>JAGFMF010011603.1:2249994-2328126 GCA_019455555.1 Galemys pyrenaicus
GCTGAGGGGAGCAGCGGGCACAGCAGGAGAGGTCTGCTGCACCATGTGGGTCCCCTCTCTGGCTGGCAGCAGGGATCGAACTCGTGCTGCAGTGGGTGCAGTTTGCTTCATAGTGCGTTGCCCAACCCACTGCGCCACCAGGGAGGCCCTGTGCATATTCTTTTCTTATTTTTCTTGGGAGACAGGGTAGCAGTGATTAAGAGTTTGGGATTCAAATCCCAGCTTTGTCATGGCAAGTGACTAAATCTTTCTAAGACTTCTTATCTAAAAGATAGGGCCTCGGACCTAGGGGAGTCATAAAACTAATGAACAATGCAAAACATTCTTCCCGGAACATAGTAAATGCTACATAAGTATTGGTTATGATTCCCATATTCCTTTTGAGTGGTTTATCTTCTTTTCTCAGTGAGTTGCAGTGATCTTTTAAAAATCTTTTTCCATTTATTTTTACTTTATTTGAATTACTTTTGTTCAAATAACAGGGGTTTACACCACTGCATATGATTTAGGGGTACAGATTCACACCCCTTCAGCTGTGTATCACTAAACCACACCTAGCACCAAAGCCCCAACACCCTCCCCTACAGTCCACTGAGTCCTCTCCCCAACAACACTCTTTATGAATTAAGGAAGCCCCTGACTTTCTTTCTAGCTTTCTTTTTTCTCACTAAAAGAAACAAAAATGATACAAAAGTAATAGGTGATATAAAAGTAACAGATAACACAAAATCCAGATACCACAGAATTGTATGGAAGAAGCCAATGGAAACAACCCAATGAACCATCAATGAAGAAGTAAATTAATGACACCCTGACCCCCCCATCCAGCAGAGAGACAGACAGACAGAGATGTAATGTTGGTTTATAACACAGTATATCTCTTAATGCTATGCCACAGGCACACACAAGGGAGATAAGACTCCGTATCTGTGCCATAAAATGCCACCAGCAAATGAGACACACACTCTATGGACCACAGATCCCTTCCCAGGATCCTGCTTTCTGTCTTCTGGGTGCCCGTGACCCTTCCTGTCAACAATAAGAAAGTTTTACTTTCTGTAGCTTGTATTATAAAAGCTAAGCAGGAGGTTGGGAATTTTCTTAGCTATAAATTGGAAATAAAGATATATAATTACATAATGATATCCACAACCTTGCTACTCCAAGTGTGGTTTGTGGATCTGAATTTAGATCCCCTAGGATCTTTTAGAAATGCATAATCTCAGGATCTCCCACCCCCATGGAATCAGAATCAGCACTTAAACAATTCATGGGTAAGATATAAGTATTGCTCTATAAATAATATTGCAGGGGCTCCCTGGTGGCGCAAGGGGTTAAGTTGCAACACTATGGAGCTATCCACAGCCACCGCAGTACGAGTTCAATCCCTGGCCAGGGAGGTGACTCACATGGCACAGCAGACCTCTCCTGTCTCACCTGCTGCTCCCCTCAGCAGTGTATTTCAGTCTATCCACCTGTTCTGTTCCTCACTCTCTCTGGTGAATCCTCTCAGCCCACCCCCACCCCACCTCTGGCCTGGAACCCAGTTCTTGCATGCATAAATACATCTTTATTTTTTTAAATTGTTTTATTAATATAAATTTTTTTAATTTACATATACTTGCCATCAATTGTAATCCCCATGTATTCCCCATCACCATCTCACCATGCACCATCACCTCAGTCCCTCGTGCTCCCATCTTCCCTCACATAAATACATCTTTAAATAAAAATAATATTGCAGGTTTTATAAAACGTTGCATTTTTTCACATTTCGAATATACTTTTTGGAAACTACTCATGCCTTTCACATCCCAGAAATCCCAAGACTGCAGGGGTTTCTTCCCTTCATGTTGAGAAAATTTTCTGAATGAAGGCCCTGGAACAATTCACAGCTATGTCTCAACTGGAGCACTGCACCACCTTTCTGTATCTATTTGGTATGCTTTTGGCTATAGATAACAAAAACCTACCTTTAAGAACACCTTACGCAATAAAAAAGCTTGTCATCTAAAGTCTTAAGACATCTTTAAGCAGCCTCCAGAATTAATTCAATCATATCATTCAAGTCCTAGCTCTTTCCATCTCACTGTGTTCACATCTTCCTTGTACTTCCTGGCCTCACACCTGTGCCTCACAGTCTCATTATGATTGCCACAGTTTCAACCACTACAGCCTCATATTATAGGAAGGAGGAAAGGGGGCTTAAAAAAAGGCTTTCTCCCCAGGTATAATCAGGAGATGGAAATTTTCAAAACAAATCCCCTCTCCAACTCACTGATCAGAAGGAACTAGGCTACAGGCACACCAGTGGGCCAATTACTGGCAAAAGGAAATGGCAATGCTTGTGATTAGCTTGCAGGTTTGCACCTGGAGCTAGAAGCTCTGCCTCCTAAACAAAAACAGGCTTTTGTCAGCACAGAAAACCGTCGTGACTGGACAGGCAGGCAGCAGTCAACGTGACTAAGACACTTTGGAATCACGGCCTCCAATCTTGCAGGCGCCCAATTCAATCTCCTCGAGGCAGCATTTGTAAAAAAAACAAAAACAAAAAACCCAAAAACACAGCCTATCCACGTTTTGCTTAAAACCTCCCAGGCTCCAACACCCTCATCACAGAGGAAACAGCAGGTGCCCCAAAGCTAAAAGAACTGATTTCCAAACCTGATTTTATACCTCCCTTGCAGTGTGACCCTGGGGAAGTTATCTAACTCTTCTGTTTCTTCATCTGACAAATGCAGTCGATAATACGCAAAGTCACTGAGGACCAAATAATGAAAGCTAATACATAGCGTTCACTCTGTGCCAAGCCCTTTTCTAAATTCTCTAAGTTCCATTAACCATTTTAATTTTCCCAACAACCCGATAAAACAAGATTCTCTTATTCCCATTAGTTGAAGGTACCACCTCAAGCGCTGAGCCGAATTGGGAATTGTCATTTTCAGAGAGGGGACGGAACCTTGGGATGGGGAGGAGCCTGAGCAGACGGGAGGACTACAACTCCCAGCAGACTACAATAACCGGCATGCCCCGGGCTGCCTGTCCCATTTATCCTCTCTCCTGCTATCTGCTCTGCTCAGGAATTCAGGTTTGCTTGTCAGGAATTCCCTATGGGAACCAATGGACCTACACGGTAAACATTTATGAACATCGTGGATAAGAGGCTTGATTTTGGGCCTCCCTGGTGGCGCAGTGGGTTAAGCAACGCACTATGAAGCAAACCGCAACCACTGCAGCACGAGTTCGATCCCTGCTGCCAGCCAGAGAGGGGACCCACATGGTGCAGCAGACCTCTCCTGCTGTGCCCGCTGCTCCCCTCAGCAGTGTACTTCCGTTGATCTGCCTATTCTGCTCCCCGCTCTGTCTGTGGTGAATCCTCTTGCCCCCCACACCTCTGGCCTGTACCCCAGTGCTTGTATGCATAAATAAATAAATCTTTAAAAAAAAAAGAGAGGCTTGATTTTAATCCTCCACCTGCTAGCTCTGAATCTCAGTTTTCTAGGGACATTCCCTAAGGATTGCCACTTCGAGTTGTTATGAGGATTAAAAACTGGTGATGATTTGGTGAATGTCAGCTCTTTGTGTCTCCTTCTCCCTCTGTACCAAAGGGTTTTACCAAAGCGTTGCATCTGCATAGTAACCCTGTGAAGGTGACACTCTCACCTCTCTTTTCACAAGGGGTCTAACTGATGCCGGGGAAAATTCGAGTCTTTCAAGTCATGCAGCAAAGTGAATGGTGAAGGAGACTTAAACCCAGAAAAAAATTCACTCCAGAGGTGGGTCCTTAGAAACCAAGTGCTTCCCACTTGTTATCTCAACTTTATGGCAACCTAGAATTCAGAGCCGAAGATTTTCTGGTGATCTTCAAAGCATGCTTGAATTATGTGTTAATGGTGGGAAGGAGATAGAACTCTAGAGTCAATGATAGCTGGATTTGGTCTGACTGATGAAATCAGGGAAGGTTTCCATGAAGGGATGATAATGGACCTGTAACTAAAGAATAACACAAGCAAAGGTCCTGAGGAAAGAGAGTGCATGTGTTTCAGAGGCCTCAAAGATCTGTAGAGGTACAGCAAGTCTCAGATGTGAAGGCAGTGCTGGGGAGGGGAGGTGGGAAGTGGAGGGGGTAGAGAAGCCAGGAGCCAAAGGTGCAAATTTTAGGAGCCCTAACTCACAGGGGAGTGCAAGTGCTGAGCCTCCTTCAGTTTGATGTTCTAGACATTTCACTGGCCCCATACCTGTCCTAGGTGAAAGGCCTTATGGGTAGAGTGGCCATCAATTTTTGTTTTCCCTGGCAATCTTGGTGTTTGCTGTTGTCTCACAAAATTATACTAGGCCCCCCTTTCAGTCTGATGATTGTCCTTTGTTGGATAATTCTCTGTTTATTCAATGGTTAGAGTCTGTATTTTATGCTAAAAGAATGGGGAGTCACTGAGGGGTGTTTTGAGGAGATATTGGCTATGATATGGAGCATGGAGAGAATGGGATAGGAGGGGACAAGGATGGAGCCTGCTGGGGTCCACCCAACTGAGAGACAAGGGGCAGCCTACTCAGAGTGGGAGAAATGGATATTGCTGAGATGGTTAGGAAGTACCGCTGTCAGAACAAGGTGATGAATTGCATGTGCTGGATGAGGGCTTCCAGCTTCTTTGTTCCTCAGTACCAAATGTTCTGTTTCTTCCTCTACAAGTGTTTAGCTGAAGTACTTGAGACTGCACCTTACCTTTCTCAGGCTATTTCCACATCCACATAAGGGCTTCTCAGCCCACTGATGACAAAGGAGCAATTGCTTCTTAGATTTAACATATATCTGCAAATTATGCCCCCAGGGCTTTTGCAATGCTGTTCCACTACCTCCTTCTCATCACTTTCAGGTCTCCATTGAAATATGATCACCTTAGGAGATCCTTCTTGACAAATCTCCTGCCACCCCTTCGCTGGAGGGTTTATTCCCGGTCCTGTCGTAGTTATGTTCTTTCCTATTTGCTTGCTTACTTACTTTCTGTCTTGAACTAGAATGTAAGCCCATAAGAGCAGACACTTGCTTTTTTTCAGGGATGTACATTTATCCTCAGCTCCTAGCACAGCACCAGGCTCATAATAGGTGCCCTTAATATTTGGATGATTGAATGAATGAGTAAATACTTTCCCTCGTATTTAGCTATCCTCCAAGTCATTTAGCTGTCTTTCTACAAGCTTCTGGCCAGGGAGTATTGACCCTGGAAGAAAGACGTCCTGCTTGGGTTTAAATTCTAGGTCAGCCACTTAACACCTTCATTATTCAATTTCGTCCCGACTTGGAAGAGATGTTGTGAGGATCCAACCAATAGGAAAATGTCCGAAGCGAAATAGGTGCTTCTTTTTTCTTTTGCTTTCACAATCGCGCCCTTCTGAGTCTGATCAAACTTGCCTTTCTCGCCAAGTACCTCAATACTTCCCTTGCATCCGAGCCGGGAGAGGTTTACAGGTTGCTGGGCCCTCGCGCATGCAAATCTTTACTCTCTCTAAAAGGGAAGAAAAAAACAGTTCCCGCAACAAGTCGAGCGGGTCCGCGGAGCGAACGACAGCGTCTGCGCGTGCGCGCACGCCTGCGCAGGAGGGTCCGGGAACGGGTGGGGGGTAAAGAAGGGGCCGGCCTTCGAGCGACAGCGACGCAAGATGGCAGCCACCACGGGCTCGGGTGAGCGGGGGCGCCGGGCCCGGCCGGCCGAGGGGGCGCGGGCTCGAGCCGGGGACCGGGGACCCGCAAAGGACCCTGCAGTGAGACCAGGGCCTCTGCGCCACCTCTGTCCGCTGGGCCCCGCGGTGGCGACTCAGACGGGCTGATGGGGGAGGAGGAGCAGGCGGTGGCCGGAAGCACGGGCGGGGGCCTGAGGGGCCTGTGGGCGGCGCGGCGAGGCCCAGAGGCTCCCGGGGGCGGCGTGCTGGCCGGGCTGAGAGGAAGGATTCGGCCCTGCGGCGCTGCTGAACGCCCGGCGTGGGCAAGGGGCGAGCCCCGAGATACACCTGAAGAGATCGATGCTGGTGGCTCTTTGGGAGAGATCGGGCAACCCCCCCGGAAGACAGGCGCCCCCAAACGCATGAAAGTCCTTCTTGGGGGCTGGGGACCCGGGTGGGATGTCCTTTTGGAAGGGACTTAAGAGAAGTTCCTCAGGGTGGATGGGAGGAGGACATGGGATCCAGCAATAACTGAGAGCATAGCATCCCCAATGTTTAAGAGTAGGAATCCATCGTTAGTTTTGGGAATCGGGCTAGCTGGAGAAATCTCTGGGTTGATTAGAAAAGAGTTTGGGGATTGTTGCTTGGGGTGGGAAGGTTAAGGACAGGTCCACGGGATGAAAAGGGGGGGAGGATCTCAGATTCCTCAGGGATCTGATTAGGACAGCCAGTAGTGAAATGACCCATCATTACCAGGTCCCTGTTTGAGAAGACAGGTTAATTTCTCCAAGTTAGGTTTTAGGAGATAAACTAGAGTGGGACAGTTTGTGAAATCCTCTGATACTGGGTGAAGAATGGATGAATTTGGAATCCTGGAGATGTCTGGTGGGATGGGAGAGGGTCAGCTGAGGAAAGCACCATGCAGTGGGTCAGAGTGGAAAAGGTCAGATTTTGAGATACTTATTTTAGAGAAGAAAAGCCCTCTCTTTAATGGGTGAGGGATGCACCCTGGAAGTATCTTTGTGGAGACTGTCACTCCCACTCCTTTGGATATCGGGGGTGAATGGGAATGGACAGAGAACAAATGAAGTGGGTACTCTTAGAAGAGTAACAAACCCTCACTTCTAGATGGACAAGAAGGAAATGAGGGGGCTACACATTGAGGAGGGGAAAGTTCTTCTAGTCCTTAGAAAGTGAGGGAAGCTGCACCTGTTTGGAAGTTGGATTTCCTCAGATGGGTCCAAAGGTAAGATCCTGAAAGCTCCAGAGTTAGCCTTCGCAGATGCAGATGGCCTTTTTGAGGAAGTGAGTGAGGATTGATGAGAAAGATGGGGGATGGAGGTAGGGGTTTATGAGGCAGGAGAGTTTGACTCTGAAATTGCAGAGTTTGGGGGAGGCTATTCCACTTTCCATGAGGAGGCTATACCCGTAGTCCCTAGCAGTGAAGTTGGCCAAGGAGTTTCTATCAGATGGGATGATATGGGAGACCTCTGATGGGAGAAACAAACAGGGTCACCACCTGGGGACTGAAGTCTTCAGACTACTTAAAGCCACCACAGCAACACTGTTAAGAGAGATTAGTGATCTGAAGGGAACAAGGTAAGGGAATCCATCTTACCAGGATGTTGCTCCCCTCATACCTCAAGGAGCCATCTCTACCTCTCCTTAGGGTGGGAATGAAAGGGCGATCTGAGTATCTAGTCTTCTCTCAGGCTTCCTTTCACATTTAAAGCAATGAGGGTCTTCCTGTAGGCTAGAGGAGCCCACATATCTTTTTCTAGATTTTAGTTTCAGCTGGAACAGTGCTGAATCAATTCATTTACCAAGACACGGTTGTTGGCACCCAGAAGAGAGAGACTGAGTCAGGCCAGACTGCTGGGGGAAATTTCTCACTAGAATAACAACCTTACCAGGTTGCTGTGAACCAGGGGGTACAATGTGCTCAGGGCAGGCAGCATTCTGTAGTATTGCAGGTCAGCTCTGTTTGCAGTCAATTGAGATAGGCTAGCTACAATCCGGTTTAGCAGCTACTTAATTCTAACTTTTTGATGCCCTGCCAATAGAAGAGTGCTCCGTAAATGCTGTGGTGGTTAGATAAAACGTGTCAGCTGCTGTGTAGTGTCAAGCACACTTGGTGTGATTTAGGTAACATAGAACTGGCTTAGAGGTACCCTAAAGCAGGTTCTTAAAAATCCTTTATTTATTTATTGAGGACCTGTTGTGTCCCAATGTGAATTGAGAAAATGTAGCTATAGCTTCCATTCCAATCAGAGAGAAGACCATTAAATGAGTAAATCATTAAGATAATTTCAGATAGCAGTAAGTACTATAAAGGAAATTGTCTGTTGGGGTAAAGAGTGTCTGGTGAGGTGCTTAGAGAAAGCTTCTCTGAAAAGGTGGAATTTGTACTGAAACAAATGGTGGAAGGAGCCAACTGTACAGCATGTGTCACAAGCAGGGGAGGTCAGAAAGTAAGTGCAAAGGCCCTGTGGCAGGACCAAGCTTGGAATTTTGGAAGAACAGCATAAAGGCCTTGTGTGCAAGGGAGGCTTATTAAAGATTAGAGAGATGAGGTGGAGATACATACGTGACTTTGGATTTTGTTTTATTATTATTTTTTTAAAGATTTATTTAGGCATACAAAAGCTGGGGTATAGGTCAGAGGTGTGGGCGGTGAGAGGATTCACCAGAGACAGAGTGGGGAGTAGGTGGGTTGACTGAAGTATACTGCTGAGGGGAGCAGCTCACAAGACAGGAGAGGTCTGCTGCGCCCTGCAGGTCACCTCCCTGGCCAGGGATCAAACTCATGCTGCAGTGGCTGCTGATAGCTTCATAGTGCTGAGACTTAACACCTTGCGCCACCAGGAAGGCCCAACTTTGGATTTTAAGTGTGAAGGGAAGCCATCCAGTGAATACCTAGTATGAAGTCGGCACTCAGTAAATAGTTGTTGAATGAATGAATTAATTAAAAAAGAGGAGAATGACAAGATCTGCTCTTTGCCCCTAGGCAGTAAAAAGACTACAGAGTAGGTCAGAAAGACTTTAATTAAACTAAAATGAATATGCAGGCTTCTGTTTTCTTAGCCAGAGACGTCTTTCAGGTGTGGTCAAGGGCCCTGATGCCTTCCTTGGGGTTAGCACAAGCCTCTTGCCCCTTGGTTCCAGGAAACAGCTTCAGAGTTCCTGTAAGGACTGAACCTGGTTTTTTAACAGTTGCTGCATTCAACACTTGGCTACCACACCTTCCCACCTCCCCTGGTTCTACAGTGTGTGGTTTGTGCATAGATTGCAAAGGGTGGAATTGTGAGAAGTTCCCTAGAATTCCTCAGGTATCTTCTAGGTGACTTCTTCCATCCTTGACCAAGGTTGCAGGACCTCAGAGAGTAGCCCTTGGCTGCCAGATCCTTCCTCATCCGGCATCCCACAAGCTTTCCTGACATTAGCCAGAAACTGAGTGCCAGGACGGTTAGCCTTAGCTGGGCATGGTGTGGCCTCATAACCCATATTCAACTTAGGAAAATTTAACCATATGGGCAGCAGAGGGTAAGTAGTCATCCATTCCATTCTAGGGCGTTCCCCCAGAAAAAAACTAAAGATGGAAGAAGAGAATCTGCAGTCTCTTAGTTGGTCTCATTTCTGTGTGTCTCCCTGTGTGACTCTCTTGTGCCAGTTGCAGTTAACTACCTTTTGTTCGTGCATTCAAGAGAATTATTTCACTTAGTGCTCAGCTGAAAAACAGCATCTGCTCTGTGATGCCCTCTTCAGGGATTGACTGAGTTAATTTTGCTGGTCATGATTTCCCTTCCCTGTAGCTTTAAAACCACCCTCTTCTCCCACCGTGGTGCCTTCCCCCCTCCCTCTGTCACCTGCATTGTATCTCTCTGTAATTTAATAGAAGTGGAATAGAAGATATGATGTTGGGAATCCTCTGCTAAGTTCTGAAAGGCCCCAGGGAAGCGCAGAGCAGTGTATTTGGTGATGTGGATGTTTTAATACCAGTACTTTAAAATTATGTGTAGTGCTTTGGAGTTTTCCAGGTACTTTGACTTACTTGCTATATCAGCTCCTCTAACTCTTCACCACCCAGTGAGCCAAGCATTGGAGGTACTGACCGGAGGATTGGGGAGTGGGGGTGGGGCTGACTGAGGAATGGTTGCACCTACACTGGAGATCAGCACCTTCCCCAACCTGCTTGATGCTTTAAGAAGGAAGTGCCCTGGGAAGGTCTGCATCTAAGCAGGTGCTCTTCCTAAGTCTTGGAGCAGTTAAATTTGATGAGATAAAGGGCTGTAAGGAGAAGCCACTGCCACTTGTAGCAGACAACAGTAAAGGAAAAGTGAAGTTCGTTCTGTGGAAGTTCTCTTATAGTCAGTAACTCACACTCATTGGCTTCGGGGTACCCTCATGCCATGTACAAAATAGTTCCTTGCCTTTCACTTGTGAACCCTTCAAACTTCAAGGTGCACTTCTGGGGCTTACTGTGTTCTAGCTGCTGTTAAGTACATTGTCTCACTTCTCACAGCAACCCTTTAAGGTGGGTTTCTGTTGGGAAGGTGAGGAAACTGAAACCCAGAGAGGAAAGCTGACTTGCCTGAGGCTCACAGCCAGTGGCAGGCAGAACCAGAACAGTTCTACAGGTCACATGCTCTTAGTCATATTTTTCTTCTGACCCTTTGTCTGTTTTCCAGCCAGGCATCCCAAGTGCCTTCAGCCAGTGGCAGATCTCTGATTTGATTGATTAGTTCCTTCATGGATAGATGATACCGAGTGACCAGCAATAGAATTCTTCCTTGTTCTCAGATTCACTCCAGGACAAGCCCATGGATGTAACCCCAAAGTCAATGTCAAACCCTTCTTTTCTCCATCTCCACTAATGTCATTCTTATCTAACCTAAATCATCTTTTTCTCACCTAGAACGCTAAGAAAGCCTTCTTCCAGTCTAGCCCAAATGGCTCTAGTTTGTCTTTTTTGATTGCTGAATAATATTCCATTGTGTATATAAACTACAGCTTTTTGATCCAGTCGTTTCTTTTTGGGCATTTGGGTTGATTCCAAGTCTCACCTATTATAAATAATGCGGCAGTAAACATAGGTGTGCATGTTTTCTTTTGAATTAATGCTTTTGTGTCCTTACTGTAAATCCTTAGGAGTGGGATTGCTGGGTTATATGGTAGCTCCAGTTTTAGTAGACTGAGATACCTCCATACAGCTTTTGAGGCTCAACCAGTTTACAGTCCCATCAGCAGTGTAGGAGGGTTCCTTTTTCACCACATCCTTGCCAACATTTACAGTTGCTAGTTTTTTTAAACATGTACCATTCTTACTGGTGTGAGGTGGTACCTCATTGTGGTTTTGATTTGCATTTTCTTATTCTTCAGGTCTTAACTATCAAGAAAGGCCATCCCTGATCAGCTCTTCAGTATAATGTTCTCAGCACCACACCTGTTCATTTCTAAAGCACATAGCCTTAGCTGATGTTTTCTGGTATATTTTCTGTGCCTTTCCACTAGGGCAGGATTCTGTCTTCTTCTCTGCTAAGTCCTAGCACCCAACATAGTCTCTGACATACTATAGATGCTCTACAGATATTTGTTGAATGTTGCAATTAATCCAGCTCTCACCTTGATATAGCCATATTGTAAATTTGATGTATTTGAAGAATATATCACAGCAACCCTTTAAGGATAGAAACAACCTTGCCACCTTGCACAAAGCTCCTGTCCTGATTAGTTCTTCTTTATGGAGACCTTAGCATAGATTGACTCTGTCCTCTTTTCCTCATAGCCCTGACACACTAACCATGTTTCATTCTTTGTTTCCATCCATGTCTGAAGAAATACAACCTTTGGCATTGGTCACTCCAGCAGCAGAGAAACATAGGGTCTTGCGTTTTGTCACCAACTGTTTCTTGTCACTTTGTCTGTACTGTAAAGGATGACAGATGGCCGCTGTTTTCCCCTGGATTAGTGGTTCCCAAACTAGTCTACTTCAGAATCACCTGTGGGCTTGTTCAGTTGCTGGGCCCCATCTTCAGAGTTTCAGATTCAAGGTGCCTGGTAGTGTTGTTGTAGTAGTAGTGTATTTGTTTCTCCAGACACATTAAATTTACAATTTGGCTACATCAAGCTGAGACGCTGGACTGACTTGGGTGTGTGACCTGAGAATAACCTTCCTAGCAAGTTCCTAGGTGAAGCTGCTTCTCTGACTGCCTTTTAGGTCTGGGATCATTTTTGGAGCGAGCCATTGCTGTAGAAGAGAGAATGCATTTGCTCCTCTGGACAGGCACTTAATAGACAGCCAGGCTGCACTTGCCAGTTGCTCAGGAATAAGCATTATCTGCCCTTGACTTTTTATCTAGTTTTCAGGAACATTGAATCCAGGTGCATCACCTCCAGGCCTTCTTATTTTAGGTTTGTTGTCTTCCTTGAGTGAGCAGCCAAACCAGTTTTAACCAGCAGCTTTCTTTTCAGGACCAGCCAGCTCAGGGGCTTCCAGAATTGGTGGCTGTGGTAGCGACTGCTTTGTGGCCATGATTTTCTCAAAAAATGTTTCACAGGGCTTCAAAATCCTTTTTGTACCACAAATATATTAATATGTTGCCGTGTTTCAAATTACAACATTAAATGTTTTATTGTGACTTAGTATTAAACCCTATCAAATATTCATACTTTTTCAACCTGGTTGTCATAACTCCTTTGTAATTTTCTGACACAGATACTGATACAGATACTGACACAGATCCAGGAAAAATCCTTCTGGAAAGAAAAACTCTAAAATAACAGGAACAAATATTTTCTTTTAAGTAAGCTTTAGATTACTGTGATATTTTCGAACCTTGGTGATGTTACCCTAACATCTTCATAGTTAACGTTTCAATAGTTGTAGTCTGTTAATAAGAGTTCGTATTTACATCCACTTTATTGTCACTTGAAGCTGCTCCTTCAGTTGTCTTTTAGGTGTTAGTTTTACCAAGAATATTGAGAATCTTAAAATTTAGGTCAATTCAGTGTATGAAAGTGCCGTCGGCATAAGACATTCATGTAGTCTGAGTTTTTCTTACCTGCTTTACTTCTCATCTTTGCCATGTCTGGACTCATTTTTTTAAATATAGTCATTGAAGTCTTTTCATAGGTTAGAATTTGAGTTTTGCTCTCCTTTGGGGTTAGGATGCGTCTTCACTGTGACCGACACACTCACAGCATCTGCAGGATCTTGGAACTCTGCAATATTTGGATTTGTGTCCCTGAATAGCCCCTGAATTCTAAATTATGGTGTGATCCGGCCATTTGAAGTTTAATACTCTTGCTCCGTAGAAAATACTGATGTTTTAGTTTTGTCTGTAGTCCCTAAACGGTTTGGAATATAAGTACCATGCTTCTGGATATTTTATCAAAGTTCATTTTGTATTGAAGTCACCTTTGATTTTGTTATTTGGGTAAAACAAACAAGACAGTTTTCCCTCTTAAAGAATATGTGAGTTTTTCTAAAAGTCTCAATCACACATCATTAAAAAAAATAGAATTATAGTTTTAATTTAAAACTACAGGTATCTCAGTTATATGGTATCAATGTCCAGTGTTTTTGGCTCCATCAGATTTGCAGCCGGAAAGGGAGAAACTGCCTTTTCTTCAAGCAGGAAACACTTATTGAGTATCGTTCTATGTATTGGTAACATACCAGGCAACATACCAGAATCTGGGGAGGCAGGATTTAATGAGTCACAGGTCTAACTCGAGAACCTCAGAGAGTGAGTCAGACAATAACAAAAGAAAGAAAACTTAAAGAAAAGAAAGAAAAAGTACAGCCCACACATTTGTGTGGCTACTAATATCATGTGCTAATGCAGGCAGTTCAGCACAAAGCTTGCCTCACGCCAGGTGTTACGTGCAGTCAGCCTTGTCTGTTCTTCATTGCCATGTGCAGAGGCAGAGGTATTGGGATCCCCACTTTGTGGAGGCTCAGTGTCACTCTCACCTCACAGCGAAATTGTTGGAAAGTTACAGAACCGGGACTTGCTGGCAGGTCAGTGCTCCTGAACATCTTCTGAAAGATGATAGAATTTTCTCTAAAGTGGACTCCACAGTTAATTTAACCATATTCTGAGCAGCCTTCGTCAGTAGAGTTGGTACCCTAGGTATCCTTACGTGCATGATTCTACATCCATGGCAGCTCAAGGCCCTTTATGTGAGTGCACACCTGCAGGGAAGACTGGCTTGATCTTCTATTTACTTTCATAAAATGGAGTTTCATGTATTTTTAACCTTCTTTGTACAATTTGGGTTTTTCAGCAAACGTTCATCAAAGCCTGCTGTGATCAGGTCAATCTTTTTTTTAAGTCATACTGTAAAAATGGGAACTACAGCCCCAGTCATGCAAATTAATAGGTGCTGCCTTAACTATCTTGACAGCTCCTCTGCCACCATCCACACCCTATGGGAAGTTTGCTAAGCTGAGCTGTGGTGGTATTTGCTCTAAACAATTGCTTCTGCACTCTGTCCTGGGATGTGAATAGTAACACATTCCTCACCTGGCCTCTAATCCTTCCAGCCCTTCCTGAACCTTACTCAGGAGATTTGCCTTATCTCTTGCTCTATTCAGAGCCTTTTGCAGTTCCCCACTAATTACCCTCAGAATAAAGTCCAGTCCCTGGTGGAGAGGGTGGGGGTGTCACTAATTTAGCTTTCATCAAATTCAGGGGGGTGCCTATTACCTCCACAAAGGCTAAGAAACAGTGTCCTGTGGTGGGTTATATTTCTTTCGTATGGTTTAATACTGTTTTTGTTTATTGAACTTTGTATGTGTCTAACTTGTTTACACAGTGAGGAATTACAGTTCTGAAATGTGTGGGATTTTTTTGCTTGTAAATGGGATGTGGTGTAAGCTTAGTTTTATACACTTAAGCCTAGAGACTCAGAGCAACCCTTACCCGTAGCGTTCATTCCTCCCGCTTACCCGCTGGTACCTCGCCATTTCTATTCATATAGCAGGGGAAATTAAGTGAGCTGCTTCATAATTTGAACTTTTGTAATCCCTTATTTCTGCTTGTTACTATTCTTCCCTAACTTTGCTTTTAATTGGTTTTTGAGTGAAGATAAAAGAAACAGTTCTTAAAAGCTGTCCAGTTTGTAGACTTAAATTCCTCAAGATTTAGCTGACTAAAGGTTAACAGAGTACTTAACCAGAGGATGCCAGATTAGCACATTTATTGACCTTACCCTCCCAACAAAAAAGCGGAGGCTTTTTAAGCACTGCCTTAACTATCTTGACAGCGCCTCTGTCGCCATCTATACCCTGTCAAAAGTTTGCTGAGCATCATGGTATTTGCTCTAAACTTTTTTAGACCAAAAGAAATTTGAAAATTGCTGTTCAGATGGAATGAATTGATTATTGTATTAATCAGTATATAGTACAGTTATTCTGATATTTGTAAGTGTAGCCCAACTTCTGCATGGACTATTTCTATACTGCCTAACAGATATTGGTCAATCCAATGTTTTTCATGTATTAAATTGGTTTGGTGCTTATTTTGTAATTGAATCAAATTGAATATTCCTATAATGCTAGTACTGCATAATAGCAAAAGTTGTGCTCAGTTACTGTTCCAAACACTAATCTAAAAAAAGTCTGATTCTTTAGTTCTTTGGTTCTGTTGGGCATGTGGGCTCTGCACACTTTGTGGTTTTTTGTTGTTGTTTTTTAAAGATTTATTTATTTATACATACAAGAGCTGGGGTATAGGCCAGAGTCCAGGACAGTGAGAGGATTCAACAGAGACAGAGCGGGGAGCAGAAAAGGCAGACTGACTGAAACACACTGCTAAGGGGAGCAGCGGGCAGGGCAGGAGGGGTTCCCTCTCTGACCGGCAGCAGGGATCAAACTCATGCTGCAGTGGCTGTGGTTTGCTTCATAGTGCGTTGCTTAACCCACTGCACCACCAGGGAGGCCCCACACTTTGTCTTTTAAGTAACTGAATGTCTGATTCAATGGAAACGTTTGTTGGGATTATGGGATTAATTATGACTATAACATTTCTCCCAATTTCACAAGTTAAATTCAAGCATCAGAAAAGTGTAACTTGCATGCACAGTTTTGAAATGAACAGCAGTAAACTTGTGATTATTTGAATTAGGATTTCCTGATCTGGTTGTTAAATGAAGATGTAACATTCTAGCCATAGGTCTAGTTGAGGAAGTCATACCAGAAGTAGTCAGCCCAACCTGGTTTAAGTATCTGACAAAAGAAAGTCACCCATTTTATTTTGCTAAAAAGAGCAACTCAAATTAGAGGTCACACATTTAACTTCCATTCAAAATGAATGGAAACATTTCCATGTCTATGGAAAGTTATATTTTGCCATTGTTGATTTGATTTGAACAAGTTTTAGTAACAAAAAATCTAGGGCCACTTAGGGAATAATATTAGGTGAGATCCTACTTAAGAGGGAAAAATATATATATACATATACACACGCACATACATCTATACATATGTATGTACATATATGTATCTAACTGGCAACCTGGCAGCAAATTTTATCAGCTCAGGTCTCTAAAATATCCAGACTCATGCTGCTTTCTCACTCACTACCTTCACTGCTGTTACCCTGGTCCAAGCCGGTGTTATCTTCTGCTAGGATTAGTGCAGTAGCCTGTTAGGTACTTCTGCTTTTGTTCCCAGTGCCTTCTTCACATAGCAGGCAGAGGGAGCTTGTTAAAACATAGGCTCTGTTGCTCCTCTGGTCAGAGCTCAAGTCATTCAGTAACAGTTGGAATTCTTTGTCTCCTGCTGTTCTTCATCTTACTGACATGGTTTTAGTTAGATTGGCATTGTTACTGTTGTTTTGCATTGGGGGCAAGGGGCTTCAGAGCCTTTGTGCTTTCTGTTCTCTTTGCCCAGAAGACTCTCTCCTCAGCTCTCCACAGATCCTACTTCCTCACCTTCGAGTCTTTAGTTGTGAACCCTAACTAATCAGATCACCTGATTTAAAAATGCAGCCTCCTTCTCCCTTACTTCCTGTTTTGGGACACTACCATTGTCGTGGTATGTAATTTATATACTTATTTTGTGAATTATGTTTCCCACCAGAATGTAAGCTCTATGAGGGCAGGCATTTTCATTCTACTTACTACCCCCGGCCTAGGAAAGTACCTGATACATAGTAGGTATTTATTCCAGTTGAATGAATGAAATGTAGCATGTGTGTCTCACTTTGGGACACACGGATATACTGGGAACATCTACAGTCTTGAGTCCCTCCAGTGGATTTGTTCTCATAGTCACCTGGTAAGTGCTGCTTGCTTGTGAGAGTAGCCGTTGGAGGGCTTGCTTTCAAAGCAGTGAGAGCTTGTAACTTGCCTGGATTCTGAGGGTTTTTTTGTACAAAACAGTCTACATGTCAGGGAATTGGGGAGGGTAGAGGTGGGGAGCATAAGTAGGATGGATTGAGAGAGCAACCCTAGGAGAGTTGCCATGTGCTCAAGCACAGGGGAAAAACCAGGCTCCCTGGCCTCCCACAGCCTCAATATGTGATTGCTTTGGTGAGATACTTACCAGACTTTGGGTTTTGGGGGAACAAGTAAATCAGAGGCCTGACTACCCTCAGCTTTTTCACAAGAGAGATACTGTGGCTTAAATAATTAAAATGTTATTGTGGGTGCCTTCATTTGTCTCTTGGTTGATCGAAAAGACACCATCTTTATTTGATGCACTGGTGTAGGCTGTTCCTCCTAAGGTAATCAGCCATTCCAACAAGCGAGCACATCCTTAGAAATGTGTGATGAGAACAAAGCGAAAAAGAGACCTCTGCTCTTCCAGGGCACTTTTGTTAGGTCTTGATACTGATATTTTCATCCCCAACTATGGGCCCGAGTTAACCAACATTTAAACTTGAGAATCCTTGACAAAGCTGGCCAGAACTCAGGGATGGCAGTGGGGTATTGTGCTAGGTTTGGTCATCTGGCCCTGGTTAGTCATCACGTCACCTGTAACACAATTGCGTGCCCCTTCCTCCTGTTGTGCTGGTTGATATAGATAGCTATGCGAACAGCAAGTTTGAGGTGCACCGATTTCAGCAGTTTTTTGCATGTCAGCATCTTTATCCCCAGGTAGTCATAATGAGCAGGTAGCTCTAGGCTTACAGGTTCCCCTGGAGTTGCTAGTATCTTGAATTTCTTTCCATTTATTTTAGGAGTTAAAGTCCCTCGCAATTTTCGACTGTTGGAAGAACTCGAAGAAGGCCAGAAAGGAGTAGGAGATGGCACAGTTAGCTGGGGTCTAGAAGATGACGAAGACATGACACTTACAAGATGGACAGGGATGATAATTGGGCCTCCAAGAGTAAGCGTCGAGCTGCGGCTATAAATGTCAATGTCTTAAATTCACTGTGCCTCCTTTTAAAAAATATTAGCCTTATCACGGAAAAAGCTCACCAATGGTATATTTTCTGAAATGTGGCTATTCTTTTACCAGTTTCAGTTTATATATTTGAACCTCCTCTGATGCTGTTTAATCCCTCTAAATGGTAAGCAAACACCTGTTTAGACACATAGTGTGAATTAGCATAACAATGTAGACAGCTAGGTTTGTGGTCCTTATACCTTTGATTGTTTAGACTAAGCTCCTGGGCTTATGGAAGAACAAGGCTCCAGGTAGAGCCATAATTCCTGAAGTGTCCAGATGAACTCTGTGAAGCCTTCACACTTGTGGTTTTTATTCACTCTTACCCAGTTCAGCCGTGCACCTGGGTCCTGATCCCGCAGGCTATTGCCTGCCTGGTCAGCTCTGGTCTGTTCAGGGCACGCTTAAGCCCAGAGGCCTTTGCAAAGAAGACAGAAACAGTGGGATTAGGGAAATTACCTTTCTTTTAGAGTTTGGTGATTTGTGAGTGTTTCCAGTCTTCATAACACTGGATAACCAGTTCGTTTTAGGATACCTAGTAAAACCACCAGGAAATGTCATTTAAAGCTCCTAAGAAGCTGTTGCCAGGCGCTGCCATTTTACAGATGAGGAAATAGATTCATATAAATAGAGTTACTTGCTCAAAGTCATATAAACTGATAATTTCCAAACCAGGTCTGACTCCAGAGCCTGTGTCCTTAACCATCACCTACATTCTCCCTCCTGTTTGTATTTTGACTTTTCCTTGGTTACCATTAGAGAATTATCCCAGGGAGGGAGTAATTTGATGTAGGAATGAAGAAAGTAGTCCTGTAATTGACACTGATTTCAGACAAGCAGTAAGGACTCTTGTGCAGAAGGATGATGATGCTGGTTCATCCCCCTCACTAGAGTGAGCTCTGGCTGACCCCAGGGGCCCAGCTGCATAGAGCCGAGTGCTGTGCTTAGCACACGTCCCAGAACCTGGTGTTTATAAACCTGCATGGTGAGTGGCTGGCTTTACCATTTAGTGTTCCTTCTTGACTCATAACTGTTGTTTTGTTTTCAGATTTTTAAAACTTATTCTATTTTTACTCATTTCTTTTTTTCTTCTTCTTAATCTCTGAGAACCAGGCTTTTGTGGGTCTGTGAAATAACAGGGGAACCTGGTCTGGAAAGCATGTTTTCATGGAGATTGCTCTTCTTGCCTTCTCTGAAAGTCCATGTGTGGTGACGGCTTCCTTCACTGTGTTCCTTCTTCTCTTGGAAGTGGTTTAGGTGGCTTTAGAAGGAAATCTGTTCCCTGCTCTTCTCAGCACCTGGAAATGAGTTGAGATAGAACTCACATGCTGTGGAATTCATATACCCTAGACTATCCCTTTAAAACACATAGCTTAGTGATTTTCATTGTTCAATATTACGTGACTATCACTAATCCCAGAACATTTTCATCATCCCAAAAAAGAAACCCCATTGCCACTGGCAGTCATTCCTATTCTACCCCCAGCTCCTCGCCTTAGACTGCCGCTCATTTATCTTCTCTGTGAATCTGCCTGTTCTGGACATTTCATGTAAATGGACTCACAATTTGCGGTTTTTCACTGACTGCCTTTACTTAGCATTCTGTTTTTAAGGTTCACCCATGGCATAGCACTTAGTAGCTCTTCCTCTTGTATGACCAATAATATTCTGTCATCTGAATAGTCCACATTTAATTTGTAGATAGACATTTGGATTTTTCCTCCTTTTTGTGAGTTATAAACAATGCCTCTATGACACTTGTATATAGGTTTTTGTGTGGGCATGTTACCAGTTCTCTCAGGCATTGTTGGATCATGTAGTAACTCTATGGTTAACCTTTTAATGAACCGCCAAACTATTTTCCAAAGTGACTACCATTTCACATACCCACCAGCAGTGCATGAGGATTTTGGTTTTCCTGCACCCTCACTAATACTTGTAACTGTCTGTCCTTTGAATCCTTGTAGTTGATTTAATTGCCCTGGTTCCCCAAGGTGAAAAGCAAAGAGTCATCAAAGGAGCGCTCTACTTCTAGATGCATCCTGTGACTAATCTGTTTTATGATTAGGATACAAGGTATATGTTGTACCTCTGGAATATGGACCTAATTTTGAAAGCATCTAAATATAGCACTTGAGTAACTCATCTCCCCAGAACATTTTTGTTATTGTTACTCAAAAGAAATCCTCCACCTAAATTAAAAGGCCATGTACCTTACCATCCTACAGTTCTGCTAGAAACTTAACTCAGTTTTTCTTGAACATAGTGTCCAAAGGCAGGTTACATGTATAAATTATTTCATGTAACATTTTTAGTAATAGCAAAAGAGGTGGGCAGCACCTCGGTATCCTGCAGTAAACCATGTTAGGTACTTACTGTTCAGCTGTTGAAGAGAATGAGGCAGGGATATGTGTGCTGAAATGGATGAGTCCATGACACTTAAGTGTAAAAAGTGAGGTCCCACGCAGTATAAAGAATATGCTGCCACTTGGGGTGGGGTGCAAGGGGAGAGGAGAGCTTGTACGTGGTTGTGCTTCTGTGTGCTTAGAAAACTTTAGGAAGATCGTAACAGGAGCTGGTGGCTGCTTGCTTCTTCAAAATGGATCTGACTGGCTAGGGCCAGGTGAAAAGGAGACTTTTTACTGTATACCTTTTGTACTCTGTGCTTTAGTCATGAGTGTGTTAACTATTTGTATATACCTTTTTTTTTTTTTTTTAAAGGGAAAGCAAGTCCTCCAGATCTAAAAGCAAAGCTTCCTATCTAAGTGCCCCACGTAGAATTCTGGCAAATGTCTAGTTGCTCACAACTAACTGCTGGAAGTAGAGCCCTTCTGCTCTGAGACCAGAGGTGGTCCCCAGAGCCAGGGGGAGAACAAGGTTTCTCATACTTGGCACTAGTGACACACTGGACTGTGGGTCGTTCTTTGCGTAGAGCTGTTTGGGCATCATAGGGTGTTTGGCAACACACCTAGTTTCTACTCACTGGAGTAAGTGCCTCCCTCCCCTAGTTGTGACACCTGGAAATGTCTCTGGGTCTCTGGGCTTGGCCTAACTCCCACCTGGCTGATAAGCACTGTTGACGCCTGGGGTGAGTGTGCGCAGACCTGTCCAGAAGTGCTGTTTGCGTGTTGGAAGAAAACAGTTTGGGAGTGTGAAGTAAAATGAAATTGACCCTTTCTCCTTTTCATTAAACTCCCACAGAATGAAAACTGGTCAGTGGTGTTGGTGTGCTGCTGCTGGCTCTTGCTGTGGCCACAGACATAACTGCATATTCTTTCAAATAAAAGTGACGCCCTGCTATGCACAGTGTTTTTGCAACTTTTTTTTTCTTTTTTATTTAACAGGTGGATACTTGTCTATATCCATACACATTGATCTCTTTTTTAAAAAGCTCTAAGTTACATGCCTCATGTATGAATATATTATTGTGAAAACTTTCAAACCGTACAGAGTATCTAGAGTAAGTGCCCTTTTACTCTTTGTATTAGTGAGGAAGAGAGAAAGCGTACTAGGTGCCTCAGCCGAGATCTTGGTATAGGAAGTTGGTCACAGCTTGGTAAAGCTGTGAGACTGAGAAAGCAACACAAGGCACATGTGGGAACACACAGATAATACTGCAGGGAACAGTTGCCAGCCTCTGGGGCTGTGGCCATGGGGAGGAGGCTAGGGCCCAGAGCTGGGAGGAGAGGGACTCTCTGTAGCTGGTCCCTGCCACAGCCAGTGAGGTTGGCCAGGTGAGACCAGAAGCTGGAGACCAGAAGCAGCTCTTGCTGCCAAGATAAGAAGCTCCTGCTGGGGTGACCCTGACATGAACAGAAGGCAAATGGGAGGAGCAAGTACTTCCTTGCTCCTTGTTTTATTATTGAGTCACATGGTTGACTTGACAGTTTAGCCTTAAGTTTTAGCGTTTGGATTGAGTGTGAGACAAGAATCACTAATATTGCCTGAGATGAGTCCTGTGGCTCCCTGGGAAGTGAGCAGAGGGGTTTGACCAGAGGAAAGGGGAGGTTCTGGTATGTAGAGGGCTGTGGGCAGGTTCTGTAAAACTCTGGGCCCACCTTTCTAGAGGTTGAGGCTGTGCAAGCTACAGTGTCCCTTCAGCCAGCCCTACAGCTTCCCGTCAGACTCAGGAGACATCCTGAGAGGCTGGAGAAGGTGCGTGCTCCTTCCTGTGTGCCTGTTCCCTACGGCCAGTCTAGTAGCAGCCCTCACCCCAGCGGCGGGGTGGGGCCCAGCTGCCAGTCTGGGGAGCTTGCTGAGGTCTCTGTTGGAGCCTGGAGAGAGCATCTACCTATCAGGTCTGTCTCTAGACCTGTTTTCTTTGTTGCCCCAACCTTAAGGGTCACCACCTGCTTCCTTCAGTGATGACCTGTTAGCTCAGGTGTCGCTTGCTTGTTCAGCCCGCTGACTCCTGTTCACCCCCTCCCTCCATTAAATTCTCTGTTAAAATATCTAGTGTGGTGTCTGTCTTTTTTCCTGCTTCTCCCTCCCTGCCCTGTTCCCACTTTCCTCCCCAGGTGTACTACATGCAGCAGTTTGCTGCTGCTCTCAACCCTCCTTCTGTGCATTTTCCTGCTGCCTGGCTCCTGAGTCCTCTCGGTCATCTCAGGCTCCGCACAGCCTCTCTTTGTAGTGCGGAGGGTCTGCCTTTGCCCAGCGTAGCACGTGCCCATGTTGAGCATTAAACATAATCTATATTTAACCCTGAGATTTGAAATGAGTAACTGTTGACTGGTTGACCTACTCTTGCCTTTTTTATGTTTTAATTTAGGTTATTATTCTCTTTGCATATGTTTGCTGCCCATGTTTTCCTTTCTGCAAATATTTTATATGAATTTTATAACACTTTAAGTCATAGAAAACTTGTAGAGTTCCTCTACATGCTCACCCCAGTTCCCCCTGCTGTTCACACCTTCTGTCAGTTTGGTACCTTTATCACGACCAATGAGTAAACCAACACTGATGCGTCATTATGAGCGTAAGTCCATACTTTATTCAGATGTTCTTAATTTCTACCTTATGTCTATTTTCTGTTCCAGTATTCTTTTTTATACACTTTTTTTTTAGGCTCAGGGAAAGTTTAATCTTTAGGCTCTGCACCTGTGGTGCTTAATGGGTGAAGCCGCCTGAATGCACATCAGTCCGCCCTTAACTGGTGAGGTGCTGTCTGCCCTTTGTAGGGTCACAATCCTCTACGCTCACTGGCCATCTTTCAGTGTGTGCCTTCGAGAAGGTAGCCAATTCCATGACTATGCCACGTTTGTTCACTCCCTTAGGTTGTTTGCATTATATTTTAGTTTCCATGAGCCTAATCGCATGGCGTTCCTGGAAATGGGCTCCCACTTTGCTCAGCACCGTGGGTTGCCCCACGCAGCTCATGCCATGTCAGAGTACAGAGTAGCATTT
Organism: Galemys pyrenaicus; assembly: GCA_019455555.1. Classification (NCBI taxonomy): domain Eukaryota; kingdom Metazoa; phylum Chordata; class Mammalia; order Eulipotyphla; family Talpidae; genus Galemys; species Galemys pyrenaicus. The sequence continues at coordinate 2,273,456 of JAGFMF010011603.1, forward strand.
GTGATCAAGTGATAAGTCTTCAGAGCAGTGTTCCTCATGGGGACAGAATGTTCTAGCAGTTCTCCTTTAGGTACATCTCCTGCCTCTAGCAGGTCCATGGAGCACTGGTCAGCAAAACAAAAGACCAGAACCCTGTTTCCTGCAGAAGCCTTGCTTTGGGCTTTTAAGTGACTCTTAAAAGCCTGTTTGTTTGAGTTTGAGGCATTTTTTTACTGTTGCCAGTTGAACACCAGTGGTTTGAAATTCAGTATTTTAAGACTGTGATTTTGGTAATTACCATGAGCCTGTGCCCTAGAGACATCTTTATGTAAGGAATTCCGTCTTTGATTCCTGTGACAGAATCATTGAGCAGGACACACCCAGAGGTGGACTGTCAATAGATACTGAGTGTGTGTTTAGTGATGGAGACTTAGATGTTGAGAGGCCTTGTAGAATACTTTCATAAATCTGGAAAATATGGCAGTCATGCCCCTGTTTGCTTCTGTTTACTGTGTGAATTCCTTTTTCCTCTTGAGGAAACACCTTTATTGTAACAAGGTGTTCATTTTATAAAGCTGTCAAGAGTAAAGTTTATTCACTCAACAAACATACAGTTATCAGTTCTCTTGAACTCCACCCTCACTCTCCTTTTAGTGAGGAAGGTCTGAGGAGTTGGGACGTCTCTCTTCAGTCAAGGTCACTTCAGTCAGAAGGAAAGCCCACTTGTACCAAAGAGCCGCAGAGGCCAGGGCACCCAGTCGAGAGGCTCTGGGGTGGGGAGAGCCTGGGAGGTTGAAGAGTAATAAGGCACCTGGGGGGAAGGGATAGGAGCCTATTACAGAAGTTCTGGTCCAGAACTGGGGTTTCTTTTTTGGGTCTCTAGGAAGCCAGTGGTGGATAAGCTGGCAGAGCATTTTCTGGTTTTAAAGGGTCAGTCAGGCTGCTGTGGAGAGAAGTTTGTCGGGAAGCAAGACAAAGCAGAAATGTGGAGAGATTCAAGGAGTTGTACTGGAGGAAAGTACATGGGTGTGGATCTCTTTGGGAAGTAGATGCCAAGCCCTTGATGATTAGAAGGTGGGGTAAGAGAAAAGGGACTCTCACTGGCCCACTAGGTTTGGGTTTATTTAAAGCTAGATGGTGGTGCCACCTCTGTGAAAGAACAGGAGCAGGTTGAGAGTGGGTAGAAATCCAGAACTGATTCTTGGTTTTGTTAGAGTTCGGGGTCTCTGGTAAGTGATGTGAAAGGCTCTTATGCTTATGTTATGTTATGAATGCTTTCTGAATGTTGGGGCAGGTCTCTGTGTAGCCATAACCTTTTTGAGGGTTTAAATCATAGCCTTTGTAATTTATTCTCCCCTCCCCTCAAGACTGCTGGGTGTCACCGCACAGGCACAGGTACTTGTACAGTCGGTGCTGAGGAAAGGGTGCTGGGGCCCACAGGAAAATCCACAGGAGGGTGGGCCCTGCCTCAGAGGGGCCAGTCTAGCAGGGAGATGTCACTCTTCGGTGTGGCCTTCAGACACAGGTGATAACAAGGCAACTTGACACACGACAAAGCTGTGCTCCAGTATCTTGTCCTGCGCAGTGTTCATACTGGTTCTCGGGTGTGTGGTGGCGTGGATGGGCAAAAGGAACAGCCTTCATGCTGTGCTGCTCATCCCAGGCCACAGTGAGGTGTCACCAGTGTGGGGACTTCTCCAGCCTTGCTTCCCAAGGAACGCTTGGTATTTGGAGGACTTTTCTTCCTATTCAGGCCTGGTGTCCTTGGCCTCCTGCCTCACCATCTAAATGCCAGTGATCTCGCAGGTTGGCATAAAAACAGCAGGCAGAGCCACTACACACCATTTGAGACCCTTGTGCTGTGCACGACCACCATATGGTGAAGTGGAGCATCTACCCTAGCCCCTTCCTTGGTTTGACATTCTTCTAAGAGTGGCCTGTTATGTGCTGTGCATAGCAGTATTTGAGGCATTGGCTGACAGTCCTGGTGTGAGTGGACGTTCCCCAACCCCTCCTAGAGTAAGATGCCTTTCACCGCCTCCCCCAGAGCGCAGGGCGGGCCTGCAGAGGAGAGTGACATGGACGGACGCAAGTCCATTTTGTTGGGCCTAATGATGCCTGAAAACCTCAGTGATCTGTGCTCACTGCTGACTTCTCAAGTACCAGGTAGAAGTGGTGTGGGGGAACAGGCACCCCAGTTCTGTAGTCAGGAACTAGTGGCTTTCACAAGTTCTGCTTTTTTTAATTCATTGTTTGTTATTGCCTGACATCTCTGTACCTTTTTTTCCAGACAATTTATGAAAACCGAATATACAGCCTTAAAATAGAATGTGGACCCAAATACCCAGAAGCACCCCCCTTTGTAAGATTTGTAACAAAAATTAATATGAATGGCGTTAATAGTTCTAATGGAGTGGTAAGTTGGCTTCTCTGTCCTACTTTTTTTTTTTTAAGATTTATTTATGCATACAAGAACTGGGGTACAGGGCAGAGGTGTGGAGGGTGAGAGGATTCACCAGAGACAGAGTGGGGAACAGAACAGGCAGATTGACTGAAATGCAGTGCTGAGGGGAGCAGTGGGTGAGGCAGGAGAGGCCTGCTGTTCCATGTGGGTCACTCCCTGGTCAGGATGGAACTCGTGCTGCAGTGGCTGCGGATGCTTTATAGTGCAGCGATCAACCCCTTGCGCCACCAGGGAGGCCCTGTCCTACTCTTCCTTGATGTTTAAAATTACTTTTTACTTTAGTATCAGGGACACTTTAAGCCATGTTCTCTCTCCCTTCCTTATTTGATACAAACTGTGTTGCACTGCATACATGCGTATTAGGGGTGGGGCCCATTTCCCAGTAGTTATTCAGCCATCACTGACACACCTTGTAATATGGGCAGCGCTGTGCTGGTCACTTTGAGGAATGAGCTCATTCAGTCCTCGAGACATCCCCATGAGAGTAGGTAAGGAGACTGAGGTGCAGTAGTGAAAGTTCTTGCCCAGGGTCACACTTTGACCTCATGGGTCTTATTTGTAGACCATTGGTACTGATATTTTTTTCCTTTAATGGGTTTGCTTTTTTTTTTTTCTTTAAGATTTATTTATGCATACAAGAGCTGGGGTATAGGCTGGAGGGAGGGGGTTGGTGAAAGGATTCAGCAGATCTACTGAAATATACTGCTGAGGGGAGCAGCGGGTGAGGCAGGAGAGGTCTGCTGCACCATGTGGGGTTCACCTCCCTGGCTGGCTGCAGGCATCAAACTCGTGCTGCAGTGGCTGCGGTCTGCTTCATGGTGTGTTGCTTAATCCACTGTGCCACCAGGGTGACCCCGGCTTTGCTTTTTTAAGCTTAATACCATACTCACCATTAGACCTAGAAAACCAGTCTCACTTATTATAAGAAAGCAACAATGACGACAGTAAATAGCAGTAAACCAGCATTTTGACTCCAGATGTTGCTGGCTGAAAGCTTTATATCTTTGCGGCCCACTCTCCTTCACAGGGGCTAGTGTTACAGGGTGCTTCTCACGTTAGCATCGTGTGAAGTAGGCCTGTTTTTGAGGTATTCCCATGACTTGAAAGAAAATTGGATAGACATGACACTTGTTGCCCGAGTGTTTCCTGCTGTACACGTGAGCTCCAGCACTGCAGCCTCCCGAGCGCAGAGCTGGAAGGTGCCTCCTGTCGTAAGCGCCACCAACGCTTTCTCAAGCCGGGCAGCTGGTCCAGGAGCAGGTGGTCACTTCACAGCCAGTTGGGTGGGTGGGTGCTGAGTGTCTGGCCACATCTCCAAGGTGGCTTTTCTCCTCCCAGAAGGAAACAGACCCAAAGACTGGAGAGAGGCACCATGCAGGTGTTCTTGTGTTAGTTGTTGGGTGCGGCCAGCACCTTCAGCTCAAAAAGTCCGTTTTCCTCAAGTTTGTTCTATTGCTTAGCTCCAGGATACAGCTGTTCTTTCATTTGTGAGCCTGAAAATAATTGGGGTGGGGTTTTTGTTTTTTGTGTTTTTTTTTTTTTTGCATTTTTGTAGGTGGACCCAAGAGCCATATCCGTGCTAGCAAAATGGCAGAATTCATATAGCATCAAAGTCGTCCTGCAGGAGCTGCGGCGCCTCATGATGTCTAAAGAAAATATGAAACTCCCTCAGCCACCGGAAGGACAGTGTTACAGCAATTAATCACAAAGAGAAACCACAGGCACCCCCCCTCCCCAATTCGATTTAAGCAGTCTCCATTTTCCACAGTAGTAAGTTTTCTAGATACGTCTTGTAGACCTCGAAGTACTGGAAAGGAAGCTTCCATTCAAAGGCAGTTTATCTTAAGATACTGTAAATGATACTAATTTTTTTGTCCATTTGAAATATATAAGTCGTGCTCTAACAAATCACCATCCTGTCAAGTGTAACCACTGTCCACATAGTTGAACTTCTGGGATCAAGAAAGTATATTGAAATTGATTCCCACCATAACTGGTGGGGCACATCTAACTCAACTGTGAAAACACATCACACAATCACCTTGCTGCTGATTATGTGGCCTGGGGTCTCTGCCTTCTCCCCTCTTCCCCCACCCACCTCCTGCTCCTGCAACAGCCCCTCCAGCTTGGGGTGGCTTGTTAGACTCGATGTGAAGGTTTTAGGTCACAGCCTGTGGGACTCCTGCTGGATGTGTGGGGTGCTTTGTCTGCACTCCTGGTTTCCTTTCTTAAGTCTTAAATGAAGCCCCCCTTCCAAGCCATCGTCCTGTCCCGTCTCCACTACCACCCTTGGCCGAAGCATAGATTGTAACCCCCTCTGCTCCCCTCTGAAATTGGCCTTTGGTGAGGAATTCAGGGCTTTCCCCATAACTCCCCCACCTTTATCGAGGGGTGCTGCTTTTCCCGTCCTCCTCAAGTCCCTTTCTGCACCATCACTACCCACTGCCCTCCATGACACTTCCTTGCTTTGGCCAGAAGCCATCAGGTAAGGTTGGAAAATCTCTGACCTCCCGCCTTTAGTTTTGGAACCATGTTTATTTCCTTTCCACCAACCTGGGAAATGAATATCGGGTCCTCAGTCCTGCCGCCCTCTGCTGTCACCCTCAGCCGATGGGTTTTTAGCTCAGGTTTCGCTAAGGTGAAAGAACAGTCCCCAGGGCTACTCAGACCTGCCCACTCTCAAAGTCCTTGGTGATTAAACTTGGAGAAAGGCCACAGGAAGACACTTGTAAGCACACACACGATCCCTCTGAATGAATTTTCTTTTCCTGTAACTGCTTTTGCTTTTAAAAATTGAAGTTTTAAAACAGGGCTCTTATTTGGTCATCCTTGCGATCCATTTGGGTCTAGTTTGGAATCTGACAACTGGAACAAAAAGAACCTTGAATTCGGTGCATACTTTGGTTTTGGTGCTGCTGCTTCTCACGGTCCTCAGCAGGGATCAAGAAAGAACTCAGTGTGCACGGCAGATCCCCGAGGTTGGCGGGCTTGACTTCCTGGCAAATTGCTGCGTTTTTCCACTTTTCTGTTCAGGACCACTAAATGCTGAGACGTGGACGCATACCGAAATAAAGCAGTTCATGCTGTTCTAAAGGTTTTATTTTTCCTCAATTTAGTGTTTATGTAAAATCACCTTTTGAAGCAGCAACTATCCAGTCTGAAAAATACCTTATGTTTCCATTAACCTTTTTCTGGGAAAAACCTTAGTTCTAAGGATTTAACATCCGATAAGTAAAGATTAACAACAGTATTCCATAAGCAGCCTTTTTATTGTCAGACCATTGCCTAATTTTAATATAATAAAAAAAAGTGTGCGTTAATATTTAAGAAGCTGTGCTCTTCTTCCTCTTGGGATATAATTTAGGAGCAGAACTCAATATCTTAGATGCCTTGGGATTCAGACTGACATCCTAAAGCAGGGAAAGGCAGACTTTTTCTACAAAGGACTTAAGTTAGTAAATACTTAGGCTTTGTGGGCCAAGAGGTAAAATCAAAGGTATTAGATAAGTATTTCTCAAGAGATTTTCACAACATTTCTATGTGATGAAACAATATAAATGCAATTTTTTTGATAATGTTACATACAGGCCTACTAAGAAGGGGTTTCTTTATTTAGGGAATAAGACTTTGCTGAATTGGAATTCAAAGCTAATTTCCCAGTTACCAAGTCAGTCACAGATGTTCAGCTGTGAAATCTTTCTTGAGGAGCCACATGTAAATTGTGCCCACCCTTGACCAGAAAGCTTGTAGTGGGGAAGGAGAGGGCTGTCCTATGACTTGAGTAGATTGTGGGGCTGTAGCTACTGAGTCTTCACTAGCGGACGATGGGTTGAGTAGTCTTTGGGAAGGGCAAAGTCGCAGGGTTTCCACATGTATTTCTGCTGTTGGAAGCAAAAATTTTGATCTGATGCATGACAGTTTGCCTGCCATCTACTTTGTAAGGAGTGGAAACGCCTATGCGGGTCCCACCCAGGGTTTGACCTTCCTGCTGTGGGCCCACAGTCACGGTGTCCTGGCAGGAGCGAGGCTGTTTGGGCTGCCCAGATGCCGACACCTGGGCGGGCGCACACTGCCAGGCCTTCTAGCAGGCCCCCTCCTAAAGCACTGTCTGGACCTCTGCCAGGTGGCCTGTATGAGTCCTCCGGGACAAATTGGTGCCTCTCAGTCCCCCTGAAAGGGTTTTGGGCCAGGGACACTTCTGGGTTCTTCATCCTCCCTCAACTCAAAAGGACGAACAAAAGCTCTAAATTTACTTCAGAATGCTGCTGGGAAACCCCAAAGCCAATTCAACTAAATTGAAGGGACAGTGAGGCCCCTGCAATCCCAGGGCACGCCTTTTATTCTTTGTGCCTCCATGGCGCTGGGCTTCAAAGATACAAATAGAACCTTCTTGGATCAACGACACGGTTGTGTCGTTTGCTTTGATTGGTGGTGGTGGATTTACAGGGGTCTGACGTTTATGGATGGAACTTAGGCCTTACCCAAACCCTGGTGGAGTCTCACCTGAGGTTCATGAGAAGGCCGCTTTCTCCGGTGCCTGCCTAAGAGAAGATATTTTCAGTTAGTTTTCACTGTAGGGATACAGGGAGGTTCCTGTAGCGACCTGACAAAGTTGGGAGGGGTAGTGGATATTAAAAAGACCCTTTGCTTGACCAGCAACAATCTAGCAATAGTTCTTCATTGCCCAGTGCCTTCTGACCAGGTTCCTGGGTCCTTTGGGGGAGGGGGGGTACAAAGGGCACAGACCCTGGAGTATACTGTCCGACCCACAGTGGATCCCACCTGGCTTGCCCATCAGACATTCCCTGGGAGTGGACACTTGGCTTCCTTTCTCCACCCTTTGCCTGTTCCCCTTTACTCCCTCATTCCAGAACCTCCCAAAGGACTTGATAAGGCATTAGGATGTCTCTGTCTCATTCAACAAGAGGAGGAAATTCTCAGGAAAGGCAACTGGTGAAGTCACCTCTTTCTAGTTCGAGAAAAATAAACTGGGGCAGGCTGTGTGGAATACACAGCTCTGAACCGCGGGGAGCACAGGAGTTTCTGGGCTGTTTTTAGCTGTCTCACTTTGACTGAAGGCAACCTCAGATGGAGGCCTTAGGGTGGAGCCGATCTCATTGCTGCTGCTGGGCCCATTGCTGGGATCCTGGTTGGTGACAGTTGCCATGGACATGGGTTTGGTAATGCCTGATGGTTCTGACTTTCCAAGAGAAGCTGAGAAGGCAGTTCCCAGCAGTGGGTGTCAGCTGACCATCTTCCATTGCCCACGTCAAAGCTCCAGTACAGCTTCCTGGCCGGCCACAGGTGAGGCCTGCACACAGACTTGGCCACCAGTGGCACCGTGGTCTGCTGGAGATAGCCTTGTGGGCCTGGAGGCTCTCTCCAGGAGCAAGCTGTGTTCCCCAGAGTGCGGGGAGCCCTGGCCCAGGTGCAAGCAGCTGCAGGATGCAGAGAAGCAGCCCCACCTTCATGAAGCTGAGCTGCCCTTGCAGTGAGTGACCCCGTTCTTACCATGCCAGACAGAAAACTTGCTCCAATTCAAAGGCAGCACCCCAGCTCCAGAAAAATGAAGATGTGAAACATACTATAGTGCCAGCAAGTCACGGGACGGGGCCTCTATCAGACAGATGGTGAAGAGTCCGGGAGCCCTTAGTGGCTTTTTCAGGCTCTAGTGCTCTTTCTGTGCCAGTTGCGGGGCAAGACTGCAGGCTGGCAAGACCAGAGAGCAGGGAAGGCCTGTGAACCCTCATTTTCTCTTCAGGCTCTCTCATGGTCTCTTCCTCTAGCAGCCGTCCTCCGCCGCTGCGGTTCTTTGTGACACCGCCCTTACACGCTCAGGCGCACCCACTCATGCACGCCCACGCATACTCCAGGTGCTGCCATCAGGCACGGGTGTCCCACGCCCACGCTCCCAAGCACCCCCGCATTCAGGGCCGCAGGGGATAGCTGCAGAGATCAGCGGCGTAAACGCCTGACCATCACTTACCCTACAGTGCTCATCTCAGAGCTGGCGAGAAGCAGGGGTGTTTGCCCACACCACATCCCTCAGGGCAGGCAAGAGGGTGACTTGCCAGAGGCCCCATTTCTATATTTACTAAGTAGACACCTCATGGACCTGGAAAGTACCTTGACCACTAGACAGGAAGCAGAGCGGGAGAGGAGGCTTCCTTCCACGTACCATCTCAGGCCCTCAGGTCCCCTGCCTGTGTCATGGGTCTCCCCCGAGGTCACCTCTGAAAGCGCCAGTCAGTGGACCTTGCCGGTTCCTGTACCCCCACCACACACACACTGTTTTTTACTAACATACCCAGGGAGGTGGCGTCCACTTGGCTCTTGTACCGCCAGGAAGGCACGGGGCAGGTTCTCAGTGATTCCAGCAGACGGGCAAAGAGGCGTCCCAGAGCCCTCAGTGGCTTTTTCAGGCTTTTATTGCATCATTATATCAGAGGCGACCAGGTACACGGCAGGCAGGGGAGCCGGGGGGGCCAGGAGGCTGGCAAGCCCCCTAACCCCTGGCCCATCTTCACTCTCTAGGCTCTCATGCCTCTGCTACTACTGCTGCTGCTTCTCCTCTCTTCTCCTCTGCTGGCGTCCACCTGATGCCACCCTCATATGCCTGTCTCAGCCCAGGTGCGCCCACTTGCACATGCCCACTCAGACATGCGTGCAGGACCGCAGGTGTCCGTCATCACACCCATGGCGGGAGGGCGGAAAAGCCTGGTACTTTTCCATTTACCCTACAGCTCTTCACAGTTTTCTTCCTGACTGCCACTCTGGTCCCTGAAGAGCTGCCATGGTGGGACCCACCCTCTAGTTTTAAAGGCCTGCCCCCACCCTGGTGACCAGGCCCTTCCTAGCGCACACTGCAGTCAGCTGCAACATTTTGCGGCTATTGTCAGCCTCAGGGTGCCTACGTGGATGTGTGTGCACAGACATCTATGGAATGAAGTCCTAGAAGTAGGCTCTGCCAACCCAAGGACACAGGCACTTTTAATTTTGTCATTTTCAAGCTGCCTACCAAGGAAGTACCAACCCCCAGCCTCCTCTGCCGTTGATTCACAGTTTCCTTACACACGTTCTCCTCCCTGAGAGGGTCTGGTGCAGGTGGGTGCTGCATCTGGCTCTCTCCACGCTGCCCCCACACTGGAGACAGCCTGGAGAGGAAGTGTTGAGTGAGTGCATGAATCAGTGGCCAGAGCTGCACCTGCTCTTTCCTCTCCAGCCATCGCCGTGGCAGTGATGAGGGAAGGGCCTGGCCTGTAAGGCCTCCCTTGCCCACCTCTGCCATGGACACACGAAGTGGAGGGCAGTTAATAGGTTAGTGGGGGAGGGGGACAAACAGCCGGACTGGCTGAGAAGTTTGGAGGTGCAGAGGAAGTCTGTGAACGAGTGAGTAACCTCACAGGACCCAGGAGGAGCTGAGTCAATCAGAGCCTCCGCCTACCAGCCGGGAGCAGACCCAGGGCAGCCGTCTTCACCCACTGGATCCACTTCACAGGGTTGCTCTCAGGGATCGCGTGAGGTTTTATGTGAAGTGGGAGCGTCTTAGCCCTCCGTACATAGCAAACCCTCAGCAAACCTTACCTCGTGCTGTTACCCGGTTCTTTGCACGAAAAAGAGAAACTCCCTGGGTCCCTGAGGCCTCATCGCGGTTCCGCCATGGGCCAGCAGAGGGAGCCCGCGCTCCGCGGACCGACGGCCGGCCCGGTCCCCGGGGTAGAGGCCCGGACCGGACAAGGCGGCTTGGGCTGGGCGGGGCACCCTCTGAGCTGGGCTCTCAGGAAAACGGTGTCTGACTGCGACTTGGGAGGGGAATGCGCAGTCCCCACCCCAGATACCCTTTTTTTCTTATTATTTTTTTTTTACCCCGGACGCGCTGAGGCCCAGGAAGGAAGTGCCCATGGCCACGCTGGCTGGGTGTCTTTGGGGTGGGGTGTGCGTGGCGGGCTCATGCAAGGGCCTTCTGGCTGCGGGGCTTGAAACCCCAAATGCTTCAAGAGCCCAGTGGCCAGCAGGAAAACTGACCATGTTCCCTGATAGTGTGCAGGCTTGGGGTGGCCAAAGCTTTATTTTTCCAGAAAAGTCAGACATCAGGATTTAGTAAAACATCTCAATTTTAATGGTCACCATGAATTAGAACTCTTTTATCTTTAATGACCAGTTGCCACCTCTGAGCTACTTTTGAACTCTTCCTTGAAGAAAAGTGTTTTGTTACCCCCTTTACCTGCCCCACCCAGTAGCCCTTCGTCAGGCTATAGAATGAATGAATGAATGAATGAATGAATGAATGAATGAACAGCCCCAGCGTTTGCCAGAGCCCAGCTGCTGCTACCTCCATTCACCAGCTTCACCCCAGGCCTCTCCCCACCCATGTTCTGGCCTCTTGCACAGTTCGGCTGGGAAATGATTTTCCAGGCCCACTTCTGTCTGGAAGGGCTCATGTCAGTCCCAGATACCCCCTCCCACCCCTATCTGGCCTGATCCCCTTTCCTACAGACTAGAAACTGCTTTGAATCCAGGCGCCTTGTCCTGGGCTGGGTGGGGGCAGCTGAGCCCACATCTGGCTTCTCTGTACAGGGTGGGCCTGAGGCTCCAGCAAAGCCAGGACCGTCTTGTGAGGAAGGCAGTGACCTGGGGGCTAAGAGGTCCCTGCACCCACCTGGGGTCTTAGCCGGGAGTCCAGCCTGGATGAAATGAGATCTCTCCTAAGAGGCAGCCTGGCTGGCACGTCCTGTCCCGAGTGGCACAGCGAAAGGACACGTCTGTCTGTCTGCCTCGGGCAGGGCCTCCACCTGCCCCCTGCCCCCACCCCCTACCTCCGCCCCCACAGCAGCTCCAGCTCCCAAGCCTTGGGTTCCTTGGAATGTGATTATTTTTCTTCCCAGATAATTCAAGCCAGAAGACTGGGCCAGCCACTTCCGGCCACGCTGTCCTCACTGCCTCCCTGACCCTTCACTCCACAAACTTGACACCGTGGTCAGAGGCCTAAAGCCAGACCCAGAAGCCCCCCTCACCTCCCCCCCTGGCCCTGGCCCCTCTCAGGGACCAGTCAAGGAATCCTACTGTAAACACCCCAGTCCCTCGATGCCCCTTTCCCACAATCCCCAACTGAGAACATGCTGACCCAGCTGTGAGTCCAGAGGGCATTAACTTGACAACTGACAGGGTAATTCCAAATCACAGCGCTCCCCAGGACCTTCCAGTTAACCCAGCCGCAGCATTCACACTGCGTTCATTCAACAAGTGTGTAACGAACACCTACTGTGTGCCAGGAACTTCCCTAGGCCCCAAGGTGGTGGTGGGGGGTGTGGAGGGGGTGGGGGAGGGGGAATCCAGCAGAGAACAAAACAGGCAGAAACACTTGCCCTCCTAAAACTGAGTGGAAGGGCAGTGGAGGGGGGTGGGGAGAAACAATAAAGAAATAAAACTTCAGTTATATAGAATATTGGTGATAGGCTATGAAAGAAAATAAAGCAGGAGTGGGGTGGTAGCAGCGGGGGTGGGTGATTGAATGGGAGGGTAATAAGCAAAGGGGAGGGGATAGCAGGGTGGGTGCGTGCCAGAGACACTTGGGGTGGGGCAGAGGAGGCCTGAGATTTGAGAAGACCCTGCTTGAACAAAGACCTGAAGGTGGGTAAGGGAATGGGCCGAGGAAACAGCCAGTGCAAAGGCCCTGAGGCAAGAGCGTATCAGGAGGCCAGTGGGACTGCAGGGCAGGAGTGGAGGGGTGCAGGGAGGCTGAGGGCAGGAGTCGGGCAGATTGACCAGGGCCTGGTACTGATTTGCCTTTTTCTCTGAGGGCAGTGAAACCAGATGTAACAAAGATTTTCAGATTCCCTCTAGTTGGGTACAGAGGACAGACTTTGAGGAAGTAGAGGAGGGGGCCAGGGAGGGGACTGCAGTAGAACCAATGATGGCAGGGGTGGGGGTAGGGATGTGACTGCCCGAGGTTCCCTGCAAAGAGGTGAGTGCAGCTGGCTCCGCCACCATCACTGATGCTGGAAGGCAGAGCGGCCTCCTGCCCTGGGAGGCTCTGCTCAGAGGAGTGGATTTGGGGGCGTCCAGGGTGCATTCAGTGTGTTCCATTGCCATGCAGGAGAGATGCTCAGGCCCAAGGATGAAGGGCCACTGCTGGCCCAGAGCTGTACCTCTAAAAATAGGGATACGGGGTCTAGGGTCAAGTTCTGTTAATTGTCTTCTCTAAAACTTGGGGCAAGTCTTGCATGGAATTCAGGTCATTGCTACATGACAAATCCCCTGTGCCCAGACACTACCCTTCTGCCTGGGTCCCCTGTTTATGGAGGTCCCAAACGGGGCCCAGACCATAGGGAATTTCAACCTCCTCCAGACCTGAGCCACTTTAAAACCTTCCTGTCTCGAGCCTGCTTTGGTTTCAGGCATTTTATGGGCATGAAACCCAAGCTTTGGTCGTTCTGAACATCGCCAGCTCCTTGGAAGGGGGAATAGTGGCCACTGAACAGGCCCTGGGCAGGGGTGAGCCTTTGAGAGGATCCGAAGTTGGAAAGTCTAACCCCCTTTTAGGGTCTGGGGCCCGTGTCCAGGGGTGCGGACCCCTACCCGCTCCTGTTGGGAGCACCTCCGGGCCTGGTGCTCCTCCAGCCGTGCTGAGCTTCCTCTCAGCCACTTTCCACACCAGCCTCCAGGGAACCCAGTGCCTGTCCTCCTATTACAGAGGAGAAACTGAGGCTCAGAGAAGAGCAGCCACTTGCCCCCAGTCACTCAGCACAGAGTAGGATTGTAGGGTCGGAGAATGATCAGGTCTTTCCACCCTCCCACCACTGTGATGATGGACACCTGCGGTGCTGCGAGCATTCCAGGGTGGGCATGCGCAAGTGGGCGCACCTGAGTTGGACACGGGCTTAAATGGGCGGCATCATGAGGACGCCAGGACCAACTGTGAGGACCAACCAAGAGAACCAACAGGACCAACAGTACTGAAGAGCAGCAGCAGAGAGAGAGAAGCAGCCGAGAGGGTGAGATGCACCAGGGGCTGGGAGGCCTGCCAGCCTCCCGGCCCCCCGGCACCCCTGCCTGCCATGGACCTGGCCACCTCTACTAAATAAAGCATGAAAAGCCACGGAGGGCTCCAAGACTCTCTTCCCTGACCCGTCTGCCCAGAACCATCCCGAACCTTGCTCCTGTGCCACCCTTTCCTGCCGCCTCATCCTGTACATCCTACCACCTCCAACCTCCTCAGACCTCAGCGTGAGGGATGAGGGAAAACAGGTGGAGAACTTCCTGCTAATGGTGTGGGCCCTGGGCTCTACCTGAGGGTGATGGTAACTTGAGTGGGAATTTTGTGGGTTGTCCAGGATTTGGGGTTAAGCACCAGCTTCCCCATAGCTGAAAGGCATCAGCTCCCCAGAATCACAGCCCTGGATGTCCACACTGGCGCCCAGGGGCAGCGTGTCCCCTACAGAACCTGGTTTCCTTGTCACTTCAATGGGCTGAGCGCCTCACCCCCCACACCCCGCCTCCTGGCCACTGGCTGGACCCCTCCAGCTCCCCCCATCCCACAGCCGAGCAAACTCATCCTAAGGGAGGAGGGTGTGTGGGCTGGTCGCACAGCACCAGAAGCCACCAACGCTGTCCCTTCGTTCCTTCAGTCACTTGCTCATCCATGGGAGTGAGACTTTATGATCTTCCATGTCTGGGGTGTCGGGGGTGGGGGTGGGGCAAACGGCCACAGACTTAGTGACTATAAAGCAGAGAAATGCATTCTCCCACAATTTTGGAGAATTCTGCCAGCAAGGTGCCAGCAGGCCGTGCCCCTCTGAAGCACCTTTGGCTTGTCCACACGGGATGCCAGTCCCCCTCCCCTGCGTGTGCATGTTCTCCTCTCGAGGGACACTGGCCATGTGACTGGCCCTTCTGTCCAGGACGACGGTTGGCCTGTTACATCTGCAAAGACAGTATTTTCACTTTTTTAAAAAAGATTTATTTATTTATGCATACAGGCACTGGGGTATAGGCCACGGGTGTTGGAGGTGAGAGGATTCACCAGAGACAGAGTGGGGAGCAGAACAGGCAGAGCAACCGAAACACACTGCTGAGGGGAGCAGCGGGCAAGGCAGGAGAGGTCTGCCGCGCCATGTGGGGCCCCTCCCTGGTGGGGGGTCGAACTCGGGCTGCTGTGCAGGTGGATGCTTCACAGTGCGGCACTCAACCTGCTGCGCCGCCGGGGAGGCCCAGCATTTTCACTCCTGACGTGAAGACATGCAGCTGGAGGACACTCTTCAAGTCACTACAAGTCCCTGCTGTGCTGGTCCCCAGGCCCTGGGCCAGCGGGCTGCTGCGGTCAGCGCCACGGGTGCTCTGGGCCCAGGGATGAGCGGGGCCTAGGCTGGGTGGAACCTCATGCCCCAGGACCTCAGCTCACAGCTCACCTCCTCCTGGATGTCTCCGCCACCCCTCAGCTGCCCCTGTGGACTCCCCAAGACCCCTGAACTTCCCTGAGCATCAATCGGTGGAAGGGTTGTCTTTTTTTCTGACTTGGGGTTTGTTTATGCCAATTTCTTTACAAATGATTGTAAACAAAAACAAGTTACATTAAAAGCATCAATCAGGGCCTCCCTGGTGGCACAAGGGGTTAAGCCTCAGCACTATGAAGCTGTGGGCAGCCACTGCAGCGTGAGTTCGATCTCCGGCCAGGGAGCTGACCACATGGCGCAGCAGCCCTCTCCTCCTGCCTCGCCCGCTGCTCCTCTTAGTGGTGTACTTTAGTAGATCTGCCTGTTCTGCTCCCCACTCTGTGTCTGGAGTCCTCTCATCATCCCCACCCCCCGCACCTCTGGCCTACACCCCAGTTCTTGTATGCATAAATAAATAAAATAAATCTTAAAACAAAAAAAAGCAGGGCCTCCCTGGTGGCGCAGCGGGTTAAGCCCCGTGCTGTGAAGCATCCGCAGCACAGCAGCGTGAGTTTGATCCCCTACCAGTGAGGGGACACACATGGCGCAGCAGACCTCTCCTGCCTTGCCCACTGCTCCCCTCAGCAGTGTGTTTCAGTCAGTCTGCCTGTTCTGCAACCCACTCTGTCTCTGGTGAATCCTCTCACCTCCCTAGACTCTGACCTGTACCCCAGCTCTTGTATGCATAAATAAATAAATCTTTTTTAAAAAGCATCAATCAAAAAGTGCACTGGCCCTCCCTACCCCCTCCCACAGACTGGAAACCAGCTCTTGGCAGTTAGAAGCACAGTCTCAGGTATACCGCAGGTGCTCTGTCACATTTGATTACTGAGTGGCCAGTACCAGGCCCTGGGGGCAGGGGGAAGATGAAGGCACCACCTCCAGTCCGTGGGAATTCACTGAGGTACCACTTCCATGTCCCATCCCAGAATGGGTATACAGCCAGTGCTCCATAAATGCTAGAGGTGGTGGGAGCTGCCCTTGGGCTAGCTCCATCTGCTATCCCCTGTGAGGGGACCCCTTGGTGCTGTCACGGGGGACCTGGGTGAAGTGGCCCAGGGGGCTGAAAGAGGTTGGACATGGAGAGTTCCAGCTGGTGGGCTCGGAGGTGAGCTGTTCTCTCTGGGCCTCCAGTCCAGTGGTCAGCTTTCAACATCTGGATCGGGTCCCCAGCCACTGCCCAATTATCAGGACCTTACCAGAAGCCTCCCTCCCCCAGTGATGAAACTTAAACTGTCCCCAGATATTGTCACATGTCCCCCAGGGGTGGGTAGGGTCAAATGCCCTGTTAGCCTATAGGGGGACTGTTGGGGAGCTAGAAGTGGGGAGACTAGTGGTAGGGGTGCGGGAGTAAGAGTCCAACCTGAGCGGCTGGTGGGAGGGGGAGGCTTTATTTCCTAATTGCATTTTTCTGTATTATCTACAGTATCTGCAGCGAACATGTTTCTCTTTTGCCTTCAGAAAGAACCCAAAAGGGAATCCGTGCTTATTTTCAGGGGATACATTTTGTGAAGTGGCTCCCATTTACCCTTAAGAGTAGCCAGCAGTCTCTGAGCCTGTTTTCTTTCCAGCTGGTGAAGCCATATAAGAACATGGACTTTGGGAAAGGCAAACTAGCATGGCTCTCAGAAGGTGATGCACTTTCTCCAATACTACTTCCAAGAATTGATCATCAGAGTCTAGAAAGTACTTGCCTAAGTCCCTGAAGCTGTGTACAAGAGGGGTTCACCTCAGCATGTCTGTGATAGTAAACACAGGCAGCAACCTAACAACGAGAATGAGCTGTGCTGACTCTGTGGCATGGAATACTACACAGCTGTGAAAAAGAGGGGCTGCCGGGAAGCCCCAGAAGTATTGTTGAGTGAAAACAGCCAGGTGCTGAGCAGAGTGTATTTTGATACTGTTCGTTAAGATACAAACAAAATAAGACAGATTGTGTGTGAATATGTTTGGGGGTTCTCAGACAATTTCTACAAAGTATCAGAAGATACTATAAACAGAGCCCAGAGCAGGAATGAGTCTTAGATTTTCTTTTTTTAAATCTCCAGCTAGTATTATTTATGAATACTGAATAGTTCAGGCCAATAAAGAAAATACAAAGAATAATGTCCCCACCACCCAACCCCCAAAAGAAAATATCAAGTGGAGAACTGTGTCCTGTGAAGTCTCCTCAATTCCTTTCTCCTAGCTCAAAGGAAATACCATCCTGCATGGGCAAGTTCTCCCCCCCCTCCAGGTGTCTGCACTTAGCACCCCTTGAATTTTATTGAGTTTTGCACTTCTTATTTCTGGGCAGGTCACTTCTTCCTGAAGGGATATAGAAAAATACATTTAAGAACAAAAGTTTCCTTGCGTTGTTACCCTTCGGATTGCTCCTGGAGCTTGGGTTTCCCGGAAAGGGGGCTGCACCCCTGGCCTGGGCTCCCAGAGGGCCCAAGTGAAGGAGTCGCTGGGCTGTGGAGCAGATGAAGACCTGGGCACAAAAGCCCCAGTGCGGCTGGCCTGGCTTCTGCAGGCCCGGGGCTCGGAGCCAGCAGCCTGGAGCCAGGCGGCCTCCCGGGCCTCCTCACAGCCGCTTTTGATAAAGCCCCTCTGTGCGTGGGGTGGGGGGGGCCCGGCCGGCTGGAGCCAGCTCACATCTGGAGGCCAGCACAGGCCCCGGGCAGCCGGCGCGGCTGACAGCGGCGCCACCCCGCGCCACACGCCCGGCCCTGGGTAAACACGCCCGCGCCCACCCAGCGGCTCACCTTTCGCCCACAAGGCTGCCTTTCTTCTCGGACCCGGGCCGAGGCCACCTCGAACATTCCTCCTGGCATAGGGCAGAACGGGCCTGCTGACCTCGAGTGTGAGCAAAAGCTGAATCCAGGATTGGGGAGCTGGTGGGGGAGGGGGAGGGGCAGGCGCTGAGCTCACTACTGCCTGGGGGTGGGTACCCGGATTAAGAATGTGTGTTTGGGGGTTGAAGAGTGGTTTCAAACCCCAGCTCCAGCTGTGTGACCTTGGGCTAGGCCCTCGACCTCTCTGAGCCTATCTCCTCACCTGTAAAATGGGAGCAATAACAGCCCCACCCCCTGCAGTTACCTGGCTGTGCCAGACATTAGCAACAGGTAATCTTTAGATGAGCGCAGCACACAGCATCGATGGCTTCCTCAGCAAAGCTGTCCCGAGGGTGTTCTGTGCCCAGCAGCCCCTGAGGAGCTGCCTCCCTGCTCAGCTGAGCGGGAGGAGCTGAGCAAAGGGAACTTCTGAGATAGCCAGCCCCTGCCTTGAGCTGCAAGCCATTCCCCTGGACAAGACCCCTGCCCAGCCGCCGGGGGGCACCCAGGGCCAGCCGGGACATGAAGCTGGAGCTCGGCCTCGCAGCCCTGACCTGCGGATTAGGACTCAGGACCAGCTCAGGTCCGCAGACCTGGGTCCTCCGGTCCGTCCTGTGCCCCGGGGGCTTGTGGATGCAGAGGACACAGTTCACCCATCCCAGCTCTGCCTGCTCGGTAGTGGGGCCCGCAACAAGTCCTGCTGCCTCCTGGACGCCCCCTCCCAACCCCTGTTCCTTCGTTGTCTCTGTTTTTCAGCTGAGGAAATAGAAGCTCAGAGAGGTCCAGGCCTTTGCCGATGTCACACAGTAAAGGACACGGCTGCGGCTGCGCTCCAAGCCACTGCCCCATGCTCGCTCGCACCTGTGTGCACTTTGTTTCTGCAAAGATGTAGTTATCTGGGGATGTCACTCTTAAAGAAACGGAACACGTGCAGCGGTGGGGTGGGGGGAGCACAGGTACCTCCTGACCCTTTGTCTCTTCATCTGTGGGGCCATCCTGCCAGTGTGTTGGGGAGACTCTGTGAGCGAGGCCCCGGGAAGGGCAGGAATCGAAGGAATATCAGGGAGACAGAGGAGAACTGAGGGTCTGCAAGGGATGCAGTCCCCATGCCACCCCGTCATCCGGGTGAGCTACACCCCCATTTTACAAACAAGGAAACTGAGTCCCAGAGAGGAACGTAATTTATTTGCTCAGGGAGCAAAAGCAGAGGCAGAATTTGAATGTAGAAAACAGTGATCCCTCCCTTCCTCTCTCCCTCCATCTCTTCCTCCTATCCATCCCATACATCCCCACTGGGTGCTAAGCCCACAGAGAGGAAGGAACCCCAAGTAGTAACACTGTGCAGGAGCCCCGCTTCCTGCCTCTGCCTCCTGCCGACCTGGGAGCCCTCTCTTGACCCTCCTGAGCCTCAGTCTTTCTCCTCTGAGCAATGGGTCCAACCTCTGTCACCCCCCTCCCAAGCCCAGGGTCCCTGGCTCAGTACAGCAGGGATGAGTGGCAGCCAGGGCTGGGTGGCTGAGAGGGGCCTCCTGGTCCAGTGAGGTGAGGTGGGGGTCCTCCACCTGCTGCCACCCCCCCCCCCGACACCCCCCCAGTCCCCTGTGAACCTGCTCGCCAGGCTGGAGCCAGTCGCCATCTGGAGCGACGGGCTGTTTATGGAGCCGGGCGGCGGTGGCCCTGGCCCTGACCCGGCCAATCTGGAAGCGATTAGCAGCTGGGGCTGGGGAGCATTTGGAGTTCTCATCATGGGTCGGGTCCCCCCTCCAGCCCTCACACCCTGCACCACCCGGAGCCGAGGCTGCTCTGGGGGTCTCCAGGGAGCCCCCTTTCTTGCAGGGCACTCTAGCTAGGACCTGCTCCAAGACCTAGAGCTCTGAAAAGCAGCAGCGTGGGGACTGGGCCACACACAGGCCAGGATGCGGGGGTGGGGTGGAGGGGGGTGGGGGTGGAGATCTGGGGCCTTCCCTGAGGAGACCTCTTGCAGGATTTCTTTCTGGCATGTTTGGTTTTGAATATACATACAAGCGCACTGGGGAAACACAGGCCTCGGCGATCCATCAGTGCCCCCGCCATGAATCCAACATCGCCAGGTTCTTGGGTCTCCGGAGATGGTGTGAGCCCCCCAGCTCCCCTCCTCCGCCCCTGAAATGTAGTAAGTCCCTTGTCTTTTTCTTCTAGTGGGTGCCTACGTGACAGTCTTCCATCTTCCTTTCTTTTTTCTCCTTGGATTTATCCCTATTTCTACCACTGCTGCTGCTACTAATTATAATGTCAATACTAACAGCCGCAGCAGAGGTTGCTATGCGCTGGTGCAGGCCCACATGCTTTGCATGGGTGTATTCGTTAATCAGGGAGGCTGTGACCCCGCTGAGGCTGTTACCCTCATCATCCCCACTTTGTGGATGGGAAAGCTGAGGCACAGTAAGGGGAGGCACCTGCCCAGGGCCACCTGGTTGGATGGGTAGAGCTGGGACTGGGCCTAGGTTGTAGGACTGCCAGTCTGTGCTCTGAACCGCTGCACCGTTCCGCCTTTCCTGAGACTCTGGAATGTTCTGCTGTCTGAAGGATCCTGATGGTGGAGGTGCTGCTCCAGCCCCTGGGAGGAGGGAGGAAGCTTCGGCTGCCATATTCTGGGCCTATTTCCAGGGAAACCCAGGCCCTGCCCAGCACATCTGGGGCTTTCAGCTCCTCGTTCTGCTTCCTCAAGCGCCTGTTCTCCAGTGGGTGGACAGGGCGGCAGCCCCACTCTGGTCTCCACATCCCACCTCATCCCCCAGGCTCGGCTCCGTGCTGCAGTTGGAACAAACTATATTAAACCAAAATCAAGTCAGGCCTATCCCAGCTCATTCCTGTCGCCCTCAGAATAATCCCTCAACCCCTGTCCTGCACCCCTAAATGGCCATGCCTGCCTCACCCCCAGGCCTCTGCCTAGGCGGTCCCTCTGTCTAGAACACGTCCCCACCTCTGTCTGTCTGACTTCTCTCTCCGGTCTGAGCTCCCCGCCTCCCCAATGCCCCGGGCTGGCTTAGCCTGGTACTTCCTCTGCCTGGGACACCATCTCGCGACAGAGGTCCCAGGAGGAGAGGGGGTTGCCAGTTTCATTCATTTCTGTGTTTCTAGAGCTCGGAGTGGGGTCCAGCACACGGCCCTTGTCAAGGAACAAACGCCCGCATGAGTGGTCTGTGGGTATAAGGGCTGCCCGCGGACAGTGGCGTTCAGGCCTGAGGGCAGGAGAAAGGGAGAGGACCAAAGGACCTCTAAACAACAGGCCTTTTCTCATTCCTGCACCCTGCCTTGCAGCTGAGGGACTGAGCCCCTTCATGCCTCCTCCCACCGTCCCTTCTAGCAGTCTCCAGGCCCCTGGGGGGAGAGGGGGGCCCACAGCAGGGAGCAGGGAACCAGCAGGGCACAGCACCTGGGTTTTCAGAGCCCATTTGAGAGGCAAACCTAACGGGGAGTGGAAGGAGCGGAATGACCTAGAGTCAGCACAGCACCCATTAGCTCTGTGACTGGTGTGAGCTGAGGCCCATAAAGGCTGAGCTTACTCCAAAGCTTGTGTTCTTGACACCAGGGAGGTGGCCTGCTGCCCTGCCCAGGTCTGGGCTCAGTGCCAATAGCGTATCCCTTGCCTGCCCTCGGTGGAGAAGTTACAGATGGGCTCTCTGGTCCTCGCCATGCTCCGAGGGGTCTGGTGTCACCCCATCTTACAGATGCAGAAGCCAAGGCCCAGAGAGGGTGTGTGGCTTGCCCAGGAGACACAGGAGGAGACCCAGGAGGGACTGTCCTGACATCACTCTCTGACACGTCTCTCGGGATAAAGTCCCGTCTGGAGAGAAGGTGGGATGCTGGGGGTTGTCCCGTTTGGATTCTCCAGGGAAGCAGGACCATGGCGCCTCAGGCGCGGTGTGCTGTCAGATGGCGTCAGGTTCTGACTTTCTCTGAAAAGTCAAAAACTCTTCCGAAAGTGGAAAACAGTCCCTGAAGGTGAGTGGCCAGGTGGCCGTGACGTGGAGTGATGAGAGCAGACGCTTCATGGGCCTTTCACCCAACCTGTCTGACTTGGGGCTAAAGCCAGCCTGGGTGTGGCGGCCCCTCTGGCCCCCCTCGGCCTCTTGACTCTCTGTGACGCAGCTGTGGTGGCGTTTGGCAACCCCAGCTGCCCACAGTTACGACAGCCCGGGCAGTTGCCAGCAAGGCATGGGGTGGGGGTGGGGGTGTAAGGGAGTGGGGGCAGCTGGAGGGGGGACAGAACCTGAAGCCCTGCCTCCCCCAGCTGACCTCTCCTCCAGGCAGCCCGCCAAGTTTCCTAGACCCCCTCTCTCCACTCCCAGCGGCTCCCCTACCCCCTCCTCCCCTGCTGCTCTTTGCCATCTGACATCACCAGCATTGGCAGCAAGCAGAAAGTCAGCACCTCCCAGCAGGGGTGCCGCTGGTCCTCCCATGGCCCTGTGCTGGCCCTGGGCAAGCAAGCGTTTGCAAATGCTGGGCTAACAAATGGAAAGCTGGATGAACGGATTGCAACCCCTCCCTCCCTTTCTTCCTTCTAGCCATCGTCTATTAAAGCACCTATCATGTGCCAGGAGCCGTGCTACCTGAACTAGGCATGGGTGAAGAAAACAGGCAAAGATCCCTGTCCACATGGAGCTGATGCTCTAGAAAGGACGTCCGCCTATCGACAACGATCCAGAGAAGGAAGTCAAACACGCGGTGACCAGGGAGGCTGTGCACCCGGAGCAGAGCCCTGAGCCTCCAGGGAGCTTGGGGGGTCTCCAGGAGAGGCCGCCTTGCAATGCTTCATCTGCCCACTCACTGGCCGGCTCTGAGGTGTCTGGGATGAGGTGGCCAAGTCTCTGCCCCCTCTGGGAGCCATGGAGCCAGTAGGAAGCAGGCTCCAAAAGAGGAAGCCCTGGGGCACTGAGCTAGGGTGTCAGGTCCTGACCTCGCCTTCCCAGCCGGATGGGTCCCTGAGGAAGTGACGCCCACAGTGCCCCGAACACGGGACGCAGAGGGAGCCCAGCAACTGCCCAAAAGAATGTTCCCAGCAGGGACACCCGCAAAGGCAGGAAGGCTGCCACACCCCCGGAAGTTGGTGGCTCCTCGGTAAACCCCCCTGGCTGGCTGGGATTTCTCCTTTGTGAAAAGGGAGTGGGGCCTCCTGCTAGGCAGGGATGCTGGAAGGTTCTCTGGGAGCCTTCTAGGGGTTGGGCAAGGCCCTGGATGGAAACCCTGCAGCGTGAGTTGTTTCTTCCCTGTCTTCTACACTGCACTTTGAGGAGGGACCCTGGGGTGCCCAGAAGGAAATGACCAACAGCCTCGTTGACAATAGAAGGAAACTGAGGTAGGCAACACCAACAACAATAAGGCCTAGTACTCAGTGAGCACTCGCTCCAGCGAGCGACCCTTTGAATAGCCCATCCGTGTCATCCTTTCAGCAGCCCGTGTCAGAGGCCGAGGCTATGTCCTCTGTCTTGCCAGCGAGGAAATGAAGACAGGGTGTTAAGTCAAGGCCAGGCTCCCACTTAATGGGGGAGCTGGGGTGGAAACACAGGTCAGACTCCAGAAGCAGAGTCTCGTGTATTCTGGAGATGGAGGCCAGGGTTGGGGGTGGTGGGAGGAGAGGGATGAGAGCCAGAGGTCTGGGAGAGGCTGGAGGTCCCCCCCTTCTGGGGGGCCAGGTGCCGTAGAACAAGTCATTGCAAGGGTGAGGGATCCAGGCTCAGCCCCTATTTCCTGTTCTGGAGACCCAGAGACACCAGTCTCCAGCCCACCCCAGCAACCTGGAATTTCTTCTGTTTCCTTCCTTCTTTCATTCACTCGTTCAGCAGAAAACAGATGACCAAATACAACCATTTAATCACTAAATGTAAATGGGCTGAGTGGATCTATCAGAAAACAAAGGCTCTTATGTTAGATCAAAAGTCAAAATCCTTTTTTGGAGGCCTCCCTGGTGGCTCAAGGGCTTAACCACTGCACTATGAAGCTATCTGCAGCCACTGCAGCATGAGTTCAATCCCCAGCCAGGGAGCTGACCCACATGGTGCAGCAGACCTCTCCTGCCTGACCCGCTGCTCCCCTCAGCAGTGTATTTCATAGATCTGCTCCCCACTCTGTGTCTGGTAAATCCTCTCACCCCCCACACTCCTGGCCTACACCCATCTCTTTTATGCATAAATAAATCAATCTCAAAAAAAAATCAAAATCCTTTTAGTATCCATTGGACAAATGTTTGCAAAATGCCAGACATATCCTATGTCCTGTTTTGATTCTATCCATAAAAGTAACATCTCCGTTAAAGAAGGAGATGTTGGGCCTCCCTGGTGGCGCAGCGGGTTAAGCAACACACGATGAAGCAAACCGCAGCCACTACAGCACGAGTTCGATCCCTGCTGCTGACCAGGGAGGGGACCCACATGGCGTAGCAGACCTCTCCTGCCTCGCCCGCTGCTCCCCTCAGCAGTGTGTTTCAGTCAGTCTGCCTGTTCTGCTCCCTGCTGTCTCTGGTGAATCCTCTCACCTCCCAGGACTCTGGCCTGTACCCCAGCTCTTGTATGCGTAAATAAATAAATCTTTAAAAAAAAAAAAAGAAGGAGATGTTGGATAGAGGGTGTTGGGGATAGTGGATGCCAGGGGCTTGACTGGGGAGCAGGCCGGAGTGACCGTGGATAAAGGACAGCAGGACCCAGGGAGTGAGGGCGAAGGGCCAGGTATTGAGCTCAGGGGTGTGGCCAGCCCCCTGCAGGGTGGAGGTGCAGAAGCTCGGTCTGTTTACCCAGGGGTCTGTTTACCCAGGGCTGTGGGTCAGAGACCATTCCTCACCCTCTCAGCAACCCCCCTGGACTGCTGGACTCTTGACCTTCCACTCAGGGCCCTCCCCCACTCCCATTGGTGCCAAGATGGCAAACACAGCCTCCTCTCTGGAAAGATCTACCATGAGCTGAAGGCCTATTGGGTGCCAGGCTCAGCCACTGGTGGCTTGTCAATCAGCTCAATACAGCAGGCCAGCAGAGGAGAAAACTGAGCATCACATGCCTGCGGCTCCCCTCCACAGTGTGTTTCAGTCCATCTGCCTCTTCTGCTCCCCACTGTCTCTGGTGAATCCTCTCACCCCACCCCCACGCCTCTGGCCTGTACCCCAGTTCCTGTATGCATAAATAAATAAATTAATAATAATAAAAAAGAAAACTGAGCATCAGAGCAGTGAGCAGCTCAGGCCACGCAGAGGGAGTGGCCCAGGTGGGATTTGAACTCAGAGTGCCTGACACTACCACCTGCCGGTGACTGGCTCTTCATAGCTGTCTCCTAGGATCCGGCAGCGAGAGGCCTCAGCACGCATGTCCTCACGTGGGCCCCTTGACCTCAAGGGCTCAGTTCCTGTTTGGGAAACTGAAGGTCAGGTCAGTGCCAGGACTGAGGACACCCTCCCCCTCAGTGACGGCCCTCCCCCAGTGCTGAGCTGGCATTTCTCATTTCACAAGGACTCTGACAGCGAGGAAGCCCAGGCCCAGAGGGAGAAGTGACATCCCAGGTCCTGGCCTCAGGGTGTCCCCCGAGTCCTGGCACTTAGGCACAGTGTGCTCGCTGTGGGAAGGGTGGGGTCACCTGGGCTGCAGGGGCTTTGGGTGGGGGTGGGAAAGAAGCAAGCCGGGAACTCAGGAGCTGCTTCCCGGTCCCTGCCCCTCACTGAGTCCTGGGGGAATCTGGGGGTCTGGATCCCCCTCCTGAGAGTGGGGAGGGGCTACAGGAAGCCCCCCTCATCTTCTTCCCCAGGTCTTGCCCTGGTCCTGCCCAGACAAACAGCCCTCGGAGGGCTCCGCAGGGGCTTCCAGGGCCTCCAGCAGCAGCCCCCCAACGCCCCCGGTCCTGTGTGCCCCCAAAGTCCTTGCCCTCTGAGTCTCAGTTTCCCTTCTACAGTCTCAGGTTCTGGGCCAGACAGTCACCTCCCAGCTGTGCGGCTGCAGGCAGGCGGCTGCCTCCTCTAAGGTCAGCCTTCTCACCTGTGCAGTGGGACGTGCACGCGTGTGCTCCAGCAAACAAGGGTATGCCGGGAAGGCTGGCCTTCAGAGCGCTCCCAGGGTCTTCTGGAAGGACACCCTAGCTGCCTCGATCACAGAGGCAGGTGGTGGCCAAAGGTAGAATGGATTCAATGCATGAAGTGGGGCCTCCCAGTTATTTACTTCTCTGTCCTCGTGAAAAAGAACAGGCCAGCAAAGGGAGGTGGAGCAGCTGGACAGGACTGGACCCCATCCTAGGAGCTTACAGAGCAATAATGGGGGCGGGGAGGGAAGGAGAAGCAGGCCTGGGACAGGGGTGAGGGCGGGAGCGTCTCGTGATCCTTCCAGGCAGGTGGTGGGAGCTCCCAGGTACCAGGCCTGCTCGAGCTACCCCGCCCCTCCCCGGACCCTCTCAGCCACCCCCATGACTCAGTGACCCCACAGAGGTGGTCAGCTCAGCAAGACACAGTGAGGAGCCCTTGGTCACACAGCAGGGTTCTCCAGCCCCTCCCTAGAGAGAGTAGGAGGCCCAAGAATGAATGGAAAGAAGCCACCTGGCAGCATGGGCCTCGGGCCCTGATGGGTTGGGGAGACTAATACACCCGCTTTGAAGCACCAAATGTGCGATGGGTTTCTGTCTTTCGGCCTTTAGTTATTTATGCATGCAAGAGCTGGGGTACAGGCCAGAGGCACAGGAGGCGAGAGGATTTGCCAGAGACAGAGTGGGGAGCAGAAATACACTGCTGAGGGGAGCAGCAGGTGAGTCAGGAGAGGTCTGCTGCGCCCTGTGGGTCCCCTCCCTGGCCGAGGATCGAACTTGTGCTGCTGTGCAGCAGATGCTTCACAGTGTAGTGCTCAACCTGCTGCGCCACCAGGGAGGCCCTCCCTCTTTGCACCTTATGACGGGTGCTAAGTTACTGCACTTCTCATAACCTGGGGTTCTTTGCTGTCCAATATGATGGGAACTGGCCACAGTGAGAGATGCCAGCTACACAGTCAGGGCACACTCAGCAACCTGGGGCTGATGCAGCCACTGTTGCCCAGGACCTGCTACTGAATCTGTAAGCCTCAATTTCCTTGTCTGTAAAATGGGTACAGCAGTCCCATGGCAAGCGCTCCACTGAGGATCTGAGAGTTTTCCTGCTTTCTTCAGCCTGTCTTGTTTCTCCCACTTCTTTGATTCATTGACTGATTGATTGGCACAACATCGCGTTATAACACTGCGAATTGTCAGGTGTGCGCGCTGAACACTTCGTTTCTATTCCAGAACATCGCCTGGCACAGAACAGGGACTCAGAATGTCTCAGCTGTAGCTGTGATTTTGGTGGTGGCCCTGATCCCCCGATCCCCAATTTCCCTTCACTCACTTTTCCCCCACTTCACAAAATGGAAATAACTGCAGTGCTCACCTCCTGGAGCTGGGGAGGACCCACCCCACATCCCATGGATGCTTCCAAAGTGCCTACTGCCTGGCGTACTTTAGGAACAGCATTTTAAGACAGTAGGGAACAAAACAGACCAACCAACCCTGCTCTTATGGGGTTGACCCGCCTGGGGAGACAGAGAAGAGGAGCTGATTTTATTTTTTTTTTTAAAGATTTATTTATTTACATACACAGGAAGTGGGGTACAGGCCAGAGGTGAGAGGCCTGAGGTGGGAGGTGAGAGGATCCACCACAGACAGAGTGGGGCACAGAACAGGCAGATCCACTGAAACACACTGCTGAAGGGAGCAGCAGGCAAGACAGGAGAGGTCTGCTGCGCCATGTGGGTCCCCTCCCTGGCCGGCAGCAGGGATCAAACTCGTGCTGCAGTGGCTGCTGTTTGCTTCATAGTGCGTTGCTTAACCCACTGCGCCACCAGGGAGGCCCCAGGAGCTGGCATTTTAAATGGGAGTGCTGGAAGGTAATAAGATCAGGGAAAGGGGTGGAAGCTGGGGGTTGGGGGATCTGTTTTACTTGATGGGGTGGAAGCTGAGTGAGTGAGGGGTGCAGTGTGAGGGTTGGAGCACTGAAATGCCAGGCATAGGGCAGGGCCTCTGTCCATTCGGGCAGACACGTAAAGGCAAGTCCTGGAGCCCTCAGTGGCTTTTTCAGGCTCTCACACGCTCTCTGTGCTAACTGTTGTGGGGCAAGCCTGCAGGCTGGCGGTGGGGAGGGGGTGGGGAGGGGGCTGGACACTGGCAGGTCTCCCAGCCCCCCCTCCCCAAACCTCTACTGTTTCTCTCTGGGCTCTCTGGCATTCTGTCATGGTCTCTTCCTCTTGTAACTGTTCCGCCATAGCCTTTCTCCTGTCTCTGAGCGACTGCCCTTACAGCCTCAGCCTCCACGCTCAGGCGTGCCCACTCGTGCACATCCACGCATACTCCAGGTGCTGCCATCAGGCACGGGTGTCCCACCCCCACGCTCCCAAGCACCTCCCGCATTCAGGGCCGCAGGTGATAGCCACAGAGACCAGTGGTGTAAAAGCCTGGCCGGTTCATTTACCCTCCAAGGAGTCTGTGTGAGTTGGGGGTCTGGAGGGTTCAGAAACCAGGAGGAAGCAGTGATGCCTGGCTTAGGATCTCTGGCCCAGCATGGACTGTAGGGGAGGGTGAGTGAGAGAGGGAGGTAGGAGAGGGAGCCAGGGGTGGGCAGGGAGGAGGGAGGCAGAAAAGGGGAGGAAGTGAGTAGAGCTGGAGGGAGGGGACGGGCTGGGAGAGGGAAGTATGGAGGAGGAGGAGGGGGATGCATGGGCCAGACAGGAGAAAAGGGACAGGAGCAGGCAGGAGGGAGGCGGGGAATGGGGATGCAGGAAACTGGGCCTGTTCTCAGCCTCAGATCTTCCTCAGGTGGACTTTTGTTCCATTTGTCAGTGGAAACAGCCTCAAAGAGAGCTAGTGAGAGCCCAGGTTAGTCTGGCCCGGAGCTCCCCAGGGCTAAAAATGCTGCTTCACCTACGGCCTCAGGCTTGGCCCAGACAAGCCTCTCCTGACCTGAAATGCTCCCTCCCCAGACCTGCCTAGAAGGAACACGTGAGGGCCTTGACACTGCCCTCGGCCCCTGCCCTTGGCCCAGAGCCCGCAGCCTGTCCTGCCAGCTTTTCCACCAGGCTGCCTGCGGCCATCACCGTTATCGTTCACTAGGCAGCCAACTCTATGAATAAACTCCATACAGAAGTATGGAGTATACCAGTGTTAGCCCATTTTAGAGCTGAGGATGAAAGGGGGTGGCAGGGGGTGGTCACTGCCTTGGCACGTGTTGTCAGTCCTGGGATTTGAACACCCGGACCTGAGGTCCCGGAGCCCAGCTCTCAAAGGCTCACAATGAAACATCCAGCAGCTGTATTCAGCCCCCTTGTGAGACGAGTGGGAAAAGTGATGACACCACAGGCTCAGGGACCTGTCTTTAGCCACACTGGACCCCAAAGCAAGTCCTAGAGGTTGAATGTGTATGTGGAGGGGGCGGGGGTCTGGGCCCTGCAGGAAGTAGCCAGGGTTAGGACAGGCCTGGTGCTTTGATCAGCTTTACAAGCTCTGGCTGTTTATGGAAGCGGCCCCACCCCCTCCCACCCAGGACTGTGTCTCGTCACCGGCACTCGGGATATTAGCAGTCCCAAGAGAGTCTGCCCGCTGGCTGGGGTCCTGGCCCCATTTCCTCCAGCCTGGTTGGTGCCCTGCCCCTTGGCCTCAGCCCCTGGGAACAGGGGAGGGAGGCTCTCCTGCCAGATTCCCTCCTGGAGGGACCTCCCTGCAGCTCTGCAAATCCAAAGCAAGCTGGATCCCACCCCAGGGCCTTTGCCCCTGCTGTGGAGGCGTCTGGGCGCCAATCACCACCTCTGCTGCTGCCTGCTGCTCCAGGTCACTCTGTCACCTTCTCAGAGCAGCATCCCTGAGCTTCCACCTAAGCAGCTGCGCCCCCATCACCCTCTAGCCTAGCCTTAAGCTATTTCTTCATTGCCCAGATCCTCTTGCTTACTTTCCTTCCTGTGGATTTTCTGCCCTCTCCCCAGATAGGAGCCTCCTCTTTCCCACATTCTTGTGCCCCCACCCCCTCTTGTGGTGCTGGCACCCAGTGGGTGCCCCATAAATGTTTCTTGAGTGATAAACTCTTTGGGGAGGTAAACTGTGGACAGTCTGAGGCCCCAAAGCGTTTCTCAGATCCTCCCCCAACTCTTCACATGTCAGGCACCCCTGGGAAGTTTGGGGGTTTGGTGCCAGACCACTGCAATCAAGTGACTATCATCTAAAGCCAGTCATGTGAATTTTTTGGTTCCCAGTGCATATCAAAATCATGCTTCCCTCCACTGTAGTCTGTGGAATGGCATTGTGTCTAAAACAATGTATATCCCTTAATTAAAAAGTGCTTCATTGCTAAAAATTGCTAACTATCACCTGCGCCTTCTGGGAGCGGTCATCTTTTTGCTGCTGGAGGGTCTTGTAAGCACACAGTAACTACACCGTGCAATAAAGTGAAGTGCAATAAACCCAGGTGTGTCTGCACCTGGGGAATTCACAGGCCCCGGCACTCACGCTGGGGTTTCGCCCTCTGTGGATGAGGAAACTGAGTCTGAGAGAAGTGATGTGTCCCTGGCCTGAAGGATCCCCTATTGCAGGCCTCTGTCCCAGACCCCAAGGTCTCTACCCTGCCTCCTCAGGCCCCCTCCCAGCTTCTACCTCCCCACACTCCCAGCCCTCCGGACCCCCTCAGCCCAGGAGCAGCTCATCCAAGTCTCCTATAAGAAGCAGCAGGGGACAGGTGTCCGACCAGCCCAGCCGGTTCTGGGGCAAGTGTGGGGGCACAACCCCCACCTGTCCTCCCTCCCCGACAGGCTGCTGCTGCCCCCCCTCCACCTGCAATGCAGTGGACACCTGCTCCCACACCTGCCTCGGAGCCTCTTTCGGGCCCTGGAGTCCCTTAATGCCCACAAGACCACAATGGCAGGTTTGTCCTCAGAGACCCTCCAGGGCGCTGCCCCCACCCCTCTGCCTCTCCAGTGCTCCGTGACCTGGGCAGGTGCACAGCCCCCTCAGGCCTGGGGAGGGAGAAGCGAGCAACACCATTGACGTACCCTCCCCACTCACCCGGCCAGCTGGTGGGGGAGGAGGGCTGGTGGGCACCTGCTGGGGGTGGGCCCAGTCCATCTTCACAGAATTCTCTAGGCTTCCCTGCAACCCTGGAGATAGTCTGTAGTCATCCCTTCTTCTGAAATGACAGAGGGCCAGCGGTGGGGCAGGACGCTTGTCCAGGATCGCACAGCCACGGGCCTGGAGCCCAGTGCGTGCGCTTTTCCTAGCCTTCCAAATCACTGTTGCTTCTCCGGACATCAGTGTCACCATAGCCTTTGCTGGAAATCCACCCAACTCGTTGCGAACTTCCCTGCAGCAGCTGTGAATTGCCCGGTTCTGTCCTGGATCTGGGCATGAGGCCGAACTAGACAAGCATACCGCCCCGTGGGGGCCAGAGGACCAGCCAACCAAGTCGTGGAAGGGGTTGCGGGAGGCCCAGCTACGAGCAGTTTTGAGGAGGAAGGAACCACCAGGCCCAGAGGAGAAGGGCACCCCAGGGACGCTGAACCTGGGGGGTCAAGGACCCTGAGGTGGGAGAGCACCTGGGGTGCCAGAAGCTGTGAACAGGAGGGGACCACTGGACCCTGGGGGTGGTCTGCCGGGCCCGGGAGTTGCTCACCGCAGAATAAGAAGGGCCTTGTTCCTCATCTGTGCTCCCATAGCTGCACAAGACCGCAGGCTTCACGAGGTCAGGAGATGCCCTCCCGGCTGCCTGTGGCCTCCTGGGGCCACCTCCTGATGGGGGGCGCGCGGGAGGCACCCTCTTCGGCCCTACTGTCAGTGGGGTCAGGCAGAGGAGAGAGCCCGGAGCTGAAGGAGCGGGTGGCCACTGCCCTTTGTGACCTCCAGCTTCCCCATCTATAAAATGGGCCGAGCCTGCCCGTGCCTCAGCAGGCCGCTCGGCAGGTTCCGGGTGGGCCAGGGCGCAGCAGGTGCTGGCTTGAACGGGCCGGGGGGCGGGGCACTCCTTCACTCAGAGGAGCTCCGACTTGCTGGGTGGCGGCCCTGCCAGCTCAGCCCTGCCTGGGCACCTCAAGAAGGTTCAGGTGGGAGCGGCAGCCTGTCCGCCTACCTGCCAGAACCAGGTGCTTCTGGAGCTTTAGTCACCCGCTCAAGTGCTTCAGTTCCCAGGATATGGGGTGGGGGTGCACCAGGGCCAGTCATGCCCACCCAGATGGCAGGGGATCCAATTCCCAGCATCCAAACTGCCCTGGCACACGAATACAGAAACTGAGTCCTGAGGAGGTGAGCAGCTTGGAATGGATTCAGCGCCTTTGACGCTGGAACTTTTCTACTCAGCTACGATGCCCCTCCCACTTCTATACAAATCCCACTCTGCCCCTTCTCAGCCCTTGAGCTGAGTGTTTATTGTATGCCCATTGCACAGATGAGGAAACTGACCTGGCTGAGGACTCAAACAAGGGCTTTGTAATTTATTCAACAAATATTTTTGCAGCACCTGCTGTGTACCAGGTCAAATAAAGGAGCAGGGATCAAAACCAATAACTGCCAACCTTGGGTCCTCACAGGTCCACAGGAGAAACAGGCACTGAGCTATCCAAGAACTGATATGCACCAAGCCTAGCAGACAGGTCTGGATTTCAACTCCTTGTTGCTTGATAGCTGTGTGACATGGGCAAATTGCTTAACCACTCTGTGCCTCAGGATAAAATGGGAAACAATAACACCTACCTCGGGGTTGTGCACAGGTCTTAGCACAGAGAGAGTGCTCTTGAAAGTTGTTTTCTGCTCTTTAACTTCACAAAGATTTATTGAGTACCTACTGTATACCAGACCCCAATCTGGGAACAGTGACCAAGATGAGATGGCCACTGCCTGTGTGGGGTTCTATTTTAAGCCCAGGTATCCGATTCCAGCTCCAGCCACAGAGCTGCTTCCAACGGTACCACTTCCTCCAGGCAGTCTTCCATAATGATCTGGCTTGCTGGGACCTGCTTCATTCTGGGACTCCATTAATTGCCTCCACCATAGGTGCCCAGAGCCACTTGTATGGAGCTGGTACCCCTCTCGGGATGGAGGGGAGGGCTTATGCACTGGCAGGGTGTTTTATCCATTAAGATCCTGGCAGACACCGGAGAGGGCCAGGGTGGAGGTAGGGGTGAGAAATGGCTTTTGCAGGCAGGACAGTGCCTCTCTGGGCAGTTCCAGATCACTACCCTGGATGTCTTCCTCCAGGCCTGGCCATGGGAAAGCTGAACAGAAAAGCCTGGAACTTCTCTAGGGCATACAACAGGCTTCCAACCTCTGCCCTCAACCACCAAGCAGAGAGCACAAGTGGAAGCCTTGGACCAAGCCAGGTCCCACGGACACAGACAAGACATTGGCCCCCACCGGGTTTGAAACAACTGGAATTCCTTGCCCACAATTTCCATCAAAGTCAGACTTTCCTTATTCCCATGGCAGTGGGCCCACTTTCCTGCACAGCCACAAATCCTGTCACCATAGGCCCCACCAAGCCCGGTTGCCCCATCCTTTGCTCATCTAAATCCCTACCAAGCATCTGTAGGCCCTAGAGTTATCTGACCCTCACTTAAAGCAGGGAAAGAAGAACAAATGATGGAATTCAGCCAGGGGTCAGAGGAAAAAGCAAAAACAGCTCCTGGAGACACTGGAATCTGCAGCTCCTAGCTGGGAGGGGACATTCCCTCTGACCTTTCTGGGCTCTCTGACCTGGAGCTTTTAGTCAGCAGAGCCCTGCATGTGATTGCGTGCGTAGCCCCGGGCTTTTCCCAGGCAGATTTGTGGGCCCAGCATGCACATCTGCAGAAGCGGAAAGGGGGCACAGATGACTTTAGGGAGATTCAAATCTTGGATCTGCCATTTTCTGACAGCATGGTCCCAGGCAAGGGCTTCGGCTCACTGAAGGGTAGAGAGAGCTACCCAGGAACCCCGGTCCTCAGGTATCCCTACTCCCGACATGCAAATGCCCACTGTCCCCTCCGCCTCCATGTCTTCCAGGTGGGCTTCTGACCCCACAGGAACCCTACAAAGCTGTTCAGAACAGGCTGTGGAATTTAGCCCCCTCCCTGGGCCTTTGTCTGGTGCTTCCTTCTGATGCTCGGGGCTGCTTGGGTGCTGTATGGGAAGGGCTGTGGTCCAGGGGCTCAGGCTCCGCCTGGGGGTCAGACCTGTGTGCTGTGTGCGGTTGCAGTGGGTGTTACTTCCCTTCCCAGGGGCAGTCTGTGTGTCATCCCACCTCTCTGAGATCCCCCATCTGGACTTCCCCACTTGGATTTCTGAGCTCCCCACGGGCAGGGGGAGTCTTGTGTCTGTCTTGCTCCTCACTATTCCTGGTGAGCTCAGCAATTGCTGGTGGAATGAATAAATGTATGAATGAAGAAGGCAGGAGGAACCAATCCCTTGCTCCCTTGTAGCTGGCAGCAGGAAGATCATTTGGCAAGATTAGACTGCAAAGAGTGAGGGCATGAATGCCAGCCGTACATTGCCAGTTGGTGGGTTTACTACTAAATTAGTTGGGAAGGGCAAAAATATTCTTGGAAATCCTTAAATTGCTCAATATGCACAGGAGACTTGTGCTCCCACCCCATCTCTTATGTTCACGTTGTCATCTCTTCCAGGCACGCTGGCCTCCTGGCTGTTCCTTGAATACACTAGGCACATTCCTGCCGCAGGACCTTTGCATGGGATGATCTCTCTGCCTGGAATGCTCTTCCTGGCCCTCGGAACTGCATGACTGTCTCCCTCACCTCCTTCAGGGATCTGCTCAAATGTCCACTCCTGATAACCACTGCACCCCACATTTGAAAGCAGCCCCTTCCCTGTTTATCTCTGTCCAAGAATCTGTCTTGCTGCCCCACTGCTCTCTAAGCTCTCACCACGGTGCTTATTACCAGTCTCCCTATGAACTGGCTGGGACAGAGAGCTTACTCATTCAAAGTTGTAACTCCAGCACCTAGAACACTGCCTGGCACATAGTAGATGCTCAGTAAACATCCCTTGAATGAATTAACAAATAAATGCAAAAGAACAGAAAAGAATGGGACATTCTGAAACAGATCAGAATGCTGGGATGAGACATGATTCAAGAAGACATACCAGACAACCCAGCCAAGCAGGTTGACTCCCAAGGCTTCAATAGGATGGGATGGACAGCCAAGAATCCCCTCTTCAGCTGTGACCCAGGACCCCGTGGACACAAGCCAGGGCAGGTGGCTGAATGCTGCACTAGGACCGGGGTCTTCCCATGCAGCCTGCCCAGCTATCCTGGCCTGAGAACTCTCCCACCTACTCAGGCCCTGTCCAGCTGGACAGCTCAGGGGTGGTTTCTGGTCTGGGCACTGGGGCCCTGGCTCCTGTCTGGGGTGATTCCTGCTGAGTCACTGGCCACAGATCTGGCCAGGATCCCATGAGGCTGATCCTGCTGGGGGAGGGGACCAGAGCCAGAGAGATGAGACACTAGGTCTACATGAGAATTGGGGAGTGCTGGACTAGCCACAGGCTGCTTCTCCTCCTTAGCTGGTAACTTCTGCCTTATTTGTCCCCTGTCATAGATCCAAAAGGACCTGGTCCCTTCCCATAAGTCACCTCCTAAACCTCACCATGGACCTGGCCCATCTGCTGGTCATGAAGAAGAAGGAAAGAAGACTTAGCTCTCATTGGGGAAAACAGATCAGTGAAAGCGGACCCCACCCAATATAGATTTGGGCTGACCTTGGAAACCCCAATCCACTTGTGAGATGGGGTCCTGGTTGAAGACATGGATCTCATCTCAGCGTGGGGCAAGGTGGAAGGATTCTGCCTGTCTGCCTGCAGTGTTAGGAAGTCCTGGTGTAGCGTTATCCTAGCACCAACCTCTCCCTTGCCTTCACTCCAACCCATTACTGAGACAGGTCAAGTCTCTCCCTAAATCTCCCTAGCATCTGACCACAACTCACTACCTCCCTTGTCCCTCTGCTCAGGACCCTCCAGGGGCTCCCCACCCACTCAGAGCAAAAACCAAATCCCCTGGCCATAACCTTCTGGATCTGCCCACCCATTCCCTTACTGATTCCCCCTCCCCCACTCTGCGCCAGTCACATTGGTCTTTTTGCCTTGATTATGTGAGCCATGTTCCTGCCTCAGGGCCTTTGCACTTGCTGTTTCCGTTTGCCTGAAACCCTTTCCCCAGTTACTCACACAGCCTCCTCCCTTACTTCCTTTAAACCCTTGCCTGGTATCACCTTTCTCTCACCCAGTGTGGAGACCATTCCTTCTGGCACCATGACTCCCCCAACTGACCTTGCTTCTCTCCTCACCTTGGTACACAGTAGCACAGTCAAAGGTGCTTGTCTGTCTCCCTTAGTAAAATGGCAGCTCCTTGAGGACAGGGATGTTGTCTGCTCAGCTCACTGTTCTGTTCCACATGCCCAGAATAGGGTGGGTCTCTCAGTAGATGCTCAGTATGTTTTGGGGAAATGCATGAACAGATGAGCTATGGGAATTGGAGGGGGGGGGGTAGAAAGAGCACACCTTCATACTCAGGTGGTCAGGGAGAGCCACTCTGAGGAGGTGACAGACATGTAAGCTGAAACCTGAGCTTTAGAAAGAGGCAACCAACCCCTTGAAGTGTTTGAGGCAGAGGAAATAGCAAGCGCAAAGGCCCTGAGGCAGGGACAAGATCAGCAAACTCCAAGAACACAAAGCAGCTCATGTAGCTGAATGTCATGTGTATGGACGTCCGGTGTGGGAGGGATGAGGAAATTTGGGGAGGGATGAGGAAATTTGGGGGAATTAAGTTTGCCGTCTGTAGCCCAGGGGGATGTGGGTTACACACTGACATCCCAGGATCCTCTTTGTATCTGAATGGCTCCTGACAGGTGGTTTTCTGCCTGTACTGCCCCAAAACAGACAAAGCCGGGACCTCAGCTCTCGGCCCACTCCCCACCCCACTCTCCTGTCCCTTACCCCTGCCTTCACCCACCCCCCCTCTTCCCGCCTGGTGCTGGCAGCGACGGGAAACTGTGACTCAGGAGCCTGACTGGCTTGGGCGTCCTCCCCCCACGTCCGGCAGGAGCCTGTCTTGGCTGGACCTCCCGCCCGACATCCAACCAGGCTGTGGCCAGGGGCTCAGAGCAGGGCTCCATGTGCACGCTATTGGCGGCCCCAGGCACGTAACCTCCCAACAGCGTGCTGTGGTTAGCCCCATCTTTCAGGGGAGCAAACTGAGTTTCAGAGAGGCTGTTGTACTTGCCCAGGTCACATAGCAGAACCGGCACCCTGGGCACGCAGTGCTGGCAGGGGTGGTGCCTCGCTGGCAAGTTCAGGGCAGCAGCTGGGTGGGGCTGAGCTTCACCCTTGTAGACCACACACTTTCTGGAGCACCTCCCAGGCGGGAGGGACCTCGCTACAGACCTGGCTCCCAATGCCCCCTGCCCCAGGACTGGCGTCTCCCTTCTCTCACTAACCCCCGACCCACACACACTCCCAATAAACAACTTGACCAAGAGTCCAGGAAGGAAAATACCCAGCAAATGTGACTCTGGACTCTTCCTGGGGTGCCCTCACCCCCTCCCCATTTCCTCCATCAGCAGCCTCCCGCCCATCAGCCGGTGACCTCAGTCAAGCACACAGACGCTTTTATTTTTGCAGGACATCTAAAGACACTCTTCCTGGTCCTCTCTGCGGAAGGCTCGTGGTGGTTCAGAGTGGGGGTTCCATCCGGGTCCTGACTGTCTGGCTTCAAGGCCCTGCTCACCCATTCCTCAGCTGATCCCCCCTGAACAAATGCTTCTACCTCTCTGATCCTCAATTTCCCTATCTGTAGAGTAGAACTTAAAATAGTACCACCTTTCAGGGGGGATTTTTGACTGAATAAGTCAGTGCACACAGCAGGTGCTCAATATATGTTCCTGTTCACCAAGTTTGCAAGCCTGAGTCTGCGCCCAGCTCAGACTGGGCCCCCCAACCCCAATCCACAATGGAAGCTTATCTGTGAAACTTCCAGTTCCCTCTGTCCCTTTCATTAGAGTTTCACATCCAGGTTAGATTTTTATTCTCTGGCATCCACTAAAGTCATAGTTATTCTTATTTCTGGCCTCAAATTCAGTGTGGTTCTGGAGAATTAATGAAGCCAGGCTGCTTTTTCTTCCCACGAGTGGTGTCCAAGCATTTCTGGAAAATTAGATGCTGTTTTCCCGCTAAAACATTCAGCGTCAACATGGACAAGAGCCTTTGAGGTGGTCGTCACTTCCACCGCTGGCTACCCATCTCTTCCAGTCCTGAAAGGGCCTGTTACCCTCCCCCCACTTCTGGACAGAAGATTCTGGAAATCCCTGGCTCCCTGCTGACCCTGTCCTGTCCTGGGATTTTAGGGCTGGTGAAACCGCCTCCCCTTGTGTCAGAAAAGGCAACGCTGTAGGGTAACAGCAGGAGAGGCTGCCGATTTTCTCCTCAGACCCGTTCTTTGTGAACGTCTCTCTCCTCAGCTCCACGCAAATGGAAGCAGAGGCCCACGGGGCGACCCACCTGCCCAAAGTCACACAGACGGGGTGGAGAAGGGAGGTTGGAATCAGAGCAAGTCTGATAAAGAAAACCTGACTTTTCCTTCTCTCCTCAGCTGCTTCTATACATGGTGACTTGAGAGGCTAAGGATAGACCTTAAAGAGTCTCGTTGTTGCTATTCAGCTGAGGTTCAAAGTGGTTTGGAAACCACAGACCCAGCCACACTACTTTTTTTTTTTTTTGAAGATTTATTTAGGGCCTCCCTGGTGGAGCAGCAGGTTGAGCCCTGCGCTGTGACGCATCCGTGGCACAGCAGTGCGAGTTCAGTCCTCTGCCAGGGAGGGGACCCACATGGCGCCGCAGACCTCTCCTGCTGTGCCTGCTGCTCTCCTCAGCAG
Organism: Galemys pyrenaicus; assembly: GCA_019455555.1. Classification (NCBI taxonomy): domain Eukaryota; kingdom Metazoa; phylum Chordata; class Mammalia; order Eulipotyphla; family Talpidae; genus Galemys; species Galemys pyrenaicus. The sequence continues at coordinate 2,312,043 of JAGFMF010011603.1, forward strand.
TGTGTTTCAGTCAGTCTGCCTGTTCTGCTCCCCACTCTGTCTCTGGTGAATCCTCTTACCCCTCCCCAAGACTCTGGCTTGTACCCTAGCTCTTGTATGTATAAATAAATCTCTTTTTTTAAAAAACTGAGTTACAAAAAAGATATTAAAATAAATATGTATTTATTTATGCATACAAGCACCGGGGTACAGGCCAGAGGTGTAGGGGGGCAAATGTATTCACCCGAATCAGAGAGGGGAATAGAAAAGGCAGTTTGGCTGAAACACACTGCTGAGGGGAGCAGTAGGCAAGGCAGGAGAGGTCTGGTGTGCCATGTGTGTCACCTCCCTGGCCGGGGATCAAACTTGTGCTGCAGTAGCTGCAGATGCTTCATAGTGCGGTGCTTAACCCCTTACACCACCAGGGAGGCCCCAATAGCCACATTACTTCTTACCATATGACCTCGACTTCCATTTTCTGATCCTCTGTTTCTTCATTCTGCAGAATGGGAGCAATACACAACCAACCTCCCTCTTTACCCTGTTGTAAGAACTCCCCAAGATCAGGGACGCTTTAAGAAGTGCTTAGCTGTCAGTTCCTCCATAAATTAAACATAGAATTACCATATGACCCAGCAATTCCTCTCTCGGGTATATCTCCAAAAGAATTGAAAACAGATGTTTAAGCAAAAACTCGTACACCAGTGTTCACAGTAGCACTTTTCACGACGGGCAAGAAGTGGAAGCGAATGCCCACCGACTGATGAATGGAGGAGCAAAATGTGGGCTGTCCACACAATCGACTATTATTTGGCCATAAAAAGGAACGAAGCCCTGATGGGCTCTACAAGAGGACAGACACGTGAAGGAAGTCAGACACACAAGGTGCCGTGTGACTTCATGATATGAAATCACCCGAGAAGGCAAATCCAAGTAGGGTAGTGGTTTCCAGGGTTTGGAGGAGAGGAGGGACTGATTCATGGGGACAGTGGTTCCTTCTGGAGAGCTGGAAATGTGCTGGAATTAGATAGAGGTGATGATTGCACAACACCGAGGATGTACTAAATGCCACAAAATTGCACAATTTAAAATAGTTCAAGTGGTGAATTTTATGTGTATTCTGCCACACCAAAAAAGCGCTGAACAGTGTCCCATAGCCCAGCCAGCATCTAATGAAACTTGACCGTGACCCATCATCATTATTTCGGGAGAATCTTGGCGTGGAAGGCAATGCAGTCAAAGCGGCATTCCACAAAGCAAGACTCGTGGCCATCCATCAACGGACAGGTGGCCAGGTCCTGGCTGTCACACCTTCCGGGTCATGTGGCAGCCCACGGGTAATGCAGGGTCACTCGGCCCATTTGACACTGCAGTTGTATGGAAGGAAAGCTAATGCATCCCCACAGACCCAATAAACAGCCAACGGCACCACACAGGGAGGTCATGAAGGGCTAGTTGAACCAGCTCGGGCAGGGAAGGCTCCTCGGAGAATGTGATTCAGGGAGTGGAAGTCTGAACCAAGCAGGGTTTCTCTCTGTGACCTCAGCCCTGTGTGATCCACCCCCTCGGCCCCAGCAGGCCCCCCTCATCCTCTGAGTTTATCCCGCAGGCGTTCGGCTTGCTCTGTGACTGGGACTGATGCACTTGCTGCGCAACCCACCAGGAGTGCTTGTCCTCTGTGTGACCCAGACCAGCTTCTTCTCACCTTTTGGATCTCTCCTCCAATTTCACCTCCTCAGGGGGGTTCTCCCGGACTGCCCCCTCTCAAGGGGGCACCTCCCTTTGCCTTATTTCTAGCCTTGTGTTTTTTCCCACCAGACATCAGTTTACATGACTATTATTGGTCTCCCCATCAGACCACCAGCTCTACAAGAGTGAGACTTTTGTGTCATTTCCCTGTAGAGTCCTTGGCGTTCTGAGTCTAAGACAGTGTCTGGCACATAGCAAGCACTCAAGAAACACCAGTGGAAGTCAAGCACAAATAAATGAATGAGTGAGTTGTCAGTGAATGAAGGCATGAATGCATCTTTGGAGAGAGAAAGGAACTCAGCCCAGAGAGGAGCCAAGACTTGCCAAAGGTGCATAGATGAGGAGGGGGTGACTCCAAGGGCCCCAGCCTCACCTGAGATGTCACTGCTCGCTAGGGAGGGGATACAGGGCAGGCAAGAAGCCACGTGACCACATAGCAACCTCTCTGTCCATACAGTTTGGGGGTTCTGTCCACCTAGCTCCCCAGTCCACGTCCAGGCTCTGCCCTGGGTGACCGCAGGGACTTCCCTCAAAGGTAAGGGCTGGATTGGGGGAAGGGCTGGTATCTGTCACACTGGTCCCAAAAGTGCCACCCAGGAAGTGAGCAGAAATGACAGTGCCCATGTCACTGGGCCCCCCTATCAAGTCCCTGCCTGTCCGGACCAGCCCGTGATCCTGGGCAGGTGGCCTCACCTCTCTGAAGCTCCCACTTCTCAAGGGTAACAGTGGGTGATAATCCTTGTCTCATAGCTGTGGGAGAAAGAAACGGGGCAGTGTGAGCACAATGCCTGCCATAGCATTTTGTGGGATATACTTATACTAGCAGATGATGAATGGGATAGACTTATACTAAAAATTTATCTGTTTATTGAAATTCAAATTCAACTAGGTATCCTGGAAGGTGCTTTCTGTTGTTGTCTTATTCCCTTTTTTTTTTCCCCCCCACTAAATCTGGCTATTTTAGCCTGGCATGAAATAAGCACGTTAAGTGATGTTCACTGAAAGAATTAAAGTATATTACCTGAAGGAACAAAAAAATAAGTGAGTGTTTGAAACTTCTTGGTCAGGTTCGTCATTATGGTTGTCACTGTTTTCTCACTTATGGCTCAAAAGTCCCTGCCACTAAAAACATTCTCTCTCCTGTCTCAGCTGCAGATGGAAGTGACTCACCCAAGGCCCTCCAGACTGTCACCTCTAAGGCTGGGCCTTCCACACCCCCAGGCAGCTCCTGCCCTCTGTGGGACAATAAAACCCAACCTGGCTTCTGTGTGTGACCCATTTGAATCTCAGAGCATGAGATTGGGACATTGAATCTCAGGAGGCTGGGACAGTTTCCTGGGTGCCCAGGAGGAGACAGACTTAGAGCGGTGGTGTGACTTGTCTAAGATGATGGTGGCACTTCTGAACGCTGCCCTCACCCTGGGACAGAGCCTGAAGCTCCAAAGCCACAGCTGGTGAGACTCCAGGCTCAGCTATAGCTGGTGAGTCCCACGGCCCCATGCCTGCCCTCCCAGTCACTGCTGGACAAGGACCCAGCAAGGAATTACTCAGCTCAGGCTGATCTTCAAGAGGGAAATTTCTCCCCTTGGCAGTCTTCCCGATAGTTCCAGCTCCACGGCCGGGAAGTGCCTCCCCCAAGGCCTGTTCACCTCCTGGCAGCGCCAACAGATGTGGAAACCCAGGCTTGTCTCTGAGCTGGCAGACAGTGGGTGGAGGGTAGGGTTTATGCGAGACACACTCCACCACTGCAGGCAGCTCTGCATTTTGTTCAATCACTCAACAAACATTTGTGTAGGGTTTGTTCCGGGCCAAGGCCTGGGCCTTTTCCTTGTGTTGGCTGTAGGGAAAAGTGGATCAGACAATGAGTACTTCAAAGACCCAACAGTTAGCAAGTGCTCACATAACTTCCTCCCTGCAAGACCCTACAGTGCCCTTAAACCCACGTAGAGCCTTGGTTGACTTGTGAAGGAGACAAGATCACAGCAGGAAACCAGAAGTGTTAGGGACCTGCCTGGTGGCACAGTGGGTTGAGCAACGCACTATGAAGCAAACCGCAGCCACTGCAGCACGAGTTCGATCCCTGCCACCGGCCAGGAGGTGACCCACATGGCATAGCAGATCTTTCCTGTCTTGCCTGCTGCTCCCCTCAGCAGTGTATTTCAGTCAGTCTGCCTGTTCTGTTCCCCACTCTGTCTCTGATGGCTACTCTCATCACCCACACCTCTGGCTTGTACCCCGGTGCTTGTGTGCATAAATAATTTTTTTTTTTTAAAGAAGCAGTTAGGAAGCTGATCCAACCAGAGAGCCCCTGGCTGGCATCCTGGGTTGCAAGGTGAGCTCAGAAGGACTGTAACTGTCTCTGCTTTACAAAGTGGAGTGAGAAGACCATGGCTCCACTATGAGGACCAGCACTTGTTTTCATCCTTCCTACAATCAGAGCGAATGAACCATTAAGGGCATCTATTGAGTCAACTCCAGTTTTGTAGACAATCAGTCCACTTCTTCAACAAAGAGTTACTAGCTCCACCATGTCCCTGGCACTGTGGACCCTGCAGAGAATAAAATAAAGGTAAGACTTTATTACACTACCAGTAAGCACACAGGTTTCAAGTCAGCAGCCAGATGTCTGGTTTCCTGCCAGCTGTGAGACCTTGGGTAAGTAACTTGACCACTCTGAGTCAGTGGTCTATTCTGGGGGGAATAAAATAACAGGACCCGGGCCTCCCTGGTGGCGCAGTGGGTTAAGCAACACACTATGAAGCAAACCGCAGCTGCTGTAGCACGAGTTTGATCCCTGCTGCCGGCCAGGGAGGGGACCCACATGGCGCAGCTGACCTCTCCTACTGTATCCGCTGCTCCCCTCAGCAGTGTACGTCTGTTTATCTGCCTGTTCTGCTCCCTGCTCTCTGTGGTGAGTCCTCTCACCCCCCCGCCCCCCGCCACACCTCTGGCCTCTACCCCAGTGCTTGTATGCATAAATAAATAAATCTTTGAAAAAAAAAATAACAGGACCCAAATCACCAGGTCATGAGGATTCAGTACATTTCTCCATGTCAACTGCTAGGCACTGAGCCCAATATATTCCAACCTGCTCAACAAATATTAAATATTTTTCTTTTTAATCTCATTTCTCAGATGAGTATGAACAGCATGAGAAGCTGTTGAGTTAGAACTTGAACCCAGTTGTCCAAAGGACTGAGAGAGCCTCTCCTTCAGGGTCCCATCCTTGGTTCATTCTGATCCAGAGGGGTCCAGTTCCCAGCTGCTGTTCCCTCTAGGCACAATTTTTTTTAAAGATTTATTTAATTATGTATACAAGAACTGGGTGGGGGTGCAGGCCAGAGGTGCAGGGTGTAAGAGGATTCTCCAGAGACAGCGGGGAGCAGAACAGGCAGACTGAAATACACTGCAGCGGGGAGCAGCGGGCAAGCCAGTAGAGGTCTGCCGCACCATGTGGGGCCCCTCCCTGGCCTGGCGCAGCAGGGATTGATCTAGTGCCGCAGTGGCTGCGGTTTGCTTCACAGTGCTGTGCTTAGCCCCTTGCCCCACCAGGGAGCACCCCCCCTGGCCCCAGCACAATTTTTAACCTTGGTCTTCAAGACCCTACAAAGATACCTTCATGCAGTGTCTCAGGACCACCTGCATCCACATTTCCACTGGATGTTCATCTCCACCAATCTTGCTCCAGATGTTCAAATGTGCATATGTGCGAGCAGAGCCTTGGCACCTTCATTTTAATAAGTATTTCTGGTGGTTGCTACATCAGGGCCTAATGTAGCCAACTAGGCCTGGAGTGGGGCTGTGATGGAGGCAGAGGGAAGCCACAACCCAGGGCTGTGGCCTGGAATAGTATTGTTTCATTTCAGACAGAGGGAGGGGAAGGGTAGGAAGGAAGAGGGAGAAGAGAGGAGAGAGGGGAGGGGGGAAGGGAGGGAGGGTAAGAAGAAAGAGGATAAGAACAAGAAGAGAAGAAAGAAGGGAGAAAAAACAGGGGGAGAAGGAGGGGAGAGAGAGGGGACGATAAATGGGGATAGGGGAGGACTGAGAGAGATAGGCAAGAGGAGAGAGAAAGAAAAAAGTAGAGAGCAAGCAAAGAATTCTCATCTGGTCCAAGCCTGCCCAAACTGAGCTCAGGGCCAGACCACAGGGCCTTCATTTCTCCCCTGATTTTTCTGCCAGAGGCAGGAAACACGCTCCCTCGGGATGCTCCAAAATAGCAGAGTTCAAAAACCAGGCTGGGTGAGAGGATTCCAGGCTAGCAGAGGGATTTACACCAAAGGACTCTGTGGGGCCTGGAGGCTCAGGGCATGCCCGCGGCGCCAGTCAGCCTGGGTTCAAATCCCAACTCTGCCCTTCCTGGCTCCCTTTCTCACCCACCACTCAAGGACTGATAATGCTACCAGGCAGGCCTCCACCTTGGTCGTGGGCTTTCACTGTCATGACTTGCTTTTCCTCTATCTTTAGGGGTCAAAGCCCCCCACTAATCTAAGACAAGAGAATTCCAAGCTGTTAATTTCCACCCAAGTAGCAACCCCAAAAGAAAGGCAGCACTCCTGTCCTCACCCTTCCAGCTAAAATCCCAGGCACGCCTTTCATTGGCTGAGAGGCTGCAGTGCTCTGATTGGTCAGCCTGGGTCACATGCCCAACTAGGTTGGTGTTGGCTCCACCCAGAACCCTCAGACCGAGGCTCAGAGGAAGCCTGTGAGTACTGGGGGGTGAGAGCCAGCAACAGATGTCCCCTGTAGGGGCCCTTGAGGGACAAGAATTCCAGAAAAGGTGGACTTAGCACATGTTGAGTACCTAGCTTGTGCCACTGTATTTACACAATCCTTTAAGCTTCCTGACAATCCCTTTTGGGAAATATCCCTTTGGGGGTAAACAGGGGCCTAGGCCACCCAGAGTTGGCCTCAGCTCCTGAGCCCTTCCCTCTACCCTGTCCCCTTCCCTCTACCCTGCTCCCTCCATCCTCAGCCTCCCCCCAGAGGAAGAGTAACAGGGAAGATTTATATGACATTCCCGAGAGAATAGGTGTGTCCCTCTCCTCCCCACACACAGGGGAGAAGTGAGCGTCCCAGGCCCTGAGAGGTCCAGCCACAGCAAGGAAAGGCGAGCCAGCATCCACACTCCTCCCAGCCTGAATCCACTTGGGACCTGGAGACAGATTCAGCTCCCATTAATGGGGACAGGGTTAGGGTGGGGACAGGTGGGCCCCCAAATAGTGTTCAGGATAATGGGCTCTCAGAACAGGAGGCCTGGGTTTGTACTAGCTCTGTGGGTAAATCCCGTTGACTCCAGGGGACACCTCTCGGTCTCACCTGCAAAACTACCCTGAGCCCAGCTGTGCCCTGGGGTTGTTGAGAGGCCTCTGAGCTAAGGGCCCAACACCTACCAAGCAGCTGTGCCGCCTGCTCCAGGGCGCACGCCTGGTCCATGGCCTGCAGGACCGGCTGTGGGAGCACTTTACCCAGGTTTCCTCAATCTTCTCGATGGCCTGGAGGCAGGAGGTGCTTCTATAATTACCTCATATTTTAAAAAATAAATTGAGGGGCACAAAGAAGTGACTTGCCAAGGTCACATAGCCAGGAAGGGGCAGAGCAAGGACCTGAACCCACGCCAGGCTGGTTCCAAAGTCTACCTCCTAACCATTCTCCAGGTCTGCAGTCAAGGCTAGCTGCCGCTCCTGTCACTGTCTCTGTCCACAGGCTTTCTGGACTTAGGTGTCCTGGGTTGGGTAATAGAGTAAGCCCAAACACCCCAATAGCCCATCTCCAAGGGCCAACCTGCTGTAGAAACTGAGGCACGGAATGGGTGGAGTGGGGCCAAGGTTGCACAGCCCTGGGGTCAGCCATAGCTTCTCAGGGCAGTGTCCTCCCCAGCCCGCATCTCCTGGACGCCCCCATTCCCACCCCCATAGTCCCCTGGCGGGACTGGGGCTGCCTCTCCCGCCTCCTCTGGCTCCACGCTGGCTGCGGGACATTTGTTACTGTGTCAGTTCCAGCTCCCGCCCTGATGGGGGGCCGGCAGGCAGGGGGCTTCCTGGCGGCTCAGGGAGGGAAGAATGCGGCCCCCACCCCCAGCCCCATATGGCCTGCATCCCGGGCCCATCTGCTTCCCATTGCCTGACGAGGCACTGCGGGGCTGCCGGAGCCCGCCCGCAGGGGTGTGAAGTTTATGTGGCCGGGCCTGGAGCTGGCGGTGACAGGGCCACACACGCTCACACATATACACCGGACAGCCCCACCCTCTCAGCCCTGGTGTGTGCATGCACACACAGCCCACCGTCCCATTCACCCCCAAAACATGAGATCCCACCAATGACACACTCCAGAGACCTCCAACTCACCACAAACATCCACCAGAGGCCTCCAATCCTCCCCCCACATAGAACAAAGCATTCTCAGGACACCCCCCCCCCCAAAATATAGCCAGGCAGGTAAACACACTACACGTCCCCACCCATGACATGCACACACCCATACCTGCCCCAGAGATCCCCCACAAACGCTCACACAGCCCTGCCCTGACACTGGCTGCACCCATACTCACCCAGATGACACAAACACAAAGTAGTAGCGCACAAAGGCCAGGAGGCCCCCAGGCACAGAATGGGCCCTCCCCACTCAGAGCTGGGTTCTGCCCTATAGCTCTGCTGCTTTCTAGGGCCCAGGCTCCTGGGCCAGGTGTCTGACACTTGCATTCCTGCCCCATCTTTCTGGCCTCCTAGTGGCCAGGAACAGGCTGCCAGGGAGGCCTGGTGACCAGCAGCTACTAGCCAAGGTCACCGTGCAAGCCACAGGGTCTCTGCGTGCAGCATTTTCTCTGGATGCCTGGACCATTCTAAAGAGACCCCACCAGCACCATCCAGGGCATCTCGGTGAAATTCGGGATCCCTTGAACATGGACAAGGGAAAAAAAGGTCCATCCTGAATTCCACTAACCTCAGTTGAAATCTGGCATTCCTTTCCCTGACCGGCATCAAACCACAGTGGCGGCAGCCGGACTGTGACTGTCTCTCAGCACAGGCATTTCCATGCTCTTGGACAGGGTCACAGAGACGGTGTTTATCCTCTTTTCGACTTTAAAATTGTCACAGCTACTAGGCCCCTTGAAGATCTTATCATTAAATGTGTTAACAAAGAAGCATAGCATCCACCCTTTCAAACATCTGGATAAATGTTTTAGGAAATCTAGTTCAATATCATTGGTTTTCTCTTCTTTTCATTTTTTGTAAGTGGTTTTCTTTTAATCCCGTGTGTTCTAGTTTATAAGTTCAAATCTAAATTTATAACCATAAAACATATCCACAGCACAAACATAGTAAGAGCCCTTGAACAAGACCCTCTTTCTCTATATATTTTTTTAAAGATTTATTTATTTATGCATACAAGCACTGGGGTACAGGCCAGAGGTGTGGGGGTTGAGAGGATTCACCAGAGACAGAATGGGGAGCAGAACAGGCAGATGGACTGAAACACACTGCTGAGGGGAGCAGCGGGTGAGGCAGGAGAGGTCTGCCGCGCCATGTGGGTCCCCTCCCTGGCCAGGGGCAGGGATTGAACTTATGCTGCAGTGTCTGTGGTCTGCGCCATAGTCCTTTGCTTAAACCACTGCGCCACCAGGGAGGCCCCCTCTTACTATATTATTTTACATTTTTACTATTATTATACTTTTTCAAAAAAAATTATAAGGGCCCTCCCTCGTGGCACAGTGGGTTAAGCAACACACTATGAAGCAAACCGCAGCCACTGCAGCACAAGTTCGATCCCTGCTGCCAGCTGGGGAGGTGACCCACATGGCGCAGCTGACCTCTCCTGCCTTGCCCGCTGCTCCCCTCAGCAGTGTGTTTCAGTCCATGTGCCTGTTCTGCCCCCTGCTCTGTCTGGTGTATTCTCTCACGCTCCCACCACCACACCTCTGGCCTGTACCCCAGTGCTTGTATGCATAAATAAATACATTTTTTAAAAAATTATTTAGGCATGCATGTAAGAACTGGGGTGCAGGCCAGAGGTGAGAGGATTCACCAGAGACAGAGTGGGGAGCAGAACAGGTGGATTGACTGAAATACACTGCTGAGGGGAGCAGTGGGCAAGACAGGAGAGGTCTGGTGTGCCATGTGTGTCACCTCCCTGGCTGGGGATCGAACTCAGGTTGTAGTGGCTCATGATAGCGTGATAGCGCTAAGACTTTAACCCCTGTGTCACCAGGGAGGCCCTATTATTATACTTCTTGTTGGTGAGGACTAGAGAGAGATTGGGTAGCTTATCCCGATCATACAGCTCCAAATAGCTGAGCTGGGATTTGAACCAAGGAAGGCTCTTCAGGTTTATGCTATGCTGTCTGCAGAAACCCAGGGCCATGTCCCACACCTAGGAAGAAGACTCCAGGGCTTCAGAGGCCCCACCCTACATACTGCCCAGTCTGGGGACCTGGAATCTGCCTGGTCAGCCCAGGGTGGATCCAGCTGGTTGCCCCAGTCAGGAGGGAGCCGAGCTGCATTTACAATGTGTGAGATTGCTCACCGTGGCAAAGACAGAGCAGGCTCCCAAAGACAGAGCAGGCTCCCAGCATGCAGGCCTGCCTGACCCACTGGGGCTGCTGCAGCACATTGAAAATGAGCTTCCCACTGCAGGGGACCCAGGAAGAAGGAACAGCTGGTGGGTCCTAAGCCCTGTCCCCTATTCTTATTCACCTCATCCTCTACCCTCAGTTGCTCAGGAAACCTTGCTCCTGCATGCCAGAAACAGGTCACCAGAAAAAAAAAAAAAAAGGCGGGGGGCACCTTCTTTATCATCCACTGCTTGGCTATGTCCACTCATTCATTCATTCATTGTTTATTGAGCACCTACTGTGTGCCAGGCTGGACGCAATGGCTACAGCTGTGTACAAAGTCCCCATCTTCATGGGGCTCTCAGGCAGGTGGACGAAGCAGATGAGACCAACTGAATAGAAAGGTATAGACACAGGAGGCTTCCCTGGTTGCGGAAGGGGTTAAGTTTCAGCATTATGAGGTTGTTGGCAGCCACAGATGCATGAGTTCTATCCCTGGCCAAGCTGACCTACATGACACAACAGACCTCTCCTGTCTCTCCTGCTGCTCCCCTCAGCAGTATATTTCAGTAGATCCGCCTGTTCTGCTCCCCACTCTGTCCCTGGTGAATCCTCTCCCCACACCTCGGGCCTGCACCCAACTCTTTTATGCTTCAATAAATAAAAATTTATTTAATATAAATCAAATATTTATAAATATATTTATAAATATAAATTAAATATTATAAATTATAAATAAATATTTAAAAAGAAGAAGAAAAGTATAGATACAGTTGATTCTAAAACAACATGGGTTTGAACTACATGGGTGCACTTACACCCAAACTTTCTTATAAACAGAAACTTAGAGTATCCAAATGCAGTCCAGTAATGAAAATGTATTTTCTCTTTCTTATACTCTTCTTTCTCAAGCTTACTTGTTGGAAGAATAAAGAATTGAACACATAGGACATACCAAATACGTGTTCATTGATTCTCCATGTCTTAACATGGAGCTTCAGTCAATAGTAGCTTTTAAACACTGGGGAGTTGAAAGTTATACCCAGATTTTTTACTGCATTGAATGCAACTGGTTCCAAAGGCTCCACTGCATAATAAAGATAAATAAATCAGGGATAGTCCGTAAAGAGAAAGGCCCTGAGTGGGAGGGGGCTGTTCAGACCATGATCTGGGAAGGTGTAACTAAGTGACCTTTGAGTAGAGGCCCGGAAGAAGTGCAGCAGAGGCTACAGTGGCAGCAGAGACTGGGAACAGTGTTACTGCGGGAAGTAAACAGCAAAGGCTATACTGCCTGCCTAGCTAGCCTAGCTATCTTGAGCTCTACTTTAAAAAAAAAAAAAAAGATTTATTTATTCATGCATACAAGAACTGGGGTACAGGCCAGAGGTATGGGGGGTGGTGGTGAGAGGATTCACCAGAGACACAGTGGGGAGCAGAATAAGCAGATCTACCAAAATACATAGCTGAGGGAAGCAGGGGTGAGGCAGGAGAGGTCTGCTGAGTCACGTGATTCCCCTCCGGGAGGGAAGGCTGTGGATGCTTCATAGTGCGGTGCTTAACCCCTTGCACCACCAGGGAGGCCCCTGAACTACTTTTGGCCTTGGAGTCCAAGTCTAAAATTGGGCTTTTGAGAGTCTGCCCTCACTCTGACTCCCCCAGTCCACAGGTCACCTGCTCTCCCCTCCTCCATTCATTCTCTATTGCTCCCTCCCTCTCTCCTTGAAGCCCAAGGGCCCAGATGTGACTTTCTGTTCTCCGCTTTCAAATGAGTCCCATTTATTGCCTGCACTAGAGCAGAAACCCTGGAAGTGCAGGCTTCCTGCTCCCTCCTTCTTCCCTAGCACCCGGCAGAGCACCTGGCTATGCCCACTTCACAGATGAGAAAACTGAGGTTCACAAGACACCTCGGCTAATCCAAACCTCACCACGGGATTTCTGGGCTGGACACTCAACTCTGCCCTTTCCAGGGCCCGGGCCCATAAGCCTGGCCTGATGGCCTCGTCCTCAGGGGACTGCCTTGAGTCTATCCAGCCGGGGCTCCGTTCTCATCACAGGCGGTGGGGAAGTGCAGGGAAATCTGAATGTGCCCCGGCTCCTGCACTTCTCAGCCTAGACTTGTGGCCGAGGAATTCATATTGCCTATAGTCCCAGGTCGCTCTGGGCAGTGAGGGGATGGAGACCCATTTTTAGGAGGAGGAAATCGAGGCACAGGGAAGCGCGGTGCCTGAAAGGAGCACGACCCGAGCAGCGCCCAAGCCACAAGCCCCGCCCCTCTGGCTCCTCCACCTGCCCAGGGCAGCCACGCAGCCCTCGGGACCCGGAATGCGCGGGGGTGGAGGGCGGCGGCCCAGCGGCTCACGTTTCCGCCCAGCCGCGGCCCCCTCCGCCCCCTCGCCGCCGCCGCTGCTGGCGGCCCCCTCATTACGGCGCCTTGCCTTCCACCTCCGAATTTTCCACGCAGGGTTAGCCTGGCGACGCGCTGTCTGCGGGCCCCATAAAGGCCGCCGTGTGCTGCATTCGTCTCGCTGGGGGCCGGCGGGGGAGGGGCGGCGGCCTGGAGGGGAGCCCGGCGCGAGGGGCAGGCGGGCCCCCTGCCCGGGATGCAGGCTGGAGAATTCCACATTCATAAACTTACATTTTTAACACACACACACACACACTCACGCCCGGTCTTTATGGGCCCCTACTAAAAGTGTCACCAGAGTGTCAGAAGCAGCGGTCAGGAGACCCTCCTAGCAAACTCCAGGTGGGAAGGCTGGGAAGGCGTCTCTGAGTCCCCGGGTCGCTTGAGAGGAAAGCAGACTCCAGCCTTGAAATAAATTGTCCATGGCCCCATGGGAGGGGGTGGATCATTATAATGAGTTTGAGCACAGCCCAGGCCTCTCCACCGCGCGCCTACTATGTGCCAGGCGCCGGTGTAAGGGCCGGGATGTGACAGTGAACAAAACACTCAACGCCCTAACTTCCCGTAGCTGACATTCCAGTGGGGGAGCCAGACACTGACAAATAAACACCTAAAATGAAGTGTCAGAGGAGGGTGGGGACTGTGAGGGAGAATATGGTAGGAGACACTGAGGAGGGAAGGTAGTAGGGAGGGCACGCATGGTTCCTGGATGGTCAGGAAGGCCTCTCTGAGGTTGGTGTAGGGACCTCTGAAGAAAGTGCTTCCACGGAAGAAACCACAGGTGCAGAGGGCCTGAGACAGGAGCTGTAGTGTTCCTTATTCATTTACTATAGCTACTTACCACTCAAGCTTTATATCTTTCCATTCCTTTCAACTACTCTGACAGTGCAGGAATCTGTGTACTATAACCCCCTTTTTCCAGCTGGGGAAATTGGGCTCAGAATGGTTAGGCCTCCCTTGTGGTGCAAGGGGTTAAGCGCCACACCTTACCGTGAAGCATCTGTGCAGCCTGTGGATCTGGTCAGGGAGGGGACCCATATACCTCAGCAGACCTCTCCTGCCTCGCCCGCTGCTCCCCTCAGCAGTGTGTTTCAGTCAGTTTGCCTGTTCTGTTCCCCACTCTGTCTCTGGTGAATCTGCTCACACCCCACACTTCTGGCCTGTACCCCAGTTCTTATATGCATAAATAAGTAAATCTTTAAAAGGAAAAAAAAAAAAAAGAAAGAAAGGTTAAGAGGCTTATCTAAGGTGTCTCAGCAAGGTCAGGAGCCAGAATCTGTTGCACTCATAATGACATGAATACACTGATGTGGCATGAGCCAGCCCAGAGCTGATTCCCCATCAGGGACTGGCCAGGACAGTGCCAGAGGGAGAGGAGAGGGGAAAGTAGAGGATCCTGGGCCTCCCTGGTGGCGCAAGGGGTTAAGTCACAGCACGATGATGCTATGGGCAGCCACTGCAGCATGAGTTCAATCCCTGGCCAGGGAGGGGACCCACATGGTGCAGCAGACCTCTCCTGTCTCGCCCACCGCTCCCCCCAGCTGTGTATTTCCGTCCATCTGCCTGTTCTGCTCCCCACTCTGTCTCTGGTGAATCCTCTCACCTTCCGTACCTCTGGCCTGTACCCCAGTTCTTGTATGCATAAATAAAGAAATCTTAAAAAAAAATACCCATCCTGCACCCAGTAGTGGCAGGATTCCTTCTGGTGGTTCATCCCTATGTGAAGATGCATGCAATAAAAATAATACCTTTTTTTTTTTTAGCCTTTACTCTGCAGAGCGCTTTATGTGCATTGTGAATTTAACCCTCTTATCAACCACTGTGTGAATGTGGATGCTGTGACACAGAGGGAAGTCCTTTGCCCAAGGTCACCCAGTCTGATAGTGGCAGAACTGAGATGTGGACCCTAACACTTGTGCTCTGTTCCACATCTAGACAACTATCGTGATAGAAAATGATATTACAGGTTTTCCCTGCTCCCTGAAAGTAGACTGTTTCTATTTGTTTAGATCTCAGACAAAGGGTATGATCAGAGAAGTCCCCCAGACTATAGAGAACCTACTTGCAAAACATGTATCTGATAAGGAAGGTGTGTTCAGAATCTATAACGAACCCTCAAAATTCAATAATAGGAAGTCAATTTAATAAAAATGGACAAAAGATCTGAGTATTACATTTTGTAAATAAGTGCCTGGGGAGATATTCCACATCACTAGCTCTTAAGGAAGGACATGCAAATTAAAATGACAAGGAGATACCACTAAACACCCACTAGAATGTCAAAAATTGAACAGATTGGCTATACAAAGAGTGGCAAGAATGTGGAGGAACTGGAACTCTCATGTACTTTGAGAAGGCAAACTGGTACAGCCGCTTTGAAAACAGATTGGTAGTTTCTTAAAAAGTTAAGTGTAGGACCTCCCTGGTGGCGCAGTGGGTTAAGCAATGCATTATGAGGCAAACAGCAGCTGCTGTAGCACAAGTTCGATCCCTGCCTCCAGCCAAGGAGGGGACCTACATGGTGTGGCAGACCCCTCCTGCCTCACCCGCTGCCCCCCTCAGCAGTGTTTCAGTTAGTCTGCCTGTTCTGCTCCCCGCTCTGTCTCTGGTGAATCCTCTCAACCCCACACATCTGGCCTGTACCCCAGTTCTTGTATGCATAAATAAATAAATCCTAAAAAAAAAGTTAAGCGCACATTTATAAAGCCCAGCCATTGCATGCCAAGTGAAATACCATGCAGCAGTGAAAAGAAATAACTATGGATACATGCTGCAATATGGACGAATCTTAAAATAACTATGCTGAGTGAAAGAACCAGACTCAAACCAAAACAGGCCAGAACTAATCAATAACATTACTGGCTCAGGTATAGGGGCAAGATGTGAGGCAGGAAGTAGAGGGGGAATTCTGAGGAAGAGGAAAGTTTGGGGATGATGGATATTTACAGTATCATAACTATGACAGATTCACAGGTGTATACATGTGTCAAAACATCGAATTTTGATGTTTTAAAAAAATATTTATGCATACAAGAGGTGGGGTACAGGTCAAAGGCATGGGAGGTGAGAGGATTCACCAGAGACAGAGTGGGAAGCATAAGAAGCAGATCGACTGAAGTACACTGCTGAGGGGAGCAGCGGGCGAGGCAGGAGAGGTCTGCTGCGCCATGTGGGTCCCATGCTGCTCCACAGTGGATGCTTCACAGTGCAGTGTTCAACCCTCTGCGCCACCAGGAAGGCCCAAATTTTGACTTTTAAATATGACAGTTTATTGTATATGAATGATTTCTTGAAAAACCTGTATATTGGGCCTCCCTGGTGGCGCAGTGGGTTAAGCAGCGCACTATGAAGCAGACCACAGCCACTGCAGCACGAGTTCGATCCCTGCCTCCGGCCAGGGAGGG
>JAGFMF010011603.1:2328179-2350795 GCA_019455555.1 Galemys pyrenaicus
TCCCCGCTCTCTGTGGTGACTCCTCTCACCCCCCACACTTCTAGCCTGTACCCCAGTGCTTGTATGCATAAATAAATAAATCTTTAAAAAAAAAAAGAAAAACCTGTATAAAGAATAAGAAAAGTAAAATTTAAAATAAACGATGATGGGCCTCCCTGGTGGCGCAGTGGGTTAAGCAATGCACTATGAAGCAAACCGCAGCCACTGCAGCACGAGTTCGATCCCTGCCACTGGGGCCGGGGAGGGGACCCACATGGCGCAGCAGACCTCTCCTGCCTCGCCCGCTGCTCCCCTCAGCAGTGTGTTTCAGTCAGTCTGCCTGTTCTGCTCCTCACTCTGTCTCTGGTGAATCCTCTCATCTCCCACGCCTCTAGCCTGTACCCCAGTTCTTGGATGCATAAATAAATAAATCCCCCCCCAAAAAAAGAAATGTAAAAAAAGTTTTCTTTAAAAAGAAGAATGTGGCAAGTCAGTCTCCCTCCGGCCTGAGTCCCTCCACCTGCCAAGGGCTCCTCCACAGAGGCCACAGGGTGCTGATGCCAAGACAGGCCTGCATTTGCGCTTGAAACCTAGAAGGGATTCTACCTAGAGGAATTCTTCCCTGACCCTTGTGTCCTTCCTTTTTTAGCTTCACTTTTCTAAAGAAGCCTTTCTGGGGACAAAAGGTTGGGTAAGGTGCTGAGGCAGGTGTGGGTTCCAAAGCTCGGCTGTTACTATCTGGGGGCACCTGGGGCAGACACCTCCTCCCTCTGGGACTCAGTCTCCTCAGCTATGAAATGGGGACGTGATGGTAACCAGGGTGCATCTCCCAAAGGCTGTTATGATAACCTTCCTTCAGTCCTGGGCTCTAAAACCTTTTCTCTCTGCCTTCCCGCAGCCCAGGGGTACAAATTCCTGTGGTTTCCTGGTACTGTATTTTACACCAAGGTCACCCACAACTTTCCTTAATTAATCCAGCAAATGCCTCTTTAGTGCCCACTGCATCAGTCTCCCTGGGTTGGGTGTGGGACACTGTGGGGCCAGGGAGATGAGGGTGGGGGGTAGGGGGAGGGGATTGTCCATTCAGTTATTTCAGAGCAGTGTCAGAGGTCAGGGCTCAGGCCTGAGGCCTGGGCTGAACAGAGAAGGGGTGGGGGCTGCCAGAGATTCTGAGGAAGTGTCCAGCGGGGAGAGAATTATGAGGACTATGTTTCATCATTTTCCTCCCTGTCTCCTCTCCCATGGGCCCACTTTTGTGCATCAGCAATACCCCTCTTTCCTGGCTCAAGTCCACAGTGGGGTGGGGGGGTGGCTTTGACTCATGCCCCCCATTTAGTCTTCACCTCTTGTCCAGTCCACATGCAAGGACACCTCCCCCCATCCCTACCACCTTTCTTCCTCCCCTGACTACAGGGGAAGCCACTGACAGCAGGTGCCTCCTATCTTGTCTCCCACTTCTGTTTAGTCCCTTCAATTTCCCACACGCAACCAGAAGGAAGTCACTCTTCCCCATAAAATCCCCAGGTGGCTTCCCATGACTTAGAATAAAATCCAAACACCTGGCTGAGCCCACAACATCCTGCAGGACTGCCCCTTGCCCACTCCAGCTCCCACCTCTCTACCCTCTAGTCATACAGCTCCCCTTGCCACTTTTTGAACGCACCAAATACTTTGCTACCTCAGGGCCTTTGCACTGGCTGCTCCCAACTGCCTGAACTTCCTCTTCCCATACTCCAGTTCTCCTGTCTGGCTAACTTCCACTCCTTCACCATCTCTGCCCAGGCTTCTTCATTGCCCCCACCTCCCCGCTAAGGAAGGCAGCATCCTCCCGCTGTGCCCTGCACTGCACCCTTTCCAGGCAACATCACTCCCCTCCCTGGACTTCCTGAGCTCAGGGACTTACCTATCTGTGGACTGCTGCTCTCCACGGCCTGAACATGCCTGGCACACAGTAGGGCTCAATGTGCATGAGCTGACTGCAGATGGTGCTGAACCATACTCACAGCTCGAGCCCCTGTTCTGCCCTCTGCCCAGAGAAGAGACCCAGATGGAAATTCAGGCAGCATCTGGGTACACCAGACTCTCCTTCCCTAGGCAGGGGCCCCATTGACAGAGATCTCCTTGGCCCTGGGCAGCACAGAGCCTGGCTCAAAGCCTGGTACCTAAATAGAGTTACCACATGAATCCCAAATTCCACTCCTTTATTTATACTTTCTGTATGGGAGTTTATGGTATGTCCATTACATCCCTTTTCCCCCTTATTAAATCTATAGGGCTATATGAAATGATTCATGAATTGGGCAGCATCCCATCAAGATACTGTCCATTCATTACATCTTCAGAAAACACTCACCAACTAAGAAAAAATAACCGATGACATGGAGGCACTAGTAAGGATGTGGAACAGTGTGACCTCCTTACATTGTCATGTCCACATGGAAACCTGACAGAAATATGCACAGGGTGCTGTTCATAAGGGTAAAAAGTGGAACTACCCAGATTGCCATCAGCTGATGAAGGAAAAGCAGATGTGGTGGCTCCACCAATGGCATATTACTGAGCCCTGAAAAAGCTGGAACACATGACACATGTTACAATGCAGGTGTGCCTCAAATGCATCAGGCTAATGAAAGAAGCCAGTCATGTGGGACATGTGTGACTTGTATGATCACTTACTGAGGCCATAAAAACAGAAGCAGTGCATGGTTGTCAGGAGTCTGGGGAGGATGAAAAGGGGAGCAACTGCTCGTGCATGTGGGGTTTCTTTTCCTGGTGATAGGATGTCCTGGAATGAGATCACAGGACTGGTTGTACAACCTGCTTCGTACACTAAAAACGACTGCATGTACCCTCTAAATGGATGGATTGTATAATATGTAAATTAGGGCTCAAGAAAGGCATTAACAAAAATTTCTGTGCTGCCACTACCTCCATGCTATGTGTCCTGTGGAAAGCCCTTGTATTCTGAGTGTTCTCATTCATCAGGGTCAGACTCCAGCCCTTCAAAAGCCCTGCACTGTAAATGTTCATTCACACTGTTGGGGAGTAAGGGTCCGTGGGAGCTGAAGAATGGGCTGCCTAGAAGTACAGAGGCAGTGCCCAAGGCGGGCACAGGTGCCGCCCAGACATCACCTGCTGCCCTGGAGAAAATGACAGGGCAGGCCTGACCGCTGAGTGCCACTTCCTTCTCCCTGGGACCTTGCTGCGCTTTGAACATCGTGTTTCAGTGTGTGTGTCTGGTTAGAAAGGAAAGGACATGCTTATATAGAAAATGCAGAGGTTTTGAGGAAGAAAATGAAAACCCCAGCAACCCTGCCTCTAAGTAGCACCACGCCGACTCCCAAGGCACACGGTTCCCTCTGTGAAGACAAGGATACAGAAAGATGGAGATGGCATTTTATGTGAAGGGGACAGGTTATCTTTTCAGGGTGCTTAGAAAGCTGATTGGCTGACCTGTCAGCATGTGCCAGCTCCTGTTCAAGTCAACATGTGAGCATCTGGTTTCTCCACGAAAATATTGATTGCAAACTACAAGAATGCTGTGGGGTAGGGGGAGGAGGAAGCAATGATAATACAAAGTGGGAGAGGTAAAAGTATACAATGAAATATCCCTCTCCTCACCTGCACCTCAATCTACCCTCCCTTGGAGAAAACCACTAGGAACATCAGGTATGAGTCTCTCTTCTAGATCCTTCATTTTAGCTCTTCTTTCTCTCTTTTCTCCTTCTTATCAATAAATATTCACTGAGCACCAGACACTCTTTCATTTGTTCATTTAGTCATTCAACAAACACTTGGACTGGTTTTCATGTGCCAGACATTTCTTTCTCTGTTCATAGGCTGCAAACAGGACATGTTCTTTAAAGATTGTGTCATCATTTATAACAGCTGCAACAACTTCACACACACACAGTTAAGTTGTCCGGTTCCTTTGTGATGGGCATTTAGGTTGTTTACAGAGTTCTGTTCTTCTGAAAACTGCTGGGTGGAGTGTGTTTATGTACTTTTTACTTCTTTATTGGGTCAGAGGTTGACCATGTTTCAGTGCTGTGCAAAGCAAAGCTCAGGGAGGGCAGGCACTCACCCAGGGGCACGGAGTGAGGTGCTCGTGGCACTGGGACTGGCAAGAAAAGGCCTGAGGTCCTCAGGAGCTCCCTGCCTAGCCCCAGGTCACTCCCTGGAATGAAAATAGATTTTCTCTGGGGATTCCCACCCCAAGAACCCCCATGGAAATACCACTGGGGTACCTACCACCACCCCATGAGCAACCCATGGGGTTCCTTTCTCCTTGCTACTGGTGTTCAGTCCCAGGTAAATAGAACTGGGCTTGTAAGCCCTCATTCCCTCACCCTCAGGTGAGCCTTCCTAGCTCCAAGCCACAGAGGTGCAGACTCCATGGAGACTCTCCCAGCTTCCCTCCACCCTGGTCACCTGGATGTCAAGGCTCCAGTGCACACAGGATGCCAGCTCGGGGCCCCAGGCTTCATTAAGGGACTGGGTCAGCAAGAGTCAGGGATATTGGGATGACCCTCTGTGTGACCTTGAGAAAGTTTGCTGCTCTGTAAGAACCTGGATTCTCCTGCAGGTGAAATGGTTGTAATAAAGCTTGTATTTTCTGAGGCTTTACTTGGTGCCAACCCTGAGACCAGACTATTTATAAGTATTCACTCGTTTAATCAGCACAACCAGCCCGGGAAGGGAGGATTGTTCTTCAGATGAGGAAAAGGACGCTCAGAGAGGTTAAGCGACTTACTGTGGGACACACAGCACGTAGGCAATGGAGGAAATATGTGCGCGTAGGCTGTTTGATTCCATGCTCTTATACCCACATGGCCTAACATAATCTGTGCACAGCAGATAGTGAACAGCAGGAAATGTTTGCTGTTATTGTTACCCTTGTTAATATGATTTGCCTGACTGGTGTGTCTTTGCTTCACTGGGTCTTTATTTCCCCCATTTGCTAGAAAACCCAGACAGGTCATCACCCTAGCCCCCTTCCTTACTCTTCACATCCAGGCACCCCAGTATCCCTCCTCCAGCTGCCTTACTCACCACCAAGAGGGCAGGGACGCTTCTGCTGCCTGCCTTGCCCCCTCCCTCTTCCCTGATAATCTCTTTAGAGAACAAATCCACTCAGCCCCTCCCTGGGCACCTGAGTGCCCTCAGGGTAAATCCAAAATGGCTCCCCAGGTTCAACCTCTCCCATCTCATCGTACTGCTCACCCAGTAACCTATGAGATCAGGAGTTTGTGGGACCTTTGTCTACGGCCCTTTCTCTTCCAGGAACCGCAGAGGCAAATTGGATTCCCCAAATCTCCTCTTGAGGGTCCCCAGCTCCGGGTCAGTTTCCCGACTCCCCCTCAGGGGTGGGTGGGTAAATAATAAAAAGCTGCTGGTTCCTTTCAGACCCTGAAAAAGACTTGGCTACACCGTTGGCTGGAGTCTGCCTTGGGTTAAGGTGTCTCCAGAGAGATTAGTTCAGGTCCCACCCTCCAGAACCTATAAAAAGTGACCTTATCAAGGAAGTAGGGTCTTAGGGATCTTCGGCTATGTGGTCAGACTCAGATGGACCGGGTGGGCCCCAAGTTCCTCAGTGAGTGTCCTCCGGAGAGGTATTGGGCACACATGGGGAGGCAGACACAGAAGGCCCGAGAAGACGGAGGCAGAGATTGTGGCAGCTCCAGGTCATTCAGTGACCAGATGACCAGGAGCCATCAGAAGCCATAAGAGCATCCTCCCTTAGATCCTTTGGGGGACATGGCCCACTGATGCTTCATTCAAGGCTCTGGCCTCCAGACTGTGAAAAAATAAAATGCTGTTGTTTTAAGTTATCTAATTCATGGTAATTCATTGTTTTTGTTTTTGTTTTTAGATTTATGTTACTTACTTATGCATACAAGAACTGGGGTACAGGCCAGATATATGGGGGGGTGAGAGGATTCACCAGAGACAGAGTGGGGAGCAGCAGGTGAGGGAGGAGAGGTCTGCTGTGCCTTGTGGGTCCCCTCCCTGGGCTGAGAATCGAACTCATGCTGCAGTGGCTGGCGATAGCTTCATAATGCTGAGACTTACTCCCTTGCACTACCAGGGAGGACCAATTCATGGTAATTGTTTATGGCAGCCCTGAGACATTAATATTTTGCATCACTGTAGACATCCAACATAGGTCCAAGGCCCAAGGTGCAGAGGGTAGTCTGGAGGAACACACTCTTGCCAGGTGGGTGGTCCTACCCTCACAGGGCTCCTCATCTGGAAGCATCTCCTGGTCTGCAGGAACCACACAGGATATTCCCACTTCAACTGGATACCACTGGGGTACTTTCCACTACCCACCTTCTTATCTGCTCATTCCTTTAGTTTGCCCCTCTGGCTGGAGAAGGATGTGTGGGGTTTCGAGAAGGCTGGCTAAATGTTCCAGAAAAGAGCATCTCTTGCGGGATCTGCCAGTGACCTAAGTAGAGAAATCCACCCACGTGAAGCTGACATTCTAGTGGGAGACAGTCAGCAGAGAAACTGTGAATAGTGAAATACATAGTTTGTCAGATGGTGACAAGTACTATAAAGAAAACACAGACAACAACAACAGGGGAGGGGGCTGGAATGCAGAGGGGAGAGTGATGGTGGGGAGACCAGCCCCGGAGCTCTCTGGGGGCTGAGTCCCTCTGGTAGAGAACAGCAAGTGCAAAGGCCCTGAGGTGGCAGGGAGCCTGGTGTGAGGAAGCTGGGGGAGGGTATGAGGCAGAGGTGATGGGGCCAGATGACTCAATCTCAAGTTGAGCTTTTCCTGTGGGCTTTTCCTGTGAATGAGATGCAAGCCGTGTTGCATCTTGACATTTCTTCTTCTTCTCTTCTTCTTTTTAAAGATTTTATTTATTGATGCATACAAGAGCTGGGGTTCAGGCAAGAGTCGCAGGAGGTGAGAGGATTCACCAGAGACAGAGTAGGGAGCAGAACAGGCAGATCTACGGAAACACACTGCTGAGGGGAGCAGCAGGCGAGGCAGGAGAGGTCTGCTGCGCCATGTGGGTCCCCTCCCTGGCCAGCAGCAGGGATCGAACCTGTGGGCAGTGGCTGCAGTTTGCCTCATGGTGCGTAGCCTAACCCACTGCGCCCTCAGGGAGGCCCTTGATATGTTTCTTCTTCTAAAGTAGAAAGATATAAACTAAGTTTAGGCCAGGGACACCACAATACAGTGTTGGTGGGCATCTAATCTCACATCTAATCTTTTCTTTCTTTTTTTGTTTCAGCTTCACACCTCAAATGTAGCATCTACCACCTCCTGATTACCCCCCTGTCCCTGGTTTCTCCCATCTCCCCTCCCCTTCTTTCTGGTAACCACCATTTTGCTGTCAGAATCTAAGTGTAAATTTTGTTTTATTTGATTGCTTTGCTTTTTAATATTCCACCCATAAATAAAAATCATAGAATATTTATCTTTACCTTTTTCTGACTTAGTTTACTTCACAATGTTCCCTCCATTTCTATCCATGTAGTTTCAAATGGTAATATTTTACCTTTTTTATAGCTGAGTAGTATTCCTTTGTTTCTTTATCACATCTTTTTTATCCACGCATCCATCCATGGGCATTTAGGTTGTTTCCACATCTTGGCTATAGTGAACAGTGCTGCAACTAACATAAGGGGACCTGGTGCATTTCAAATTAGTGTTTTCATGTTCTTTAGGTAGACACCTAGAAGTGGAATTGAGAGTTCTATGCTTAAGTTTTTTGAGGAACTTCCATACTATTTTTCAGAGGTTGAATCAATTTCCATTCCCACCAATAGTACATAGGCTTGCTGTTTCCTTTCCTTTTTTTTTTTTTTTTAACAGAAGAACAATTTCTGGTAATACTTTTGAAACTGACCATTTGAATACAAAGAGGAGCAAGGGGAACAAAGGTTGCCCACCAGAGAGTCCCTACCCTAGCTCCAGGTGCACCCAAGAGCAGTGGCTGCTCACTGAGGGGGTCCAGAAGAGCCCTGTCCCGAGCTGTCTGCCTGGACACTTCTGCAGGGACTGGATCTACAGCCAGTTTACTCCCTGGATTCCCTGGGAAAGCCCAGCAGAGGATCTAACAGCCCAATCTCTGACCCCGTCATTCTGAGTTGCTTCCTGGGCAGAGCAAGGCAAGTTTTTCCCTACAGGAGAAACCTGGGAGGGAAGTGGGAGCTCAAAAACAGCCATTTTGGATAGCGCCATTTTGCCTCCCTGGTAGCACACACAAGAGGTTAAGCACCTCACTATGAAGTATCCGTAGCCACTACAGAGCCAGTTTGATCCCCCGCCAAGAAGGTGACCCACATGGTGCAGCAGACCTCTCCTGCCTCCCTACTGCTCCCCTCTGCAGTGAACTTCAGTCGATCTGCCTGTTCTGTTCCAGCACTGTCTCTGGTGAATCCTCTCACCCCACGCCACCCACACACATATCTGGCCTGTACCCCAGTTCTTGTCTGCAAAAATAAATAAATCTTTAAAATAAATAAATAACAAAGTTGATTTAGGCCAAAGTCACCAGTGAAGGCTAGAACCCGGAAGCTTGAGAAGTAATGAGATATTCATATGGTCTGGGAATATCTCCCCACAAGATACAGACTAAGCACAAAACGGGAAGAAGGGGAGCTTTCTCCAGGAGAGAGCCAGCAGCTCCTGCCTGACCAAGTGGCCAAATTTGCAGTGGTAGGAACAGTCGACCTCGCAAACCGCAAGCCCTGAACCCCACTTCCGTGGTTCTGCCAAAAGCGCAACACCCAAGTTTGATCACGAAGAAACATCAGGAAAGTCGTAACTGGGGGATATGCTACAAAATAGCTGGATGTTCTTTTCAAAAATGTCTATGTCACCAAGATAAAAAAAAGAGCTGTGCAGGACAAGCTTGAGTCCAGCAGCCTTGCCCTGGGCCCATACCCAGGGATGATAGCCCTGGGGCTGCTGGGGGACTTGGGCAGGAATTGCACACGCATGTTGCACCAAGGCTAAGTTGCCTGATTCTGATGTCAACCCTTGATTTTAAGTTCTTTTTTTTTTTTTTAAGATTTATTTATTATGCACAGAAGAACTGGGGTACGAGTCAGAGGTGTGGGGGGTGAGAGACAGAGACAGAGCCGGGAACGGAACAGGCAGATCAACAGAAATACACTGCCGAGGGCAGCAGTGGGCAGGAGAGGTCTGCCGCACCATGTCATCACCCCCCTGGCCAGCAGCAGGGATTGAATTCGTGCTGCAGTGGCTGCGTTGCTTACCCAAATACAAGCTTAACTACTGAGCAGTAAAGGGGCATCAAGTTTGCAACCTGCTCTCAAATGACTGGAAAAAAATACTATGTGGGTCTGTAGATGTGTGGACGCAGAGCGGGAGAAGACACAATCAGGATAAGATGCTAACATTTAGAAGAATCTGGAAGGATTTCAGTTTGTTGTATGTTCCCATCAGGTTGATGTTATTTAAAAATAAAAAAAATTTTTTTTAAATATAAAAAACTCCCTCACTGCTCCTTCCCACCTGTCTTCATCCACCCCATTATTCCTCTTCCAACCCACGAGAAGAGCGTTTATTCCCACGAGAAGAGCTTTTATTTGTTTACTGTAAGTCCTCCCAGAGTTTTGTATGCATATACAAACAAGCATGAATAATGTGCTCATTCCCACCTCTCTTCTTCCCACAAAAGGGAGCGAGCCCTGCGTGTTATTTTTTTCTCTTAGCAACGTGAACAAGTGGGGGCTGTTCCACAGCAAACATGTCAGAGGGAAGGAAGGTTCTAGTTCTTTTCCAATGGCATCGTCTCCCCATCCCCCACCAGGTCCAACATCCTCTTTTAATGACCCCAAATTACTCTCACCTGCACTCAGGTGTGCCTGGCTCCTCAGTCCTTAAATCTAATCTCCTTTCCCAAGGTCACCACCACCTCTGGGCTGGACTCAAATCCTGACTACTCATTCTCCACCTCACCACCAACTCTGCAGGTCTGGGCCCCTCTGGCCTGTCCTATCTGCCCCCCACCCCCAATGCCCCCTACCCCCTGCCCAGCCCCTGTGCTTTATCAGTTCAGGACAAGCTCATTTTGGCCTCAAAGTTTTTGCAGTTGTTGCTCCTTTCAAGACTGGATCCTTCTTCTCCTTCAGGTGTCAGCTGGGATGCGCAGTCTCCCCAGACCCCTGGGCTCTATCTGGGCCTTATGCAAGAGCCCCCACACCGTGACTCCCTAGCGCTGGGCTCTTTAATTCCATCACTGCAGGAAAGTGGCTTGCTTATTTAATCACTTGTTTTCTGTCTCCCCCAGCGAACATCAGTTCCAGGAGTGCCCAACAACTCACAGTTGTCACCCCAGGTCCTAGATATGGGTTAAACTGCTGACATGAACACCCCCGTATGGGCACTAGTCACCCTACTTTGTAGAGAGAGCAACTGGGGGACCAAAGGGGAGATTCCTGCTCCAGTTAGGGACCCTGAGAGATACCTGACTCCAGGCTGATTGGAGCATTAGGCCCATGGCCTGTGGCCAAGATCCTTTTCCACCAGGAATGTGTGAAGTCACGGTCACTTATTCACTCGCCACCAATGCCAGCACCTACTGTGGGGTGGATGTAAATGAAAAGCCAGGGATGTGATCCACAGTAGGGCTTCAGCAAGTTGGTGCCCAATGCCCCACCCCCACAACTCCCTAACTTCCCTCAGGGAGGCCAGCTACAATTTGGCGATTGTTAGAGAACTTTTTTTTCTTTGGGAGGAAAGCTGCAAGTCATTAAGGGCTGCTCCCGGCCTGTGGGTCACCATTTCCTGTTTAGAAGAAAGAATCATCTCTCCTTTGGAACATGAGGCTCCCCCACCCCCGGCCTGACTCTGGGGCTCTGGAGCCTGTGCCTGCTCAGCTCAGCAGGAAACTGGCACCTCAGCACCTTTTGTGCTCAAAAAAGGCCACTCATATTCTCCCAGCCCCAGGAGGGCCCCAGAGGTGAGGTCACTGGGACCGTCAGCCAGTGGAGTGGATTATCCCAGCCTAGGACACAAGCTGACCGTCTTCCCGTCCTGTCCCGGAGCAGGAAGCTGAATGACCCCTACCCTTTGGCCTGGCTTCTCACCCTCCTGGCTCCAGCCAGCCAATTTCCTTGCATCAAAGGCCATTTGGTACCCAGCGGCCAGACAGAGGTGTGGGTCTGACAGGGAGGCTGGAGTGGGGCCCAGAGCCTTGGAAACAGGAAGGACATCCTCTGTCCTTCTTGCTCACTGCATTCCACAGCCTCATGGGGAGAAGCAGCCAGTCCCTCCTGGAAAGCCCTGCAGAGCTGGGACACAGGCACACAGCCTGTCTAGATAAGACCCAGGAAGCCAGCTCTGTACACCCCGGGCCCAGGCAGCTTCAATTCGCAGTATGAGAATCAAAGAGCCACCAGGCTCCAGGGGCCTGTCCCCCACCCTTGGCCAGCCCCACCCACCTCCTTGTCAGAAACCCCATCTACACCAGAAGGGCCCTCCAGTGACCACGTGATGTTTAAGAGGACAAGATTTAAAGCTGGTTAGGAATCTCTGCCTCACCTCCCTTCTGAAAGACACTTCAAAATACCCACGCCTCTCCAGAACCAAACCAAGGTTTTTATATATAAATTAACCACTTTATTGAATATCAATAAACTGTACAATATAACTATACAAAAGGTTTCCTCCATAGTACAAAATGTTGCTTGCAATATAAATACCAGTGTACCTTTAAAAATGTAAACATCTTCCCAGGCCCACCTGTTGGGGCCCCAAAAATAGTTCTGGGAGACACATTGGTCTGGCCAACGTGCCCCACTCAGGCCCCTAACAAGTGACAGCAATTACTCACAGTCCCCTTTGAGACGTTGTTAAATTGCCCGTGAAACAGGTGCCACCAAGACAAACAGGAGGCTGAGACAGCCGCCCGGGCCAGGGCATCCTGGGGTCTAGACATGTCCTGTGTCAGCGACCGCCCCCGCTGGCACCTGGGGGTGGATTATTGCATAGTTAGTCACACCTCCTGGAGCGGTGGCCTGAGGGTTCCTGGGTTGGGGGGAGTGGAGTCCCCTGAGTGGGGTGGGAGCCCCCTAGTCTGTCAGCTTGTCCTGTAGCTGAAAGCAGCTATATCCAAACACCTTTGGGTATACAAACCCCAACTGAAAGGCCAACTCAAGAATGTTCTGGAAACAGTGGGTGCCAGAAGGGGGTCTCTGCAGCAAGACACCCTCCCATCAGCCGTCCATTGAAAGGCCTCTCAGCCCTCTGAGGCACCCCAAGCAGAGAGAAGGACCTGGAAAATGGTCCTGAGTCCTGTGGGGCCAACACAGCCAGAAACGGGAGCTCGGAAGGGAATTCTATGGCCTCATATGAGAAGGCCATACATGCGGGGTCCTTCCTTCTGGAGTAGGGGGAGGCCGCTGGTGAGGGTTCTGTTGAGGCAGAAGGAACCTCAAAGTGTCAGCGGGGACCCCCCGAGCAGCCTGACTCCTGGTGTTTGTGGAGCAGGGACATGCGGGAGAAGGTCCGGGAGCACGTCTGGCACTGGTACTTCTTGACATCCGAGTGGGTCTGCAGGTGGGCCCGCAGGTTGGAGCGGTCGGCGAAGGCGCGGCTGCAGTGGGAGCAGGAGAAGGGCTTCTCACCTGTGGGGAGGGAAGAGCAGGTGCTGTCAGGATAAGCTGACATCCACCCTCCCCTTCTCCTTTAGAGCCCAGCTCACCCCAACCCTGAACGAGAACCCCGGCTAGTAGAAGCACAGATCCAGCTAAGCACACAGACCCAGTGTCCAAGGCCTGGATCTGACTGGGAGTTCTGCTGCCCTTCACCATGTGACTGTGAGTGAGCAAGTCTGCCTTGCTCTGAGCCTCCATCTGCCTCCCTGTGAAATGGGACCATTCACCTTCCACTCACAGGGTTGGTGTTTGAGAGAAGGCAAAAGAAAGCACTCATCTACTCCATGGCAGCACTGAGTTCAATCACAAATGATGACTGTGGTGGAGGCTGCAAACACTGTGCCAGGACAGCCTTTCCACCGTCATCCTTCATCTTCCGCTTGAGAGGATGAAACCGAGGCACAGGGAAGCTAAGCAGCATATGCAGGGTCACCCAGAAGGAACCAAAGTCCTTGACTTTAACCACTACACCAACTGCCTTTCTGGTGGGGGAATGAAGGGATCTGGTGGGTGTTCCTCATTCCCACTCCTGGATTTACTTGGCCAAAGTTTAAGACTCAGCCTTACAAGCTCCCTGCCCCTCCCCCAACAGTGAGGCCCATCTCTGGGCAGCTTCCCATCACAAAATTGCTGCTCAAACCCAGGGGAATTTCAAGTCTTATCTATCCCTCAATCAGCTGAGTCCCATGAGAGAGGGGGTCCCCTGAGTCCACTCCAAGCCCCCAGCCCAGGGTCCCGAAGAAGCTACAGAAACCTCTTACCTTGCAGCATGTTTAAACCGTCCCCCGCCCCCAACACACACACACTCAACCAGGCCACTGGCTATGTTGCACATCAGGCTGGGTACACACTAAGTGTTCACATAGTGTTTACAGTGTTTGCAGAATGAATAAAGCTGCCGCTTTTGTTAAAGGCCTCAAGACCCTCGCCCCTCAATCACCAGACAAACCTGTTCACTTCCTAATTCCTGCCCCAACTTAAGAGGATATAACTTATCGTCCAAAAGCATTGAACAGGTTGCATTTTGTCGTCATCCACCCAGGATGGGGGGTGCAGCACTTCCCAAATAAAGTTAGATACTGATTCACTAAAATACTTAAGCTCCTGCTACATGCCAGGCACTATTCTATAGTATCCTGTATCCCCAGCTCCCTCACCCCCAAATAAAAGTCTCCTATCCACCCAATCCCAGCCCGACCTGCCTGAAGGCCAGAGCCCATGTGTAAATCCCGGTGCTGGAATTCAACACCAGGAATGAATTAACTCCACTGGCCCACTGGGTGTCCAGGGACACCAGCGGGCACACTGGAGAGCAGGCCTGGGGAAGTCCCTGTCAGGACTCTCCACGGCCTCAGTCTTCTAGGGAAGATAGAGAGGAAACACACCAGACCACTGAGGGGGACAGCCAGACTGGGGAGGATGCCTGAGCAATGTGCTCCTTGGTTATTACGCGCGCCCTCTGCCTACAGTCCCGAAGAGTTCGATGACTGCATTCTACAAAGGGCCGAGCAAAGTTCTTCCTCATTCATCTACTCCCTGGTGACGTAAAGGCTTCTAGTCCAGGGCCCAAAAGCCACCACTTTTTCCCTCCTGGGCCTAGGTGACGGGGCAGGGGCAGGCCTTATGAGCTAACTCAGGAAGAGCTTTCTCCTCCATGCCTTGGTTTTATCATCTGTGAGATGGGAGTTGCAGCGCCCCCCCCCCCCCCCGGCCGTTGNGCGCCCCCCCCCCCCCCAGGCTGTTGGTAGATTTGCCCGTTATCACAGGTGCGGGCAGCTCTGGGCCCTACATCCCACCTCCCACACTTAGAGGTTACTTTTATGTCATGTGTGACTACACGCACACCTGAACAAAGGGGTACTAGGACTGGGGTACGACGAGGTGCAGGTCTGTGCACACAACCCAGGAGGCACAGATCCCCAATCCTCACGTATCTCCCGCCCAGACGTCTTCATGGTGCTCCCGGCGAGTGTGAAATCGGCACCAGGCCTGCGGGGACAAAGGCCGCCAAGGGGGGCACTGTACATGCGATATCCCCCGGATTAAAGGGGCCTGACATGCTGTGGGCCAGCAGCTGCGGCCCGGAACAGGTGCTGGGCACCACTGCCCCATGCACCTGCTCCGCCCCCGCCCCCACCCACTGGGCCCACCATTAAGGCACACAATGGGAGTTGATGAGGTCGATGAAGTCGGCAATGGTGCATTTCAACAGGCTTTTTGTGTCTGAGCCATGCCTTTACATTAAAATGTCCCGATAGGAGGGGAGAAGCTGAGGGAGCCCCAGGGGAGGGAGTACCCAGGGCATTGCCTCTGCCCAAATAGGGCTCTCATCAGCTGGGCAGGCACCCAGGGCAGAGATGGGGCAGTTGGGTCTTTCCTTTAAAACCAGGGCTATTTGTGCACAAAGTAAAAGAACCAGGCACCAGTCCCCAAGATTAGGAGGACTTCACAGAAATTGTAGCGACACCAAGAACATCAGCAAAATGTCGGGCTCCACCAGGGCTAGCAAGTGCCAGAACTGAGACACCAACTGCCAGCCTAACCCCATAGCTCATTGTCATGACCTCTGAACCTCCTCCCACAACAGTCACTCTCCAAAAAGCAGATCACCATGATCCATTTCTAAAAAGGTGAACGGCCACCTTTCTCCCATTTCCAGAAAGCTGAAGGATGGGAAAGGCTCCATCTCACAGCTTTCTACATGCCCAGGGGGCTGCTGAAGCACCAAGAGAAGAATGTTTTATGCCAGCACCTCCGTGATAGGATTGCGCTGTCTTCCCCCCCACAGTGGGGGTGGGTAGCGCAGACCTGAGAACATCACGAGAATAGATTATGACAAAGCAGACCAAAGAACCACTAATCTTGATGCCCACCTTATAAAATGCTATCACAATCCACCCTATTTAGGCCATCACACAAATGAGCTCAGAGAGGGTTAGTCAGATGTCCCACAGTATTGGAAGCAGAATACCAACTATTTCCTGTGAGTGCTTAACAAGTGCCAAACAATGTGAGGGGCTTTCTGTATGCACTTTCATTTAACCTAAACAGAAACCCCACAAAATGTTCTTATTATTTTACAGGAGGAAACCGGCTCAGAGAGGTAAAACATCATCCTCAGGTTAGAGAAACCTCCAAGCAGGATTCAGAGCCAGGTGGGGGGTCTGACAACATCCTGTCTGGCTGGGGTTGGGGGTGGGGATAGGTGGGTTGAAGGAGGCCCTAGGAGCAGGGAGGGCCCCTTCACACCTGGTCCCAACAGCAAGGTGTTAGTTGCACCTTTCCATATCCAGCTCCAATCCATTTGGCTGAGAAATGGAAACTGCAGAGGAACTTGTAAAGTTACCAACTGCCCATCTGCTTAGCCAATGAATGGAATAATGTTCCTACCAAACGCTTACGAGAGCAAGGCCCCTGAACCCTCGAGCTAGAAGGCAGGAGATGGGACTTCAGTTTCTACAAGCTTAAAATAACTGCAAGTGCAGTATGTCAAAAGCCAACAAAGAAGGCAGTGGGCAGCCACAGGAGCACTCACCTGTGTGGGTCCGGACGTGGCCCTGAAGCAGCCAGGGCCTGGAGAAGGCCTTCCCACAGGTATCACAGACACAGGGCAGCGTGTGGCTGCGGATGTGCATCTTCAGGGCGCCCAGGCTGATATATTCCTTGTTGCAGTATTTGCAGTTGAAAGCCTTTCGAGACTGGGGGTCCTTGACCACAGAGAGCCCGGCTAGCTGCTTGGGCAACTGGCCCAAGCCGGGGAAGGCAGGATAGCCCTCGGCCTCCAAGGAGGAGGCTGAGGTGGAAGAGAAGGATGAAGGAGTTGGTGAGGGTGGGCTGGGGGGCTGGGAGCCTTTCCCACTGTCTTCATCGGACAGGGAAGTCAGCTCCACAGCTTTGGGGATCTCCTGGGGCAGAAGAGAGGCCCAGCCAATGGGCTGGGCTTGGGGTGCCAGCAGAGAGTCCCAGATGAGCGTGGGCAGTGAGGCAGTGGGGTTGAGAACCTCAGGAGGAGGGATGGCTGCCAGCAGGTGGGCCTGGTCGTAGGGCTGCTGGAAGGTAAACTCTGAGGGGAGACAGAAAAGGGCAGGGAGGGTCAGACATTAGATTGCTCAGTCAGTCAACAAACTTACTGAAACCCAGTATTTACTACATGAAAGGAAGACTTGTGATGGTGATGTGACAGGTTCCTGCCCTGGCAGAGACTGGTCCTAACCCCGATTTTACAGGGATCCCCCACTTCCCAGTCCCAACTCAACAGAATCATTCCCAGGTCTCCTCCTTCCTGAGTGCCCCCACTCCCGTTCTCAGGCAGAGGCAAGGGCCCCAGCCCCTAATCCCCCATCTCACCAGCCCCACCCCTTCCCAATCCCCCTCCTCATTCACATCTCTTCTCCCAACCCCTCCCCCAAATCCTCTGGACTCCGGACTCCTTCCAGCCTTCGCGGCTTCCCTCGGGACACATGTCTATCATTTCTACATTCTCGGCTCGCCTGCCTCTCGGAGCCTAGTAAGTCCGCTCGGCCCAAGACCCTGCCCTCGAAAGGCCTCAACCGCCCCGATGCACCTGCCCCCGCCCCCGTCTCTTCTGGCCCCCATTTCCCTACGCGGAATCCTTTGCCTCGACTTTGTCCCCAAGTTCCCTTCCACCCAAAAAAAACCTTCACGCAGCCCTCGTCAGTCTTCCCCAAACGCCCGGGGTCCGGAATCCCATACACTCACCTGGAGAAGAGTCGTGCAGCTCGCTATAGTTGGGCCTCCGGCGGGAGCACGCAGACTTCCTGACGAGAAAAGAACGCGGCATGGTGGCCGAGGCAACCGGTGTCGCCGGGTCGTGCTGGGACAGCAAAGACCTCCACCCGCGAGGCCGTGCGGGTCCGCTCTGAGTGGAATGAAGCCGCCAACTCCTTTAAGTACGCAAGCCACGGGAAAAGGCGGGGCCTGGGCTGGCCACGCCTCTTTCCGGGCCCAGGCCAATCGAAGCACGCTTTTCCAGGAGACCACGCCCCAAGCAGGTGCGCAGGAGGCTGGCCCGGCTCGCGCCGCGTGGCGCAGCGAGCCGGGCGTGGACTGCTCGGAGGCCGGCGGCGGACGCCGCACAGACAGCCGAGGGCAGACTGCCGGGGGCGGGGCGCCAGGGGCTGCAAGGCGGGGCCCCCTTCGCGACCCCACGAGCCCCCCAGCGCAAAGCGGCAAACCTGCCCGCCTCTGGCGCCCCCTGGCGCTGAGCACCACAGGTCTGGGCACCTGGCGTTCGGAAACCGCCTCCGCCTCTGGCTTGGGGAGGGGGCGGACGTTTCCTCCACCCCGCCCGGCCCAGGCGGGCGCCTAGCAGAATAGGATTTACTAGGGACAATACACATTTCAGGGGGAGATGCGAGGAGACGGACACCTTCACGAGGCTGTTGGCACTGTGAAATGCCGTCACCTCTGCGCACATTTACACAATCGAGCAGAATGCATTAGTTTCTTCACTTAGCAGGTGTTTACTGAGCACCCACTATGTGCCCGCCACTGTCCCCGGAGCTGGGGTTCAGCCCCGAAAAAACTCTAGGGGTCTCTATCAAAGGGTAACTCGCAGTCTTGGCGGGGTGGGGGACACAAACGGGATAAGGAGACAATTACAACGCAAAGGGAAGTGCGCTTCGTTGGGGGAAGATCACTGGGCGCTGTGACAGTAAGAGGTGGGTCACCTGACAGGGGGTCAGGGGCGACTTCCCAGAGGAAGTGAAGAAATACCAAAGGGAAAGCCCAAGGTAAGAATCGGTAACTATTTCAGAGTCACTGAGAGCAGCTCTGGGTGTGGGGGTGGGGTGGGCAGGCCGGGAGGGGTCAGATCGCAGGGCCTCCGGGGAAGAGTTTGGACTTTGCTCCAAGGACACTGGGGAGCCAAAGAAGGATTTTCAGCTGCGGAGGGACCTGTTTAGAGTTTCGGTGAAAAAGATCACTCTGGACAGGTGGGAGAAAGAAGCAGGGAAGGGCGGGGTCGACTGGGGCGGAGAGGGGCGGGGGGAGGGGCACGGTATCCTCACCTGACTGTGTGTTCTCGATACTGTGTCTAAGGGACTAAAGACAGCGCTCCACAGAGGCCACTGATTCATTGTGGTGAACCCAAGTGAGGGGCAGCTTCTTCCTCATCCCCAGTTCACCTGGGCAACTAGGACTGGAGTGGGGGTAGAGGCACAGAAATAAATCCACAGGTCCCACCCGACTTGTTAACCATCAGTGAATCAAGGACTATGAAAACCTGTAAATCCCTCCACTCACCACCTAGAATGAAGGCAGGGACAAGAGTCTGCTTGGGTCACAAGATGTTGGGGATAACAGCAGTGAACAAAACCATCCTCCTTACTCTCTTCTAGTTGGTGGGTGGAGGGGAAAGGTGGGAGATAGGTAATACACAGTCACTATGAAGACTACACCCTTGGTCTCCCTAGTGGCACAAGGGGTTAAGCACAGCACTATGAAGCATCCGCAGCCACTGCAGCACAGGTTCGATCCCCAGCCAGGGAGTGCACTCACATGGCGCTGCAGACCTCTCCCACCTCGCCCACTCCCACCTCGCCCACTGCTCCCCTCAGCAGTGTATTTCTGCTGTGTAGATCTTCTCCTTTTGTTCTCCACACTGTCACCCCCACATATCTGGCCTGTACCCCAGTTCTTGTATGCATAAATAAACCTTAAAAAAAAGAATACACCCCTCTCATATGCCTTTTTTTTATATAAAAACAGTTTTTTAAAAAAAGATTTTATTTATTTATGCATACAAGAGCTGGGGTACAGGCCAGAGTCGCGGGAGGTGAGAGGATTCACCAGACAGAGTGGGGAGCAGAACAGGCAGACCACGGAAACACACTGCTGAGGGCAGCAGCGGGCGAGGCAGGAGAGGTCTGCCACACCATGCCTTTATTTCTAATCATGATTGTGCATGGGATAGAGAGAGGGAGGGTTGTCCCTTTGCTCAATCCCTCCTCCCAACTTTCTGGGAATAAAAGCCAAAGTCCTCCCCACAGTCCTTAGCCCTGCGGATCTGACTCCTGCCACCTTATATTGAGCAAGTCTTGTCCCTCCCCTTCTTTCTGTCCCTCCAACATCCCAGCTCTTTCCTACCATAGGACTTGGCACCTGCTATTCATCTCCCTCCACCCCCACCTGTGTCCCCAGATCCTCACCTGGCTGGCTCCTTTGTTTCAGCTTTAACTTCACTAACTGCCCAGCCTCATTAGTAATGACAGAAATGCAAATTAAAACCACAGTGAGATACTACTTCACACCCATCAGAGGGACAAAAATAGAAATTTGGTCAATATCAGTGCCTATGAGGATGTGAAGGTAGCGGTGTTAAGGGGAAAGGTAGTTTTGAATAAATTACAGAAATAGGTTTATGGATTTTAATTCCCACTCTAGACCACAAGTGTTTTAAAATCACAGATTTAATAATATACTTATTAAAGAGTGGATTACTGGGACTTGAGGGTGAAGTTAAGCAGCCAGGCTGGCTATAAAACTAAAAAAGTGAGTCTTGGGCTTTTTCTTTCTTTGGAGCCATCTCACTTGACTTAGAGCCAGCTCTCAACGCGCCATTACATTTTAGCTTGGAAGATTTGGTAGGATATTTACGGATTTGTATACCTCTTTTCCCTTGGTGTTATTTTTACTGTGTTCCCCTTCTTTTGTAAAATAAAAACTCTTTAATAACTTTTGTCACGTGTACCTAAAGACTTATTATAAAAGTCTTCTGAGACGCGGGTGAGGACCCAATCAAAAAAACCCATTTTATATTAGGGTTGCCCTGTAACAGTGGGACTTTTGCCCCGTGACTGCAGGCAGGTCAACAGACACAGCCCTGCTGGATGCCACTGGGCGTCCGCGAGTGGCAGGTGACTCTCCCCACCTCCCAGCAATTCTACTACCAAACCAGTTGCGTCCAGGAGGTTCTCAGACCTGGCAGAAGATTAGATTCCCTAGGGAACACCCAAGTCCGGGCCCCACCCCCACAGACGTTCTGATTGAATTAGTCTGGGTGGGGATTCGGGTATTAGCATTTTAAAGATTTCCCCAGGGGGTGATTCTAACCACAGCCAAAGTTGGGAACGGTAACCTAGCCCCTAAACCTAGGGAGAAACAAGAAAATCTTCTTTTGCACCCTTGTTCCTAACAGCGAAACAAAGACAAAAAATTAGAAGCAACCCAGATGTTTAGTAACAATAGAATGGATTAATACACAGTGGTATAATCCCATAATGGAAAACACTACAGCTATAAAAATGAATCCAGTCCCACGCAGCAACAGGGATGAAGCTCAAAAACATAATGGTGAGCAAAAGAATCAAGCTCACAGACAAATGTGTGGAAGGTCCAAAAGCAGACAAATAAAAACTTGTATTGTTTAGGGTTGTATTTGGAAGTGGTAAAACTATAAAGAAAAACAAGGAAATGTTTAATACAAAATTCTGAAGAGTGGTTGCCGAAGTATGAGATTTCTTAGTAACCTGTTTCCTAAGCACGGAGGGTTTTTTTTTATTAGTCTTCAGAATGTATGGAGAGAAGTCAAGCTTGGTATGAAGGATTTATTTAACACAAAACAGCTGGAATCACCTCAAGGCGTCCTTCCTGATCACACCAGCTACTTTCTAATCCCATTACTTTCCTTGGGTTTTCTTCAAAGCACATAGGTGTGAGTCAGCCAAGAACCTGGTGAGTGACTGATTCCCCATACCCTCTGAGCCTCAGTTTCCCCAGCTGTAAAGGGGGAGGGCGTGGGTCCTAACTAGTGGAGAAGCCGGGATGGGTAAGAAGTTCAGCGGCTACTAGTGCTAGACGCAGCATTACTGCGGCTTGGCGTTCCTCAGGTGGGTCTGGCTGCTCCCTGGGGGAAAGGGGTGCACCGCAGGGGAAGGGTCCTCAGACCTGGGCTGTCCCATTCTTATTGTCCCCGCAGTCTTCTCTCCTTCCCGGAGACGATGCTCCTGTCACCTCGCACACTTTTGATGCCGTGGTGTCCAGTCTTCTCGGAAACGGGCGTTTTCTGCCGGACAGTTGCGGGCCTGACCCGACAGGCCCAACCTCCCCGCCCAGCGCCTCGGGGCGCGGTCCTCTGACGCCCTCTGCTGGCCACAGCGCTCCCTGCGATGTCTTTAATGGCGGTAGAAACTGCTACCACTGCCTTGGAAAGTAATTTGGGGTTACCCTACATGGCCAGGAAGGGGCTCTGGGAGGAAGCCTATATTTCCCACAGATGTCCATCCCCTAGTAAAAGTAAAATTGTCACAGGACAACCCTAATATAAAATGGGTTTGCTGACTGGGTCTTCACCTGTGTGCTTGGAAGGTACTTATAATAAGTACTAACTGCTGGCACACATGACAAAGGTTAATAAAGGGCTTTATTTTACAAAATAAGGGGAAATAAAGTAGTTATAACACAGGGAGAAGATAGGGATAGAAATCCGTAAATATTTTACTAGGTTTTTTGAACTGAAACTCAACGGTGCATTGAGAGCTGGCTCCGAATGAGGAGCGCCCCCAAGGCCCACGTGTCTGCTTTTATACCCAGTCTGGCTGCTTAACTCCACCCTCAGGTGATCCACTTTTCGATAAGTATCTTATAGGATTTGTGGCTCTGGAATATTGGTGGTCTGGAGTGGGGTTGGAATCCATAAACTTGTTTGTGTAATTCATTCAGGACGGCTTTGCTCCCTAACAAAACCAATAACCAAAAACTGTGATCTACAACCAATCAGATCATAAAGAAAATCTTCTTCCATCCCAAATTCCCATCTCCCTCTCCAAAGGCAGCTTCCCCTGCTTTAACCACACAGTTGTCTTATTACCCGCCAGGAGCTCTTCTAGACAAGGAGATACATGTTCGTTTATATTAATATGTGTGCCCTTCTTTTTTTTGTTTTTTTTTTTTTAAAGATTTATTTATTTATGCGTACAAGCACTGGGGTACAGGCCAGAGGTGTGGGGGGTGAGAGGATTCACCACAGAGAG
>JAGFMF010011603.1:2350945-2363673 GCA_019455555.1 Galemys pyrenaicus
ATGTGGGTCCCCTCCCTGGCCGGCAGCAGGGATCGAACTCGTGCTGCGGTGGCTGCTGTTTGCTTCATAGTGCATTGCTTAACCCACTGCGCC
The DNA here is from genome assembly GCA_019455555.1 of Galemys pyrenaicus. NCBI lineage: Eukaryota > Metazoa > Chordata > Mammalia > Eulipotyphla > Talpidae > Galemys > Galemys pyrenaicus. Next base: position 2,351,039 of record JAGFMF010011603.1, read on the forward strand.
ACCAGGAAGGCCCTGTGTGCCCTTCTTTATGTATCACAAATGGGCGCCTACACTTCACCTTCACCTTGCTTTTCCACCCAACAACATTCTTTGTCCTGACAGTTGGTCCCTATCTCTCCTCCCTGTAGTTTTTTGTGAGGCTGCAGCCTTTTTCATTGTACGAATTGTGGCAGCATAACAACTTTTCTAAAAAGGGACTTTTTAAAAACAAATTTATTTTCACTTATTTATGCATATGTAGGGTAAAATGTTAATCAGGACTTTCCGCCCTCCTACCACTGATGATGGAAACCTGTGCGCATGCCCAGGTGGGCATGCGCAAGTAGATGCACCTGGGCTGATGCACCAGGTGTATAAAGCTAGCGTCCCGGAGACGCTGGTGTGGTGTGGTGGTGTGGAGCGGTGGAGTGTGAGGGATACTGTGACAGCAGCGAAGAAACTGCTTGAACCGATGATGAACCTCCTACACAGTCTGGGGTGGTTGCAAGACAGCATACAAGAAATGGGGTGCAGACCAGAGGTGCGGGGCATGGGGTGAGAGGATTCAACAGACACAGTGGGGAACAGAACAGGTAGATGTACTTAAACACACTGCTGAGGGGAGCAGCAGGTGAGGCAGGAGAGGTCTGCTGTGCCATGTGGGTCAGCCCTTGGCTTGGGATGGAACTCATGCTGCAGTGGCTGGAGATAGCTTGATAGTGCTGAGACTTAACCCCTGTGCCGCCAGGGAGCCTCCTGCATTCATCTTGAATCCAAAAGGAAGGGCAAATTTGACCTAAGCAAACAGTTTCGCTCACTTCCCCTCCCTGTCAGAGGTTCAGAGTTGCTCAAAGGTGGGTGCAGAGGGGAGAGAGGAGACCCCGGGGCTTTTCCGGGAGAAGGTTCTGCCTTCTGCTAGGAAATGGAGATAACAGGCTCTATCAGTCCAATCCCAGGGATGAGGCTGCCGGGGACAGACAGTCTGAGAGAGAGTGTGTGTGTGTGTGTGTGTGTGTGTGTGTAGGTGTAGGGGAATGAGTCCCTTGTGACCAAGGCAGAGACATTAACTGGTTAGATGTAGATGCACCTGGGCCAGAAGCCACTGACCAGGGGCAGGCCTGGAGCCCTGGGGGGTGGGGAGGAATGCAGGGGGGCTCCCAGGTGCAACCCCACCAGGAGGTGGTGAGCCTGGCAGCATGGCTCTTCTCAGCCCTCACAGAGCCACCTACCACCCAATCACTCCCATCACCCCCAGACCTTGACCAACTTCCTTTTCACCGAGGTCCCACTGGTCCCATAACACCACTGCTTGGGGCCGCACCAGGATCCCTTTAGACGTGGGTCAACTGGGACAGTTGGTCACCCTATTTATTACCCCCATTGGCTAGATGAAGAACCTGAGTCTCTGCCACATTTTCTTTCTTTTGTTCTCCTTTGATTTCACTTATAGTGTATCTGCCTCATTTTCTGTGATTGGGTTTTTTCATGAAAAACAATTTTATTTGAGATAATGACCCTTGCCTGTGAAAGAAGACGTTCAGTAAGGGTTTGGCGAAAAAGTCTCCTTGTTGGGGACTGCCACCTGGGAGGGTTCCTCCAGTCTTGGGGGGGGAGGGATTTAAGAGGCACCAGAATGGAACCAGCAACAGAGTTTATTGAGGAGGCAGGGGGCAGCCCCAGAAAGCAGAGAGTTGCCCCTCCTAAATAAATTAGGAGGGTTTTTTAAGGTTCTTCTACTGGTGTGGGAGGGAGCCCTCTTAGTTAGTTGTGCAAGCCTTTGCTCCCTGTGCACCTCCAAACCGCCAACTAATGGGAACTGCCCTTTCCCCTCTCTTTCTGCATGTGTGTGTGTGGAGTGTGTGGGATGTGTGGGGGTGGGGAGGTGGGGGCTGGTGTGTGTGTGGGTGGGGAGGACTAATTTTTTTTATTAATATAAATTTTTTCAAAATTTACATATACTTGCCATCAATTGGGGGAGGACTAATTAAGAACCTTCCCAGACCTCAGGACCTGCCAGGTTTTATTTAGTCCTTGAAATGTGGGGAGAGCCTGGGCTACAATGTGAGAGGCAGGAATGTAGCTGTGCTCCTCTGGGGGAGTGACAGCCCTTTGCTTTCTACACCCCTCCAGATGCTGGGTTTCTGTGCACAGACTAGAGACAGTCTGGGTCTGCATGGGGGATATTACCTCATTTGTTTACTTCTGTACAAAAGGCAGCCTATGGGGCCTCCCTAGTGGTGCAAGGGGTTGAGCGCTGCACTGTGAGGCTTCTGCAGCCACTGCAACCCACGTTATCCCCGGCCAGGGAGGGGACCCACATGGCGCAGCAGACCTCTCCTGCCTTGCCCGCTGCTCACCTCAGTAGTGGATTTCAGTGGATCTGCCTGTTCTGCTCCCCACTCTCTGTGGTGAATCCTCTCACTCTCCACATCTCTGGCCTGTACCCCAGCTCTTGTATGCATAAATAAATACATCTTTAAGAAACAAAACAAGAAAAATCCAAAGGCAGTCTATGGACATGCTGTTCACTTGAGCTTTTTTCACTTCAAAGGGTACCAGCTCATCCATTCATTCAGTCAACATTTATTGAGCACCGACTGTATACCAGACCTGCTCTGGGTGCTTAAGTCACAGCTGTGAATAGTGTTCTGCTACAGGGATGTGTCCCTGGACACCTCCCTTATATTTTCTGTTTTCTGGGCTGATATTCAATATCAGGGATATAATGTAGATACTCATTAATGAGAAAATAAATTTCCACAAGTTCTGGATGAGAATCACAATGTAATATTTAAGTACTTTTTTTTTGTAATACAGGTCTACAAATGAGAAGAATGGAATTCTTTTTTACAGACTAACATTTTCATTTAATCGATTTCCGAGTTAGTGTTCCCTAGCCTCAAACTGATTGCAAGTGTCCGTTTGTAAAAGCCATTCTGCGTTCGAGAGCCATGCCAAAACAAAGCCCGGCTCAGTTAGAGCTCTCAGGCTGTCATCTGCCAATCTCTGGTCTAAAAGGCAAAATAGGGCCTCCCTGGTGGCACAGTGGGTTAAGCAACGCTCTATGAAGCAAACCGCAGCCACTGCAGTGTGAGTTTGATCCTTGCCACCAGCCAGGGAGGGGACCCACATGGCACAGCAGACCTCTCCTGCCTCGCCCACTCCTGCCCTCGGCAGTGTGTTTCAGTCAGTCACTAGAGCTGATCATGGCGAGAACAGGAAAAAACCAGCTTGGGGAGGGGATGGGGTGGAGGTGAGTCCTGTGCCATCCCTGGAAGAGCTGCCCCAACACTTGAAGTCCCCGAGGTGGACCTTGCCTGGTGTGGCTGGTGGGGGCTGCCCTCTCCTGTGTGGGGTGAGCTACAAGTGCCCATGTGGGGCTGGGTCCCCCAAAGGACCTGGTGGCCACTGGTGTTTTCATTGAGATGGGAGTTCTAGGGGTTCATGCACTCACAGTTGGGCTTCCACATTTTAACAGCTGCAAAGTATCTCATTTATTGGACTGTTACCTATCTAGCAAGTCCTCCACAGTGGACAACTTTTGCTACCCTTTTAAAACGTTAATGTTTCTATTAGAAATACCAGAGTTTTTCTCCCTCTCTTTACAAACACTTTCACCTACAGCCTGCTCTTCCCTGGTCTTTAACACATCCAGACAGAGGTGTCTTTCTCCTTGACACGTGGGTGATGTGATGCACTGTCACACGTGGCCAGGACCCCACCTGTCTAGGCCCCACCCCTGGGGCCTACAGGGCCACCCATGAGAGAGAAGCTCCAGCGCAGGTGCTGGGCAGTCAGGAGGAAGGGCTTATGCATCTGAAGCCCTCAACATGACCACACCCAACCCATGGGGATTCAGAAACTTCCCCGGTGGCGGCATCCTCTATTCCTTCCCAAGGTTCAGGCCCAAAGCTGAATCACTGTTTTTAGGCAAGTGTGAGAAACTCAGTTTTGTTTTTTAAATCAAGGAGAAGGGTGGAGGTTAATTGAGCCTTCACTCAGGTGCTGAACTTCCCATAGACAATGTCTTCTTGGGGTCAAGATTAACTCTCTGAGATTCACTGACTGATAAATGATCTAACCACCTGGGGCCAGTTAGCCTCATATACAAAGAGCTCTTAACAATTAAGAAGTTCATCACTCTGTGACCCCCAGAACCTGAAGGAATGGTTCAGAACACAAAGAAACAGAAATGGCTTTGGGGAATAGGAAAACTCTCCACCTCCACCTACCTCATGCAAATTGCAAATTTAACTTATCAGATGGGCAAAGATAAAAAGTTAGACATAACCCTGGGGAGGACAGGGAACCCTGGGCTCCCTGCTGGTGGAAGTACAATTTCGTTTAACCTTTTTGGAGGACATTTGGACAAAGACTTTACCTTGTTCTTCCTCACTGGTCCTGGCATTAGTGTTGCCAGATAAAACCCAGACCTCCCAATTCAAACTGAATTTCAGATAAACAACAAATAAACTTCTAGTTTAAGACTGCAAGGGGAGGGCCTCCCCTGGTGGCGCAGTGGGTTAAGCAGCACACTATGAAGCAAACCGCAGCCACTGCAGCACGAGTTGGATCCCTGCTGCCGGCCAGGGGTGGGGCACCCACATGGCATGGCAGACCTCTCCTGCTGTGCCCGCTGCTCCCCTCAGCAGTGTACTTCTGTTGATCTGCCTGTTCTGCTCCCCACTCTCTGTGGTGAATCCTCTCACTCCCCACACCTCTGGCCTGTACCCCAGTGCTTGTATGCATAAATAAATAAATCTTTTTTTTAAAAAAAAAAAAAGACTGCAAGGGGGCCTCCCTGGTGGCACAGTGGGTTGAGTGCCGCACTGTGAAGCATCTGCTGCACAGCAGCACAAGTTCGATCCCTGGCCAGGGAGGGGACCCGCATGGCGCAGCAGACCTCTCCTGTCTCATATGTCTCATATGCTGCTCCCCTCAGCAGTGTATTTCAGTTCATCTGCCTGTTCTGCTCCCCACTCTGTCTCTGGTGAATCCTCTCACTCCCCACATCTCTGGCCTGTACCCCAGCTCTTGTATACATAAGTAAATTAATCTTTAAAAAGAACATTTAAAACTATAAGGGACAGACATTCTTCCCTTAAATTTAGAATTTAATGGGCCCCTGTGTTTCTGCTTGCTCCCTCTGATGGCCCTGCTTGGAGACTGGCTCTTATCAGCTCCTGCAGCACAATCTAGGATCAGTTCCCAGTGAGTGGGCAATTCTGTTGCTTCTCATCTCTTGCTTTCCAGAAACAATAGTCACACAAAATCCTCACACAAAGGACTCTGACCTCATCGCTATTGTGTCTGGAGGGTGTGATCCTAACAGGCGCTTAGTCACTTCTAGGTCTGGATTCCTGAGGCCAGACTGCTGGGAACTGTCTCAGGTCTGTCTCCCTGCAGCCACCCCTTCCCTCTCCCAGCCACTCCAGTTTGGTCTCTCCCTGCTTGGGTGGGACTCTTGGTCTCCCCAGACTCTGCCTGGCTCTCTCCCTATTTTTGCCTCTCTCAACCTCTCCCCATTTGACCAAGGAGCTCTGCATATAAAATACTCAGAGTAAAAAAAAAAAAAAAAAATACTCAGAGTAGTAGGCAAAGATGGCACTCACTCCAGCTCTGTCACTGAGTCAAATAATACCACTATCATTAATAAGATGGGCCATCCTCAGGGGCAGCATTACATAGTCATTAAAAATACCACCTGGGCCCCTCTGGCGGCCTAGGGGTGAAGTCTCTGCACTGCTTCCACTATGAGTTCCATCTCCAGCCAGGGAGCTGACCCACAGGGCACAGCAGACTTCTCCTGTCTTGCCCACTGCTCCCCTCAGCAGTGTATTTCAGTCAACCCACTTGCTCTGCTCCCACTGTCTCTGGTGAACCCTCACCCTTGTACCTCTGGCCGGCACCCCAATTCGTCCATGCAAAAATTAAATAAATAACACCAACTTGCCATGGAAAGGAGCCCCCTATATCACAGATACATGGCCTTTTAAAAAAAATTATTTAAACATTTATTTATGCATATAAGAACTGGGGTACAGGCCAGAGGTACGGAAGGTGAGAGTTCATCAGAGACAGACTGGGGAGCAGAACAGGTGGATTGACTGAAATACACTGCTGAGGGGAGCAGGGGGAAAGACAGGAGAAGTCTGCTGCGCTATGTAGGTCACCTCCCTGGCTGGGGAATCAAACTTGTGCTGCAGTGGCTGGCAATAATAGCTTGATAGTGCTGAGACTTAACCTTTTGTACCACCAGGGAGGACTTGCACTTGATTTTTAAACCTCATTTAATATGACCTTGACATTTGGTTATTTATGAAATGTCTCTCAATTTGGATTATTTTGTCTTATAATCAGGTGAGACTTTTTTTTTTTTGCTGGGATGGTGGGGGCAGGGTTGGGGCTGCAGCCAGTTTTGTCCATTAGCCACTATAGTGACCTCCATAACTTGGTGAAGAATGCAGCTGGCTAGGTTTCCCACTACAAAATCACTATTTTTTTTTTTTTTTTTGCATAGAGCTAGTATGGGAGGGGCAGGAGGGTAAGAGGATTCACCAGAGACAGAGTGGGGAGCAGAACAGGCAGATGGACTGAAACACATTGCAGAGGGGAGCAGCGGGCGAGGCAGGAGAGGTCTGCTGTGCCATGCATGGGCTGACTCCCTGGCAGAGGATTGAACTTAGGCCGCAGTGGATATAGTGCTAAGACTTAACCCCTAGGCAACCAGGGAGATCTTTCATTGTCCCTTTGTATGTGTAGCAGCAGGAAGGGCAGCACTGAGCAAGTTTTCCATGATTCCGGCAAAGGGGTAAAGGAAGGAGTCTTGGAGCCCTCAGTGACTTTTATACTTTTATTGTCAGAGGTGGAATCATTCTCTCAGAGGTGGCCAGGTACATGGCAGGCAGGGGTGCCGGGGGGCCGGGAAGCTGGCAGGCCTCCCAGCCCCCAGTGCATCTCATCCTCTCGGGGGCTTTGCTGCTTCTCCTGCTGCTGCTGCTGTTGGTCAGTACTTGCTGCTGCTGGTCGGTTCTCTTGCTGCTCGTTCATTGGTGGTCCTGTTGGTCCTGGCGTCCTCCTGACGCCGCCCATTTAAACCAGTATTAAACTCAGGTGCGCCCACTTGCGCATGCCCACCCTGGAATGCTCGCAGCACCGCAGGTGTCCATCATCACACCAGTGGTGGGAGGGCGGAAAAGCCTGATTTCTCTTGACCCTACAGTATGTTACCTGGGAGATCCTCTGCCAGCACAAACAGGATGCTTAGATGATTTTATCACCAGAAAAGGTGTCACTGCTTTAAAGTCTTGCAAAATGTAAGGACTGAGCTTCTCCACCTGATCCAACTATTAACCTAGTTGCTGCCCCACCACCAGCTACAATAAGCTTGTCCACCTCTCCCATTATAGAAGGATTTTCTAAACTAGTTAAAGATGCATATCGTCTGAGGCGCTTTTAAAAAAATATTTATTTATGCATGTAAGAACTGGGGTACAGGCCAGAGGGTGTGGGGGTAAGAGAATTCACCAGAGACAGTGGGGGACAGAACAGGTAGATTGACTGAAATACACTGCTGAGGGAAACAGCGGGCGAGGCAGGAGAGGTCTGCTGTGCCATGTCGGTCCCTGACTGGGGATCAAACTCTTGCTACAGTAGCTGCAGATGCTTCATAGTGCGTTGCTGTTGCTTAACCCCTTGAGCCACCAGGGAGGCCCCTGAGGCTCTTTTTAAAAGATTCCCAGACTTCACTAACATCTACCAATCAGAATCTCCAAGCCAGGAGCCTGAAGCTATTTCACTGGGAAACACCACTTAATTCGTGTTTAGTATTTAAACATGGACAAGCTAACCTGCTTGGGTGAGGTAGGTGTGGTGGCAGGAAGGGGCACAGAGCAAGTTCTCGATGATTCTAGCAGACAGGATAAAGGAGGAGCCCTGGAGCCCTCGGTGGCTTGTTCAGTTTTTCTTGCACCATTATCTCAGAGGCGACCAGGTACAGGGCAGGCAGGGGTGCAGGAGGGGGGGAAGTAGGTGGGGTGGGGCCAAGGAGGCTGGCAGGCCTTCTAGCCCCCAGCACATCTCACTCTCTCGACTGCTTCACTGCTGCTTCTCTTGTTCTGCTGGTGTCCTATTCCTTTGGCATCCTGTTCTGCTGGCGTCCTCGTGACGCTGCCCTTTTACGCCCATGCCCAAACCCAGGTGCACCCACTCACGCATGCCCACTCAGGCATGCGTGCAGAACTGCAGGTGTCCATCATTATACCAATGGTGGGAGTGTGGAAAAGCCCAATAACTTTTCTCTGACCCTACAGCAGGGCACTGGAGGACTCAGGAATGGACGAGAAAAAAGTAGTGTCATTTCATTGGCCATTCACATTGACTAAGCATCTACTTTGTGCCACATCCTGATGCTTTAAGTGGATTATTTCGTTAGATTCCTGCAATTCTACAAGGACATTTACGAATCCCAGTTTACAGATGAGGACATCATGGCATAGACCTAAGAATAACTCAAGAGGGGCAAACGGGCGAAGGGCACGGAGGTGTAGTGAAGGGTAGCTTTGGACCTTCAGCGGTGAACTTAATGTACTCTACACAAGCTGAGTCTCCACGATGAACATCTGCAATGAATTACAGTGCAATGTGACTTAAAAAAAGTGAATAAAACAAATAACTAGTCTTGGAACCCCAAGTTGATTGTGTCCAGCTTGGGCAAATCCCTCATCCTCGCCTCCACTCTCATCTGCGCGATGCGGCTGCTACCAGTGCCTCTTGAACAGGGCTGGTTAAGAGAATTCACGAGATTTGACTTTCCCAGAGTAACCTGTCAGGAACCAGGATGGACAATGGCACTGCGATTATTCCAGCACTCAGCACCCAGCCAGTGGGGCATTCCATGCCGGTGGGGAGGCAAGGAGTAGGCGGTGCAGGGGCAGAGTGCCCAGACCTGGAGTCACTGGAGCTGATGAAGGGTTTGAAAGGCTCCTTTTGGCTGCTTGGTGAAGGATGGATTTGAAATGGCTAAAGAGCACTGGGAAGAGGACAACTGTAAAGTTGACAATTCAGGTGACATCATGGTGGAATTGAGATGCTGGTGGCAGTGGGATGGTGAGAAAGCACAAATGTGCTTAATGAGCATGCTAAATCAATGGTTTGGCAATAGTGGAGAAAGGAGTTAAAGATGATGCTGAGGTTAATTCCTGAGCAACTGGAAGGGTGGTGGTACCACCTGTGGGGAAAGAACCTTGTACCAGGTGTGGGTGGCAGAAACTAGGGTGACCACCAGATGCCAGTAAGTCATGCCGGCATGCAGGTCTTTCAGGAAGCAGGTTCCATGGCCTAAAGGTCTGGAGAGCCCTGTACTCGGGAACTGTGGGCCTTGACAACGGCACATGGAAGAGTAATGAAAGCCAAGGAGAAAGTGGTGAGTGGCAAAGAGGTGAGAAGGAGACTAGGCCGCAGCCTGAGGAACTGCCACAGCTTAAGGGGACCAGGGGAGGAGGATGGCTGCCAGGGAAGCGGGAAAGGAATGTGATTGACTAAGTAGAAAGACACCAGGACGGTGTGGCAATAGAAAAGCCAGCAGAAGCAACTGTTCTAGGAGGGCAGGAGCAAGAGCACCAAATGGGCTGAAGATGGAGCTCCACCTTGGGGGCTCTGAATTAGGTCCCTCTGAGGGAAACACTCCTCCCACACACAGCCAGTGGGTTCGTCCCCGTTTCAGGTCTCAGTTCAAACGTTATTTTCTCAAACCATTTGTGTTGATAAGAGATTTCAAAAGAGCCTCAGTGTGTGGTAGGGAACAGGCACAAGTTGTGTCTTCCTGTCAAGTAACCAGAGTCCAAGACTTAACCACCACATAAACAGAGGTGGCCTGTATGGACATGGGGGTGAGAGGTCCTGGGTTTCTGGCTGGGGCAGTTACTGGCACAGCCATCCTGAGAGGGAATGACACTGAACAGGGAGACGCTGGGCTCTCTGGGGCCTTATCAGATTTATGATTCCTGTGAGACTGGGATGGGGTTCCCATGAGATGCTGGGGAGACCAGCCAGATAGCTGAAGGCAGAACCCACAAGGCAGCAGGCACTGTGCCAGGGCTTTTTGTAGTTGTTCTTTGAATCCTGGCATCCTTAATAGGTGGCTCCTTGAGATGTAAGAGGAAATTGTTACTACATTTGTCAAGTTACATGTAATTAAACTTAAGTAGACATTTGAATATTTCATCTGCAAAGGTAAAAGCTCACCACCAATTTGGCAAAAAAAAAACAACAAAAACCACCTTAAAATTTCCTTATTGGAAAACAATTTATATTCTAGCAAGTACAGCATTGACTAAACACCTACTGTGTGTCAGCTGGGCATTCACATTAATTGGATATAATTACAAATTGATAAAGGATTAATAAAAACATAAATACCTCCAGCTTCATAAAGAAGCTAGAAGCCAAAAATTCTCATTTTATTGTACAGAAACAGGTTCAGAAAGGGAAAATACTTGTCAGCTGTCTCACGGCCAGTGGCAGAGGGCAGAACTTAAAAGTGTCCATGGCCTCAGATCTCACTTCAATGTCTGGGGCTGCCCCACAGCCGTCTGGACAGAGCTGAAGTGCTCTGTGGAGGACAGTCCCTTCTCACTCAAACTCCCAGCTGTGAGAAGTGGGGGGTCTTATTCATTTTCCAAAGAGGACAGGCCCAGTGAGGCCCACACGGGGGATGTCAGAGCTGAGATTAGAGACAGATAGGGCATCACTCGTGACAGACGAGAACTTCCCCTTGGAAAGAGCAACAGCCTTCTGGAGGTGCCATGGGCCCCACTGTAGCCAGTAGCGAGCAATAAAAACAAGCATTGCAGCTTACCAGTTGGATAAATTATGAAATTTATTTATATTTCACCTTTAAAAGCCAGAACATAACAAATTTCACTTTCTGGAAAGTCATCTTATTAGAAATACATGAAGTGCACTTAATACAAGGAAATCAGTTCTTGGTACCACCAGTGAGCCCGGCATGCTTTTATCAGTTCCCTCCAATGCAGGTTTTGTCAAATTTTTCTCTAGACTTAGACTGAGGTAAGGGAGGTCTGAGTGAACTTTTTCTACAAGTTATAGTGAAGAAGCTGACCTTAATCTTTTGGGCCCTCCAAGCAAAAGCACATCAGAAAAAATTACATTGTCCCCAAAGGGCCCCAGCTTTGCTGGTCATCAGGCCTCTACAGCTCTCACTGGAAGCTGTGAAGAAGTCCCAGCAGCAGCTCACAGTCCCAGTCCTCTTGTCACTTCCAACCTGTCACTGAGTCACTGACCAGCTTCTCTATTTCTATACTCAGACTTAGACACCTGACGTGAACAACCGAAACCCAGATGCCTTCCAGATGATCAGATGTTCTGTCTGGCAGCGCCTGGCCTTGCACTCATTAAATATTTGTGAAGAAACAGTGAACATGAAGCTTTTTGAGCTGTTACCAAAATAAGTTTCTAAGAGACAGTTTCCATTAACAACAGCCACCAGGGCTGCGCGGGGCCTTTTGAACAGTGTGTCCTGTCAGACAGCAGATTGCAGCGCTGGGCTTCCCACAGCCTCTCAGCTTTGGAAGGCTGGTTCTCAACACACCTGTTCTGCAGAAGCCAGTTTCTTAAGGAAACCATGTGTGATAGAAAAGCGATGCTTAGTTTAGCTAAGTCACCAAGTAAAAGATAAAAGAACTAGTATCCATTGGAGCCCCAGAACTCCCTTCCCATTCATCTGAGGGCAAGAACGTAAGCAGGTTCCCACACAGACAGGGAAACATGACCCTATGAATTTGAGAGCCAGAACCAAAAGGTTATGGCTCCCCTGCTTCTCTGAGCTGACTCTCCTTACTGACGGGTAAATGGAGTTTCACTTTCCTAACCTAGAAACATTACTTTTTACTAAAAATATATGGTTACACCTTATCCTAAAAGGCACCATGCAGGCATTAAGACTGAACCAGTTAACTCTAAGGGTGAGCAGGAGTAGTAGCAAAATACCAATCAAAACTTTCAGCCTTCGAACATACTATACCCAGGACATTCATCCACTAGGACTTTTGAAATGTTTTTGGGATGGCAACTCCAGCTTCTGGCAGCTGCTGTCAGGGCTCCCTAACAGAACTTCCACTTAAACACTGACCAGATGCGCTATTGCCGGATCTCTACAACTCAGGGACATAAGAGACGCTTGTCTCATTTGTGCTATTCATGACCCATAAAAGGTCCTGGCTGGCTTGGAGGACCTGAGAAAGGAACACTGGATGGAAGGAACAAATCTGAAACAAGGACAGGTGGAGAAGCTGGCGTCTCTTCCAGAAGAGGTGGCAGAAGCTTCTGGAAGTAGCTGAGGAGCAATGAAAAGACTAGACCAGGTGGCAGACAAGGTTAACAGTAGAGGAAAGAGCCCAAAGGAAGGGAGGGCTCTGACCTAGAACCTGTTTCCCTGTCAGACGTGGCCTTGTCCTAATAACCACAGCGCTCTTCCAGGTCTGGTATACATTGAAGGTGTGGGAGTCACAGGTTTCACGCTTAACAGGTAATGGAAGCTCTGGAACACGAGACGGACAGCAGACTCTGCTCACTGATCGATGATGGAGCGCTGCAACACCTGGTTCATCATGTCCTCTTCATCAACGTCATAATCC
>JAGFMF010011603.1:2364144-2431002 GCA_019455555.1 Galemys pyrenaicus
AAAAAAAAAAAAAAAAAAAGAAGTTGGTTTAGGGGCCTCCCTGGTGGCGCAGTGGGTTAAGCAATGCCCTATGAAGCAAACCGCAGCCACTGCAGCACGAGTTTGATTCCTGCTGCTGGCCAGGGACGGGACCCACATGGCGCAGCAGACCTCTCCTGCTTTGCCCACTGCTCCCCTCAGCAATGTGTTCCAGTCAGTCTGCCTGTTCTGTTCCCTGCTGTCTCTGGTGAATCCTCTCACCGCCCTGGACTCTGGCCTGTACCCCAGCTCTTGTATGTATAAATAAATCTTTAAAAAAAAAAAAAAAGAAGTTGGTTAGTTGGTTTAGGCTTTGAAGATTGAGAGGTATAAAAAACACAAAGGCTGCACCAGAAAAGAGGCAGCTGTACAGAGACAAGGCCAGGAGGCAATGCTCCAGGCAGGCAATTGGTCTGGCTAGTATGGAAAAGTTGGGGAGGGGAAAAAAGAGGAGCTGAAGAAACAGGAGCAAGGGGCACGAATGATGATCCAGCTTGGGATGGAATTAGGAGATACGATGATAAAGGGGAGTGCAAGAGATGCTCTGAGATGACAGGGGAATTCCCTGAGCAGAAGAACTAGGCTGGCAGCTGGAGCTGTGGGGTTCGAGTGAGAGCTGGAGTTTGGGTCAGGACTAGAGACTCAGAGGTGACTTCCAAAAGGAAGGGCTAGAATATTCAGAATTAAGGAGTTTTGAGAAGGAGTCAGAATAGAGGGCCATGGGCCGAAGAGAAGGTTTTGAAGCAAAACAAATAATCAGGATTTCAGGAAACTAAAGGGGGTGGGGAGCATTGGCAGAGGAAATTAGGTCATAGAACCAGAAACCACAGTGGGCTCTATCACCACGACAGCAAGTGTACCTGACATCTGACCCAATCAATTCACCTCTAAGACTTTGATAGACATACACAAAGACGTTAAAATGTACAGCAGTCTTTTAAAGTTCATTATGAGAAACTTCAAAACTACAGATAAGTAGGTAAAACTTTGTGGATCATTCTTTATTCCTAAAACCTAGAATAGGATCAGCATATTTATTTTACCCAAAATAAAGCATTTTAAAATAAGATACAACTTACTGTTACAATCCTAAAAACAGATTATTTCTCTTTACAAATGCAGTATCATTATTAGTCAACAATGATTTTTTTTAATTACATGGAACATCCAGTCCTTAAATTTCTTGACAATGGCTGGGACTAGCCTTGATGTCCACCATTAAGGAACCAGTTAAATCATGGTCCAGACAGGTAATGGGAAACTGGCATTTTTCATTTATAAACAGTAGCAGGTCTATATGTAATGATAAGGAACATGTCAAAAACATTGATTACAGTTGACAGAATATGGTGTAGTTGCACAGAAACAGGACATAAAGGAATCTCTGCAGGACATTTTGATCACACAACTTTGTGTCTCTCTACACACACAGTCCAGATGCCAATGGGCAAGAACCAAGGCATTTCTGGTGTTGTGGAGAGACAACTGATGCAGGAGGTAGGACACCCACATTCCAGGACTGGTGCTGCCACTGAACAGTCCACTTGAATTGATGGCACACTGGCCTCTTAACTTACTTCTAAAAATGAGTGCAAAGGATATGGTGGTAGGAAATGCACTACAGTAGCTATTGTTTTACTTAATACTCAGTTGCCGTTTTCATAATTGCCATAATAGTGGCGCTTACCTGGCTAACTTTAAAATGGAACAGTGGGGAGTGGGTGCAGGTGGTGTCTGTGTCAGTTTCTATACTCTTTCATGAAGAGTAAGTTACTAAGAACCATAAAATGTCTTGGAGGATATGAAAACTTGGCTTTGGGTTTTTTCATAGAACACCTCTCATATCTTGCCGTGACTACACACTGTGCAGCTATTTTGGAATCACAGAAAAAGCAAAATGCAATTCCTGTTCCAGGTTGCATCTGCTATGGAAATTTCAAAAGTCACCAGTGTGACAGACACAGAGTCTGGGTCAGGAGTGCAATGATCATCATGCATGTGACTATGGATCAGGAGACAGAGCTAACAGAAACATAAAGCCAATATTTGAGTGAAAATAATCAGTTATTTGTGAATGCTCAAAAAGGTTGGGAGACCACCACAGTGTTTTGTTTTTTGTTTTTTTTTCCCCAGAGAAAGAATAAAAGTTATTCTAATCAATGGGGTAGAAGGAGAAGGTCCAGTTACCGACTGATGGTGCAAAAGAGTTGCAATTCTAGGGGCCGGCAGGTGGGACAGAGGTCTGCTGCTGCTGAGGTGAGGCCAGGGCCCCTCCTGCCCTGTGTGTGTGGGGGGGGGGGGGGNGGGGTTAGGGGTGGGGTTGGTGTGAGAGGGCATGGGAGGACTCGAAGGCCTGTCATGTGCAGTAAAGCAGCTGCATGACACAGCAGCTCTGAGGAGAAAGCACACAGCATGTTTTTTTTCTATTGGGTTTATTTCCATTACACTAAAAGAGGCAAGTGGTAACAATGCATTTATCACATTTGAACACAGAATAATTATGAGAATTATCACAAAATACTGGGAACTGGTGGTATAGGAAGGACCCAGAGGGCCACGGGATGGGGCAGAAGAGACACTTTTTACCATCTACTTTTCACACCACATGCAAAGAAGGTAAATTTTAAAAATTGAAGATGAAAGAAAACAAGAACCCAAGAAGACCCATCAGGGAGCAGAGAGACTGTGATGTCAGTGGAGTTGAAGCCAGACTCTGGAGGGGACCAAGCAGAAGGAACAGAAAATACAGCAGCAGCTGAACAAGCACAAGCCTGAGGGAAAAGAGAAGCTAAATACTATCTACAGAAGGCATTGGATCAATTATTCCTCCCAATTTAGACAGTAAAGACTTGGGCAAGCCTGAGGAAAACAAAGGTAAGGAGCAGGGAGAGAAAATTTGAAGGTGAGAGAAGAAACACCATGACAAAGCCTCAGGAGCAGGGAGTTGGTTTTAGTGCCTGCCAGGACGTGGTCTTGGTCCTCTGCCTAGATCTGAGAATGTAGGTAAAGAGTCAGCCTGGGAATGGAGTCTCTGGGGGAGATTCTACCTCAGCAGAAGGAGGAAAAAGGAAAGGGAACAAGGGTTGTAATTCAAGCGCTCATGGCAACCAGGCTGGCAAAGCAAACAAGTGAAGCAGGATGGGTGTAAGCCCACCCATAGAGAAAGGGCAGTGACTCCTTAACGCCAGCAGACTCTTGCCATAAATTCCAATTTCTCAAATGTAGATTATAGATTGAGAAAGCTGACTCTTATAGGGCAGAAAATTAACATGTGCGGGTCAGACCATAGCCCATAGGTTGTGAATCTGTGATCTCAGTGGTTGAGCAGTGAGCTCCTCATATAGACAGGAGAGAGGAGAAAGGACACAAACCTGACACTTTAAACTTAGCTTTTAAAGCAAAGGTTCTGTATTATTTGCAGAGAGGATGGGGACAGTCAGACTAGGAGTTTAGTAGAGTGCACCCAGAACAGCTCTAGAGGGGCTTACTGAGTAGCAACAGGGTCTGGCTGAAAATAGTGCACGAAAACCAAGCCACCTCAGTTCCCTAGTTTGGAAAGCTGAGAAAAGCTAACGGAGAGGGAACCTATCAGTGGACTCTGTGACAACATTCAACATTCAGGTAGGCTGTCCTACCCAGAATTTGTACTTGGCAAATCGAGAGAAGACAAGGTAGGTATCCCTAAATTGATCAGTTGTACCTTAAGATTTGTGGCACAGAAATAAAAATGCCACCAAGCCCCGTAATACCATTAGCACTGGCAGTCACCTGGGTACACTTCTGGAAACCTGTGCAAATCCAAAAGCCTATGCACCTTTTACAGAAATGAAGCTGATGACGGCCCATAAAACCAGGTAGCAAGTTCAAGAGAAGTTGTCTGAGACAAATGGGAAGACAGAAACAATGCTATAGACAAAGTTGTATTAAGACCTAGTATATAATGACTGAGAAAAGGGTAGCACTGCTGAGATGGATCAAATCCACTCTTGAAAAAAAAAAATTGTAGGTGAATGATAATTAAATGTTAAAGGATTGATAGCACTCCCTAAAAATTTCATCCACTCTCTTTCCCCAAGGTCACAAGCAGCCAGTCCCAAAAGGAAAACAGCAGTTTTATGGAGAAAAAATATGGTGGGCACCCAGGGACCCCAGTCAATGTTAGCAGCAGCAGGGACCACAGACATCAAACTACCCCTTATGTGGCAGAGGACATGAGGCTGATATAGCATCTGGATCCACTCATGTGTAACAGACAAACCCAACTGAGGACATTCCATGAAACTGGCCTGTCCTATTTAAAAATGTGAAGATCATGAAAGACAAAGAAAGATTAAAAGCTAAAGAAACATGACAACTAAATGTAACACACAGATGCAGAATGGGGTGTGAGGAGGAAGAGTGCCAAGAAGAACAGAATTGTTAAAATTTTAATTTGGATTTCATATTAGATATTAGGTTGTATCCATGTTACATTTCCCCAGTGTGGTAACTGCTGAAGTATTTAGGAACAGTGGGCCATGATATCTGTAACTTATTCTCAAATGGTTCAGCAAAAATATGTATCTATAGAGTAGGGTAAAGGGTTGTAAAATGTTTATTGGTCAATACAGGTGAAATTTTTCTGTATGTCTAGACTTATTCCTATAATAAAAAGTAAAAAAATAGAAGTAGCTCTCACCACAGACTTGGTATCCGCACTGTGGGAGAACTTGCAGTGCTCCACAAGTCCTTCTTGATCAAAGTTCTTCTCAGGACAGTAAGGACAAGGAAAAGTGTAACGGTTTGGGACATTTCTGGAAGATGAAAGGTAGGGGGAAAAACTTCTGTGACTTCCATGCAACTTCAACCTCATACTTTTCAAAAAAGAGCAGAATTCACCATGTGACAAGGATTCTGATAACTTCAGAACCAGGTCATGCATTTTGAAAACAACAACACAGTTAATATCTGAAACATCAGAGGTTTCTTCTCCACATAAATCATCCCACCCCCACCCCAAGCAAAAGCAATCAGCTTTACCCAACATAACAATTACACCTCCACTTTCCAAAATCATACAACTAAGTCCTTGTAAGAAACAGCTGATCCCCCACCTAAGGGAGTACGGAGTCATTTACCTTGGCTGAAGGGATGCATCTTTGGTGGTGGCCTTCACACCCTCCATAATATAATTTTGGTATTTGGAACAGGCAGCCACATGGGCCCGAATCTTGGAGAGGAAGAACTTGGGAGAGGAAGAATGAGAGCCCACACGTTAGTAAGGACCTTGAGCCAGATCCAACCTATTCCCAAAGCAAGGGCTAGGTGAACACTGCACTTCTACGACCCTAGCAAAAGTTGCACCAGAGTGCTGGCTGTGCCGATGGGGTTGAAACTCTTGACTACTAAGAACCTGGTGGCCTAGGGATTAAACCTCAGCGCTATCACACTATCATCACTGCAGGCTGAGTTCGATCCCCGGCCAGGGAGGTGACCCATATATGGCACAGCAGATCTCTCCTGTCTTACCCGCTGCTCCCCTCAGCAGTGTATTTCAGTCGTTCTGCCTGTTCTGCTCCCCACTCTGTTTCTGGTGAATCTTCTCACCACCCCCAAACCTTTGGCCTATACCCCAGTTCTTCTATGTATAAGTAAACAAATTAAAAAAAAAAACAACAACTACTTGTTGCAGTGTTTCTGTTAATAACCAACACTGACATTTTTTACTCAGCTGAATCAGGACATCTGCTTCTACTCCATAATAACTCCTAGAAGTTTGCTTTATTCACGATATGCTCTCTGCTCATGGACAAACTCCAAAACCAGGGAAGCTTCAAAGTTTCCCACACTAGCATTTAAACTAACTGCCTTACTACCAGCCAATTCCATTCTGTGCAGCAGAGAAAAAGGATCACCCACGTAAAATGGATAAAAGGTAGAAATCCTAGTTAAATAGTAATCTCCAGGTTATGATAATTAATCTTTTGGAAAACAAACAAGCAAACAAGCCCAAAACCTAAATTCTATTTCTCTTATAGAATCTAGTCTTTGCAAGATGTAATGAGACAAGAAAACACAGAAGAGCTTCATCACGGGTATTCTAAAAAGAAAGAAGTGTAAAGAATGAAGAAGGCAAGTACGGGAAGAAAAACATTTTTGGAGGTATAATACACCTGGAAGTATAACACAACAATCATTACTCTTAAAAGTGGAGAAAATCAAAAGGATGCAGGAAAAAAACCCCAAATTTTGCATGCTTGAAGATCTAAGAGAAAATTTTACTTCAGTATTGCCAATTTCTAAATTAAAGGAAATTGCAAGGAAAAAAAAATGCAATATTTGAGCTCCAGCTTTCCACGATGCTTCTTTCAATCTTACTTCCAGTTAAAGAACATGTTGACTTTAAGCTGCCATCTGAAGTGCTCCCATTAAAAAGGAAGGGAAACTAACACCTGGAGCCACAGCATGCCCCGGGCGCTAAATCACCCTGAAGGAGATGACAGAGGACATCTCCTTACCCTAGCCACGGTGTTCCAGTCCTAACACTGACATGCAAGGCCGTCTAGAGCCATTAAGTGAAAAAAAGATGCAGATCAATATTGTTATAGTGTGATCTTGTTTTGTAAAAGTCCTACATCTATATTTGCCAAAGGGTGCAAAACATCTTACAGCCTTCTAAACCGAGCCAATCTCTGAAGTGGGGGGAGTTAGAGAACAAGCCTAAATTATTTTATATTTTTGTACTGTCTGGAACTAACAAAACAATGATTTTAAAACTAGTAAGGCTGTGTGTATCTCTTAGAAAATAAGACAATAGCATGTCTCCTTTGTAGCAGCATTTATAACAGATGTTAAAACATGTCTTACGCTGATATATGAGTAAGAAGGCACTTCAAATGTTAGCGCTCTTATAATCAAATGATTTCTTTCACACTGACCTTTATAAATATGATTCCTCTCTATCAAACACTAAAGTGTACAACCATTAAATTTTTTATCTGTAATGATATAAACTATAAAATTTCTCTTCAAGCTCACTGTAGCAGATAACTGAGTCACTGACTTCATTTTATATTTTAAAAAATTAGGAAATACCACTTTATCATTATGTTCCAACTAAAACTGTGCATATGGGGCCTCCCTGTGGCTCAGGGGTTAAAGACATAGCGCTATCAAGCTATCGCCAGCCACTGCAACGTAAGTTCAATTCCTGGCCAGGGAGCTAACCCCACATATGGTGCAGCAGACCGCTCCTGTCTCTCCCGCTGCTCCCCTCAGCAGTATATCCACCTGTTCTGCTCCTCACTCTGTCTCTGGTGAATCCTCTCACACTCCCTGCACCTCTGGCCTATACCCCAGTTCTTGTATGCATAAATAAATCTTAAAAAATGTGAAATTGTGCATAAAGTTTCGGAAAAGTGGGTTTTTTATAGGGAAAAAACTGGGATAATTGATCTCCATGGCTTTCAAAGCTAAAATACACGATATACTCTTAAAAACTCTTCTGAAAACAACTACAGCAGTGAGATCACCAGGATGAAACAGCCCAGCCACGCCATAGATGTTGCATGCACGCGTGCCATCAGTCGCCAGTCATGCTTTAGTTTCAGAAACACAGCAGCAGCTCTAGGTCCAGCCCCACCATATCACGGAAAGACATGGACTCTTCCATTTTACTTCACATACATTTTTACGGCAGCCATGGCAAGAAGTCTCTGTGCTCTCAATCTGCCGCTCGAGCTCCGCAGCTCGGACGCCAGGTGCCAGAGCGCTGCGACACACCCCACAGACAGGCTTCTTCGGCTTCAGACATTCCTGCAGGCATGCAGAGCAAAAGCTAGAACAAGACATACAGAGAACCTGCGTCATGCATTGTGGAGACAAGACAACAAAAATGAGTAAACTTTTAAAAGGACATCAATGTATAATGAATTAAAACCAACTTATTCTCTACTCCTGATTCAAATACTGGGCCCTCCTAAGCCAGAGAAATGGGGGATCAGGCAGGGAGGTGTCTGCAAGAACACACAGGCAACAGAAACAAAGGCAAACCACCACGATACATGGTGAACAGAGTTTGAATGCACTAAGGAGTCTTGGTGGGGGTTACTGAACCTCAGTTTCTCCTCCTGAAGTGGAGACAGTAGCACATACATCTCTGAAATTGATGGGAGGATGGCATGGATAACCTTAGTACAGTTTCTAGAAGGTATGAAATGCACCACAAATGGGAGCGGCTATCATTGATGCGAATACAAAATACTATGAGAAAGCAAAACAACAGCAAGTGACTCTGACCTGGGAAGGTCAGACTGGAAAAACTGCAGAGGTAGCACCCACAATCAGCCTTATACAGAGGGGAAGGAGGGAGGGAGAGAGTGAGAGAGAGGGGGAGAGAAGGAGGGGGGGAGGGAGGGAGGGAGGGGGGGAGGGAGGGAGGGAGGGAGGGAGGGAGNGGGGGGGGGGGGGGGGGGGGGGGGGAGAGAGAGAGAGAGAGAGAGAGAGAGTTCAGTTAGCAGAGGGAAGAAAGAATATTCCAGGCACTTAGACTTAAAAATTCATGCTGTATCTGAGGAAATATGTCTAATACTTTTCCTCATAAGCAGCAGGGAGCCAGATCCAAATCCAAGTTTTAGAAAAATAACCCTGGGAATATCATGGACAACAGAGTTACTGGCTTAAAACAATGTTTTTAGGGGAGGAAAAGATGAGAAGACACTTGAAGAAGAACCGAAACAGATGACTAAAGGCAAGGAATTGTGAGGGCCTAAGGCAACAGAGCATTAATTCAGGAAATGATTCAGAGGCAGAATCAACAGAGCTTAGTAACTAACTGAAACAGAAAAAAAGGAAAGTCAAAAACCCAAGTTTCTACCCTGAAGCCTAGGCAGGTTGCCATTCTGAGATAAGACACAGAGAAAAAATGGATAGATCAAGAAAATACCCAATCTGAAGACTGATGGCAGGATAACATCTACCAGGAAGAGCTCAGGATGTATAATCAAAGATAATCTGTGCATTTGACAATTTTTTTTTACTGTCTCTAAAAATCTTCCTCTTTTGTCATTAAGCTAGATGTTAATGTAGCTGGGGAACTCTAGACCAGACTGGGAAAAGATAAGGGAGCCTAATGGTTCACCACTGAGGGCACAGTGGTGAACTACACAAAGTCGTGTCCTCACTATGCTTGTATTATTTCACAAAGAGAACAACACAGATGTTAATTTCAGGTAGTGATTAAAGGAAGAAATAAATAATCTCAGGCAGAGAGCAGCTGGGGTGGATTACAGAAAACTTACTTTTAAGTAGGGAACATTTGAGCTGGGACCTAAAGTTACAAAGACAGTTCCATACAGAGACAATACTAAGTACAAGGGGTATCTGAGAGGCAGAAAGGAAGGACTCTGGGCTATGATGTGTCAGACATTCGAAGGGTAAGTGATAAGGTCAAAGAGGTTTGTAGCCATCATTCCTGTTCCCTCGTCTCAAAGACAGATTATAAGAGTAAACTCAAGAGCAAAATGAAACTGAAACCAGCTTGCAGATAAAAGCGGCTCACCTCCCTTCAAGCACATGCGCAGTGTTGCAGTGTTCATGCCATACCCAGTGAAAGAAGTTGTGGCTAAACGGGCCATATCTTGGGTTGACTTTCAGATTCCATTTCCTGCTTAACAGATTTTTTCTGAGTTCCATATTTCAGATCTCCACCCTTTCTGTCAGAGTACTATGAGGAAAGTTGCTTCTCTGGGCACCTAGTCATCTGCTTTTCTTAGACTATATTTCACTGGACTAGAGAAGGATTGGTCATTCAGGGTCTGAAATAAAATTTTATAAAAATCCAGTGCCCTAGCCAGAAAGCGGTGATGCTCAAGTGTCCAAGCACAAAAGTTCAACTGTGCAAATCTCAACTGGGCAGAGTAAAGAGGCACTGGGCTGGACTATGGGAGATTTGTTTGCAGCCCTCAGAGAGGCGCATTCACTTGTTTTCTATCAGTGTTGAACTGATGAACGCAAAGAACCAATGTGGTAAGTATAGAAAAGAGCCAACACTTGAGCCCCAGTAATGCCCCTTGATCTCTGACCCCAGAAAGGTTCGTATGGCTCGAGGAAACCTCAAATTTTTACTGCTCTTCAGCTGATAAACTGTGCTGGGTGAAGTCACTTTATAAATGTTAATTGTAAGTAAAATCCACTGAGTTAGTCCAAAATTAGGTTAACGAAATGAGGCTGATCCAAGAAGACTGACCGAGAAAGCTACCCAGACTTCAACTCTCAAAGTCTGCCTGCACCACTGATTTCTTAGTTCATTCATCCATTTCGTGATCATTTCCCCACCGACACACACAGGTTAGATACCGATAATACGCTTCTACCACACAATGAATTTTTGCAGTCATTTGAACATGTTAGTACTTATTTGTCATCAATTCACTGGACTGTGAACTCCAAAGGAAGAATCATCTCATTTCTTTCTATGCCACATGAATATGGCATAGTGGGCATACTAATACTTTAGTCAGATAACTATACCTATAAAAACTTACAGTTATGATATAAGTATAAAATTGGATGTTCGGGGCTTCCCTGGTGGCACAAGGGGTTAAGCATCACACTATGACCCTATGGCAGCCATTGCAGCACAAGTTTGATTCCTGGCCAGGGAGATGACCCACATGGCACAGCAGACCTCTCCTGCCTCGCCCGCTGCTGTCTTCAGGAATGTATTTCAGTCTAACTGCCTGTTCTGCTCCCACTCTGTCTCTGGTGAATCCTCTCACCCTCCACACCTCTGGCCTGTACCCCAGTTCTTGTATGCATAAATAAACAAATCTTTAAAATAAATAAATAAAATCGGATGCTCACACTTAAGCTGGGCACTGGGGATACAAAGAGAAGCAAAACAAATGGAGTCGCTGCCCTTAAGATCCCTAAATTTGCTCTGTGCAAGAAGGAAGCCCCAGGAAAGAAGAGGGGGCGCGTTTTGGGAACGGTGATCAGGGAGATAACTTAAACTGAGAGTTGAAGGACAAAAAGAATTTAGGATAGTGGGTGAGGGGCAGAAAGGGCAGAAGCGCCCCAGGCTAACTAAACTGCAAGCAGGATGAGCCAGATGCTAGGAAGTGCTCAGAACACAAAGTAAAGAGCAGTCCCTGCTGCTGGGGAGCCCTAGCCAGGTGCCAGCTGTTCTTTAGGCTGGTAAATGGATTGGGACACCTGAAGTTCACCTGGGAGGAGGTAGACTACGGTGAACCTTCCCTAAGCAAGCTCAGTCCTCATCACAAGTGATGTCCACAGGTGCCTCCACAGGGCTGTCAACCCTCTGGCCCTGCAGAGAAAAGAATGCCTAAGCGGCCCAGCAAGTGCCTACAAATCAGTAAAAGAGGTCTTAAGACTGATGCTAAGGTGATGCTTATACATTTAGCATTGAGGAAGGCCATGGAATACCAGCTCCCAGGGGCAAGAAGCAGGTGGCCACATTTTCTACAATTCCTGGACTGAGAAAGGTCTGGGTCTCATGGCACAAAACTTAGGTCAAATCCCGCCAACCTGAAGGCACCTACCACAGTCCAGGACCTGTACGGGGTACATATTTCCTTCGGTCGTCATAACTACTCTATTAGCAATACGGAGGCTAAATTTTAAATAGAATGAAACAAAACTGCGGATACAAGTAGGAATGTTAACAATCTGCCAATTCCTGCCCCCTTTCACAGTTAAGGGTAGATTGGTCAGATCTCTATCGACTTCCCTTTTGTTCTTTTAGTCTAGTTCAGCTTTCTCCAACTTCAGTGCAGATTAGAATGCACTAAGCAGAGCTGGGCACATGACGCCATACTTTTTTACATACTTTAGGGACGAAGTAGTCTACCCAAGGGAACTGTGGCTTTTCAAGGGCAGACTTTGGATCCTACGTAACTGCCAGCAGGATGCGACACCTCGAGTGAGAAGTCTGACTAACTGCTGGTATACAGTAAGCGCTCAAGAGAAGAGCGTCCGGTCAACTTCCACGCGTCTCCAAGAGTCCCGAAGGGCCTCGCGGAGAGGTTCTCCAGCTCCCACCCTGACAACTCCCTCGGCCCGGCCTTCCTCCTTGGCCTCATTCCCCTCCCAGTCAGGCGCCCCCCAACCAAGCCCCAGCTTGCCGCTTACACGTGTCCGCAGGGCACCTGCACCGGCTTCTCATACACCTCTAAGCACACTGGACAAGTGAAGCGGCCCAAGGGGTCGGCTTCCGCCGCGGACCCTGCCGGCTGCAGAGAGCTCTCGCGGTGCTGCTGTTGCGCCGCCATCTTGCTGCCGCGGACGCTGCGCAACGGCGGCCGAGAAGGAGGAGCCCCTGGGGGCGGGGCCAAGGTGAAGACCGACTGCGCGAGGGGCGGGACTCACTTCACTGAGCGCCTGTGGGCGGAGCTAGTAAGTGGGCCACGCCTTCTGGCCCCTCCGACTGGAGGGAGAGAGGAAGCGACCGAGGAAATCTGGAAAATGTGGAAACCAGATTCAAGGACTGACAGAATTGAACCGGGCTTTATGCTTAGGCCTCTGTTTCCCAAAATGAAACTGTTTATTACTATTACTTAATATTTACTTATGCACTATTGGTTACTATTTCTCTTGAAGTAGAGTTGCTTTTTATTTAAACTTAAGCAAACAAATTTTAAAGAGAAATCTGAGCTGCAAGTGAAGATCACATCACTTATACCAGGGTACTGTAAAACACAGTGGAGATAAAGTAATATTAATTCATACTGACTAATGTCCGTGCTGGAAAGGAAGATTTGCTGTTACTAGAGAGATGTTAGAGGCAAGCTATGTGCCCTCAGAGACTTTCCAGGGAAAGCAGAAGTAAGGTGACACTGTCTGCCTTAGTGAGTCAACATCTTTAAATTGTGTCCCAGAGCCTAGAGCCTTCTGGTGGTGGGTTCCCACCTGTGCTGGGTAGAGAGAGACTCAGTGCAAGGCGGGGACTAGATGTTTAGAACCCCAATCTTCCCCCTTTCTACTGCACCAACTCGGCTCTTGCACACAGCTCACTTAACAAAAGAAACTCTTTTTAAAAGGTATATTCTACTGAAATTCATGGTTTTCTAACTAAGAAAGTCAATGATTAATTAAACCTCACCCTTTATGCAGTCATAAAGGCCTCAGAGTAAGGAGTCTAGGGGAGATAAAGTGTGTTTGTTAAGTCAGGCTAATCCATGCAACTTTCCTCCTGCCTGGTGCCATTTTCGAGGCTGGATTAATTTTGCTGGTGGCAGAAGGGGGATTATTGATAGCCATTGATGTGGGCATCTTTTTGCCAACAAGTAACTGGGAATGTGGGCAGCAGCCCAAGAGGGCAGATGCTTACACTTCATGTTACTTTTCCCTCTTTCTACTCCAGGCAACTGTGTCTCCCTTTGGGGATCTTGAAATGAATTTTCCATGAGGTATATACACTTAGTCACAGAAAGCAGAGGAGAGGATCGAAATCATATCAATAGTGAGCTTGTTGTGCTTCTTATTCTAAGCACTTTACATGAATTAATCCACACTGTCAACTTGTGACTTAGGTTCTATTATTTTTCCTATTTGACAGTTCTGTAAATTGAAGCATAGAGGGGTTAAATTCCCCTTTAACGAAGATGGAAAATGAGTCAGGATTCTTTTTTTTTTTTAAGATTTATTTATTTATGCATACAAGAACTGGGGTACAGGCCAGAGGTGCGGGGAGGTGAGAGAATTCACCAGACAGAGCAGGGGGCAGAACAGGCAGATTGACTGAAACACACTGCTGAGGGGAGCAGCGGGCCAGGCAGGAGAGGTCTGCTGCACCATGTGGGTCACCACCCAGCCAGCGGCAGGGATCGAACTCATGCTGCAGTGGCTGCGGTTTGCTTCATAGCGCGTTGCTCAACCCACTGCACCACCAGGGCGGGCCCTGAGTCAGGATTCGAACACATGAAGTCAGGCTTTGGCCCCTGTGCACTTTAAGAGCTTCAGTCATTTGAAAAGTCCACTATATATTAGATTCACCTGGGGCTGGGGTACCTCTAAGCTCCTAATTGTTGCCCTACTGGCGTTTCTGATTTAGCAGGTCTGTAGTAGGTCCGGGGTATGGTTAGAGGGTTGACACTTGGGCTAGTTTTCCAGATGACGTTGATGATGCTGGATGGAGACTCTACTTTCAGAACCACCAGCTTTTATTCTGCCCCTCTTTCCTCCTCCCTGTCAATGCTTAGACTAGGTTGAGTGTGTGTCATCATTTTCTCTAGGTATTCTCAATGAAAATGCCCCATTCTCAGTTTGCAAAAGTATTGCTAGAGTCTCCCCACACTCAGACACTTTTGTTTTCCCACAACAGTCAATCTAATACAGTGTGTCAGACTGTGAATCTTTCCCTTCCCATTTCCCTTTAATGTCCTTGAGGGAAGTATTTCCCACAGTAATCTCTTCCTTTCCTTTAGGTGGCCTACCTCATCCAAAATGTAAATGTAGATGCATCTGGAAGTTAGAGTGAGGAGTCATCCTGTCTTGTCTGGGGCTGAGGGTTTCCCAGGATGTGAGTGTGAAAGCTGGGAAAATCCTGGGCAAACCAGGATGAGTTAATTCTCACCTTACCAGTATGAGTCTGAAGAATCCAGTAATAGTAGATTTTATCAGGAACAGAAACGAGCCCGTGGATGGGGCCTTGGTTTTAGCACCAGTTTACATTCTGACCAGTAATATACAAGGTTTCCAGTTCACCAGATCTTTACCAATACTTATTTTCCTTTTTAAGAAAACGCATAGGGGGCCTCCCTGGTGGCACAATGGATTAAGCACAGCACTATGAAGCTATCCAGCTATCTGCAGCTACAGCACAAGTTCGATCCCTGCCCCCCCACCCTCCCCCACCCTGGCCAGGGAGGGGACCCACATGGTATGTCAGACCTTTCCTGCCTTGCTGGCTGCCCCCCTCAGCAGTGTGTTTCAGTCCATCTGCCTGTTCTGTTCCCCACTCTGTCACTGGTGAATCCTCTCACCCCCCCATATCTGGCCTGTATCCCAGTTCTTGTATGCATAAATAAATAAATCTTAAACAAAAAAAGAGAGGGAGATTGTATAGGTGTGAAGTTGTATCTCATTGTAGTTTTGATTCACCTTTCTTTTTTTTTTTTTAAAGATTTATTTATTTATGCATACAAGCACTGGGGTACAGGCCAGAGGTGTGGAGGGTGAAAGAATTCATCACAGAGAGCGGGGAGC
Organism: Galemys pyrenaicus; assembly: GCA_019455555.1. Classification (NCBI taxonomy): domain Eukaryota; kingdom Metazoa; phylum Chordata; class Mammalia; order Eulipotyphla; family Talpidae; genus Galemys; species Galemys pyrenaicus. Next base: position 2,379,367 of record JAGFMF010011603.1, read on the forward strand.
AAAACAGGCAGATAAACAGACGTGCACTGCTGAGGGGAGCAGCAGGCCAGGCAGGAGAGATCTGCTGCGCCATGTGGGTCCCCTCCCTGGCTGGCAGCAGGGATTGAACTCGTGCTGCAGTGGCTGCGGTTTGCTTTATAGTGCGTTGCTTAACCCACTGCGCCACCAGGGAGCCCCTGATTCACATTTTTTTAATGACCAATGATGCAGTGCAATGTTTTGTTTGGGTCACTGGTATATCTTCTTTGGAGGAATTTCTGCTCAAATCCTGTGCCCATTTTAAATTGGGTTTGTCTTTGTTGTTGTGGGAAATCTAGAAAATTCTTTATTTTGAGCAGCATAAATGCAAGGTGCCCACAACAACTATAATGACATTGAGTCTAATCATGTCCCCATTTATCTGAGGCTGAAGGTACACCCCAGCCTGGCAGGCCCTGTGACTCTGAATCAAGCGTCAGCACAACGAACTTGTACTGAGTGCTTTCCTTGCCCTGACACCATGTAGTAGCTCATTTAGTCTTTCATTCATAATCTCAAATCTATTTTACTGATAGGGAAACTCAGACTAGAGAGGTTAGATACCTTGTCCAAAATCACACAAATAGCAAGTGGCAGAATTGAGATCTGAACTCAGTGCTTTGGGCTTCAGAGTCTATTTTGCTTTCCTGCTTTGGGATGAACATTGCTACGTAACAATTTGTGTCTTTTCAGTGAACAATCCTTAGAAACCTACTACTTTAAGAGACCAATCCTGGATCCTGAACTGGTAAGGTGGTCTGGCTGATATTGTAATTTCCTTGCCCCAGCCCTGAGAAGTAGTCCTTTCTCTAAGAAGCCTTGGTTTCTTTTACTGAAGAATGGTATTTATAAAGCAAGATCTGACTGCTAGGTACTTGTTGCTACAGGGATGTCATTTCTTGCAGGCTCTCTTAACAGCTAGAAGTAGGAAGTGTAGCTATTATAATTGAGAAACATCATGCAAAAATCTAAACTTCCAGCTTTGAACTACAGAAACTTGAAGATCTGGTCACTGTCAGCTGGGAACTTGATAATCTGTTGGAACAGGATGGGTTCAACAATATTTGTTCTTACTAAATTATTTGAATGCCTACTATGAATTAAGTTATGGAATGCCCACTATGGGCCAGGTTCTATGTTAGCTACATTACTACTGATCTAGAAGTACAATCTAGGGGCCTCCCTGGTGGTGCAAGGAGTTAAGCACCACACTATGAGGCATCCACAGCCACTGCAGCACATGTTCGATCCCAGGCAAGGGGACCCACATGCCACAGCACACCTTTCCTGCCTCGTCCAATACTCCCCTCAGCAGTGTATTTTAATATATCTGCCTGTTCTGCTCCCCACTCTGTCTCTGGTGAATGGTCTCACCACCCACACCTCTGGCTGCACCAGTTCTTGTATGCATAAATATATATATATAAAATATAAAAGAAGTACAATCTAGAAGGCAGCTATGGGAGTGCAGTACCTACATGGCCCCTTTCTATTTCTGTAGATAGTTGAATTTCTAGTTCTTGCTTTTGATTGCTTTTTCCAGCTGGAAGGAAAACTAGCCGTATCTTGTATGTCCAGTTCACAACCCAGATCAAATGCTACCTCCTTGAAGTTATCCTGTTTGCCCTGTCAAAAGTCACTTCATTCTCTTAGCTCTAAAACCCTCTCATAACATTAATTATGTTCTATCCTGAATTATAGATTTTTAGTTCAGCCCACTTCTATTTTATTAATATTCTCATTCTGTTAAAGAGACCATACTGTTACAGGGCAACCCTAATATAAAATGGGTTTGCTTGACTGGGTCCTCACCCGCGCGCTCAAACGGCACTTATAATGCCCTAATTGCAGGCACACACAATAAAGGTTAATAAAGGGTTTTATTTACAAGGGAAGGAGAAATAGCGTAGTGAATAACACAAGGGGAAGAGAGGGATACAGATATGTAAATATCCTACCAGTTCCTTGGAGCTGGAACCCAACAGTGCGCTGAGAGCTGACTCCCAAGGAAAAAGGACCCCCCAAGGCCCACGTGTTTGCTTTTATATTTAGCCTGGCTGCTCAACTCCACCCTCAGGTACTAGTGATCCGCTTTTCGATAATGACCTTATGGGATTTGTTGTCCTTGGATCTTGTAGGTCTGGAATGGGGGTCGAAGTCAATAACCTATTTGTATAATCCATTCAGGAGGGTCTTTCCCCCTAACAATACCTTCCTTGAGGGCAGGGACTGTGTCTGTCTTGCTCACAGTTATGCCCCTTAAATCTAAAATCAAGCCTGCCACATTGCAGGTATTCAGTGAAAATTCCCATCAGAAATACTGTTGAGTCCCCTATTGAATACTGGATGGTATGTATGTGTGGCAGGTGGTAGTGATGTGATTTTGAGCAGATACAGTTCTGCCCTCATGGAGTGTACTGACTTCTGGGAGAGAAAGATAGTAATAAAAATCACATGTATAAGTTATCTATACCTGGGTTATTGTTCCCAGTGACATATGTGTGTGTGTGTTTCACATTTTGTTTTCCATCTTCAAGGTATGTCTTTCTTTTTTTACTCCATAGTATATCTTGCAGAGTTGCATAGGTTTACATCATCTTTTTAAAGTGACACACAGGAGGGGCCTCCCTGGTGGCACAAGGGGTTAAGTCACAGCTATCCACAGCTACTGCAGCACTATAAAGCTATCTGCAGCCACTCCCTGGCCAGGGAGGGGACTCACATGGCACGGCAGACCTCCCTTGTCTTACCCACTGCTCCCCTCAGCAGTGTATTTCAGTTGGTCCATCTATTCTGCTCCCCTCTCTGTCTCTGGTGAATTCTCTCGCCCCCATCAGCTCTGGCTTATACCCCAGTTCTTGTATGCATAAATGAATAAATCTTTAAAAAAAATAAAGTGACACACAGTAGCCATTATTATGGAGATACCACTTCCCTGTTGATGGACATTTAGAATGTTGCTGGGTTTTCTCTTTTTCACTATCATGGTACAACAGGTCTCTTTGCACTTATGTTTGTTTCTCTGGTAGATTCCAATAAGTCAAATTGCTAGGTCACAGTGTAGTTTTGTTCTATATACCTCTGTACTGTACCTTTGGAATTCATGTGTTACTTTTATGATTTAAAAAAAAAAAACCCTAAAAAATAGAAAGAAGTGGGTAGGTTGTTCGCATTGTTGGTTCTGAAGAAGTAGAGGTGCCTGATCATTGTCACATGACCATTCATTATATAATCTGTGAATCATTATGTAATAAAATTTGAAAGGGATGCTCCATGGCTCTCTTGGGAGACTTTGGGTCTTTTCTGACATGAGATGTCACCAAGTCTCAATGATCAGGGTTTCCTACTGGTAAAGCCCTTTTTAAAAGTCTGTTTTCTTTATGATTATCAAAGACTACAGAGCTGGAAGGGACTTATTAGAAGCTGCATGTGAAAATGTAGTCTTGTAACAGTTTCCCAAGGAGAATTTAGAGTTGTTGCAAAGGCAAATAGGCAGTCCCACCCCTACCCTCCCTGGATTTCCTGTAAAGCTTATTACCTTGCAAATGATTAAGAGAGGAGCTTAACCATGAGCTGATAAAGGCTAAAGTACACAAAGACCCTGAGTGGTACTCAGACAGCACAGATTATATTCAGTAATTGCTGCTATTCAAATAGCAGGTTGCTGCTTCCCCATGCATTATGTCATTGATTCCTGAGACAAGACTCACAAGCTTTAGGGGATGCCAAGGTTGAGAGAAAGAATTCAGCAATCAAGGAACATGTGTTAGACACCTCCTGATCAGACATGTGCAGAACTCAGGGAAACACAGACAAATAAAGAGCACCAGGTCTTGTGTGGGGGGTTATTAGGCTTAAAAATATGTGTGTGTGTGTGTGTGTATGATTCACCATGGTAAGAGCTGTGTATGATTATGAAAGACAGTATTGTGGGGACCCAGAGGAAGGCAGGTCTGTGTGCCTAGAGAAATCAGAGGAAGTTTCAGAAAGGCTATGAGGACCAAGCTGGAGCTGGAAACCAAGAAAGCAAGGAAGGAAAGATGAGCAGGGAAGAACATTTACTCTAAGAGAACAGCCCTATAGAGGCACAGAATATAGATTGGTAGAAGAGCATGGTAAGTGGTAGCAAGAGAACTTGGCATGGAGTGGGCTTTGTGTCTTCTATAAATGTCTGGGCTGAGTTAAAGAGATAAAATGCAAGGTTTGATTGCAAATATGTTCAACATTCTTGAATATGTGCTAGGCACTTTGCCAGCAGCAGGGCTTCAGTGAGTGTTGAACCACAAGTCTAGTCTTCAGGGAATTTATGGTGAACGTGGTGGGTGGGAGTATAGACAAATCCACGAACTGATAAACTAAGCCACCAATACTGATGCCAGGTAAACCATGCAGGTACTGCAGTTGCTTGGTGAAAAGCTGCAAAGCAAGGAGGTAAGATTTTGGCTTAGTTTTCTCCAACTGTGGCTTCCAGTTAGGGAAGTTGAGGGCAGAGTGAGGTCATTTCCTTTGACTTAACCAGATTTTAAAAAGAAGATGTATTTAGATCTTTACTGTATTAAGCAGTCTCCATAGATTGACTCAATTTCCCCATGAATCCCTGGAAGTGGAACTATAATTATTCCATTTTCAGGTGGAAAAGATGAGGCTCAGGGGCTAATTAACTTGTCCAAGGTCACACAGCTAATAAGTAGCTAGTGCAACACCGGGAAATCCCCGCTCTTAACCCCAGACTTAATATCCACTATATTCTCAAGTCTCCTTTCAGTTTCGCCTGATCCTGGGCATCTCATTTGCTGTCGATGAGCCTCGATATTTCCGTCTGTAAAATGGGGGTGAGGGATCCAACTGTCATCTCCCGCTCAGGCGCAGTCGCGAGTGCAGTTCAATAATCATCTCCACGAGGGGCTGGTCCTGGTAGTGGAGGCTGGGGGTTGCAGGGTTTAAGTTCGCAGCGTCTAACCTCCACCGGTTCCCATGACAACCCAGCCAGCTGCCATCCAGGGGCCGATTGCGTGCGTCACTTCCGTCCCGTTTATTTCCGGGTCCCAGTGTCCGCCGCGTTAGCGGTCCTACAGACCCCAAGGAGAGATGTCCAGGGGAAACGACTCGCCTTTCTACCTCGGGTTTCTTGCTCCATCGCCCGCAGGCCTAGGCTCCCCTTCGGCCCAGCAGGCAGTCGCGGTCCGGCCTCCCTTTGGACACACCCCCGATAGACGTCACTTCCTGGCCGAGTGTTTCCGGGTCGCCACTGGCCCCCGGTACTGGTCTCGGTACCCTGCAGCCGGCCGGAGCGAGAAGAGCCCAGCCCGGCTGGGCTCCGGCGGCTGCCGAGGCTCCCTCCTGTCTCCCTCAGCCGGGGCGTCTTGGGCGGCAGTGCCGGGGTGAGTGCAGGGCGGCCCGGGCGGAAACGGCCTGCGGGACTTCCCCGAGCGGAGGGGGCGCCCGACTCGACTGGGTTCGGCAGGTCCGGGAGCGGCCGACGGGTGGACCCGCCTTTTCGGCGTCTGGGGACCCAGGTTGTATTCAGGCCCCCGACTTCTCCGGGACCTGCCTTGCAGACTCCTGGGACCGGCCCTGGACGGCTCAGGGCAGCTCAGGAGGAACACCCCCCTCTTTGACGACTAGCCAAGCGGGAGGCGACCGCGATTCCGTCGAGAGGCAGTTGTCGCGCGGGGTACCCAGCACCAGCGCTGGCGGTAGACTTGGGTTTGTACTCGCTCTGTGACCTTGGCCAAATCTCTCCATCGCTTGAGCCTGAGTTGCTGCTTTGATAAATGGGAGCTAGCCCGCCTCCTAGGGCCACAGTGGGGATGAAAAGAGATGATGTGTACGAAGCGCGGTCTCTGGCATTCAGCAGGCGTCCAGTAAATAAATGATAGCTGCTGTTAATTCATTCACAAACCCATGGGTGGAGGGCCCGAGTTTGAGAGAGGGGTGTTTTTCACTACTGGTGTGACCCTCAAAGGCGGTCGGATTACGAAACTGGAAATTGCAGCCGCCAGCCTCTGTCCTCTGCAGGGAGGGGAAACTGCTTCCTTTAGAGCCCCTCTGAGACAAGCAGCTGCTACGGGGGAGACTGACTTTCAGCACTGCTGAGGTGATTTTCGGTGGTTTGGAACGGCCTTTCTCTGAATTTCTCTGAAATCTGGTTAGGGTGCAGGGATTCTCTGGTCTTTCATAGCTTTTGGAAGGTGCCTGGGATGTGTCTCAGGAGCCTCCAACTTGGAATGAGTGCAAAGGAATGGGGTGCGGAGGTGGAGGGGGTTGAAATGCTCTCTTGCTGTTTTTGGAGGCTTAGGCAACTCTGAGCAGACTGAAGGTAGATCAGAGATCTTTAAACCTGTGGACTAGGGCAAGGTGGAGACAAAAATAGCTTTTGCCTGTGCATAGTGAGAGAGCCTTCAGATGCTGCTTGGGGAACGTTGCTGCTTGAATGGGCCAGCTGAGGGAAACCCAGGCTAATGCTTTACTACCCAAAATCATTCCAGTTTTAAACAGATACAGCTTTCCTTTAAGATGTTTAAGAAATAGTAAAGTCTCCGCCTTCTTGACTGCCATGTTTCAGTCTCTTCATTGATTTGATTTTCAAAGGGGGCCCAGATTGTGGGTGTAGGAGGTGCTGACCAGGACTGTTGGCTCTGGGCACTTGCCTGGCTCTATTAGGGATGTTCACTGTGCTTTTTATTTTTTGTCTGCCAGACTGGCACATCTTGGCGTTCCAGTCCTTGGGTTGCTTGGAGAAATTAATGGCTTCTGTCACTGCGCTGTCTTGATCTCCTGTAACCACGCTGTTTTTGCAGAGAGCGTGTTTTTTTTGTTGTTGTTGTTCTTGCAGAGTGCTGGAAATAAATTGCTGGCTCTGTGCTCAGAAGAGACACCAGCCCTGACCAGCTACAATGCAGCCTGTATTCGCAGAAAATGTATTCAGCAGGGATGATGTCAGCTGCTTCACCACTGGCCACTGTCTGGCCAGCCTCTTCCCTTAGCCCTTGAGTTTACATCATGAAGAGATTTGTGACTCTTCCAACCTCATTCTGTGTCGGAAGATGGGACTTTCACTACTACAGGAATTTTTGGAACTCAACTCTGTTTTCCTTGCCATAGGATGTTCTTAATTGAGTCCTTTCAAGTAGAGCTGTCGAGATGCAGCAGGACAGCTTTGCTTCGGAGCAGTGTGGCTCAGAACTGGAGTCAAGGTTTAGCATTAGGGCTTGGTTCTGATCTCAGGTCCACATTCTCCTAGTCTTACGATGTCGTGCGGCTACTTGGCCTTTTTTCCCCCCTTTTTAAAAAGATTATTTATTGATGCATACAAGAGTTGGGGTATAGACCAGAGGTGAGGGGGGTTGATCGGATTCATTAGAGACAGTGGGGAGCAGAACAGATGGACCAACTGAAATACACTGCTGAGGGGAGCAGCGGGTGAGAGAGGAGAGGTCTGCTGTGCCATGTGGGTCACCTCTCTGGCCCACCTCCCTGGCCGGGGATCAAACTCGTGCTGCAGTGGCTGCCGATAGCTTGACAGCGCTGTGTCTTTAACCCATGCACCACCAGGGATGCCCTACTTGGCCTTTCTGAGTCTGGATTTTCTTTCTTTAACCTTGGGGCTGTGGTGTGAATTTCACTAATCTTCATCCAGGACTTAGCAGAGGGTCCCCTTGGACTGTTCCCTTGGTGAATGGCACTCATTGGAACAATAACTGGGTGAGATGAATGACAAGAAGCACAGGTCTTAGGGTTGTCAACCTGGGTTCAGATCCTAGTGCTACCTCCTTTAGTTCTGTCGGCAGGTTGTTTATGACTGAACCGTGGTTTCCTCACAGTGGTGTTGTGAAGATGAAACAGGATGATGCAGTTCAGGTGGAAAGCCCAGGGCTTTGCACACGGAAAAACCTCAGTGCTTGTTTCCTTCTCAGTTACGTTCCTTAATTATCTGTTAGCATTCATTTCTTTCACTTACATAGGTTAGCTCCAGATTCTTTTCAGATAGGTGTCCCACCTTGACTCCAGGATTTTGAGCATCACTGGCTACTTGGATCACTTTTCCTTGTTTACGTTTGTCAGCACCAATCAAGGGTGTGGACTGTGGCGTGAATACAGAGCAGCAACGGCTGAGCTTGAGGGTGGCTGATTTTGGGGGGAGAAATTAGCCTCTGTGGCTCTAGGATAACTTCCTTGGAAAAGCAGTTTAGGAGGCTTGATAGTCCTCTGTTTAAGTGGGTCTCAGATGTGCCAAAAAGACATTCCCTGGGGCCAGAGGCAGGATGGAAGCTTCTCTTAGATTAATAAAACAGTAAATGCATATGGACTTTTATTAGCAAGAAGAGCAAGGCGTGTCTTCCTGGTTGCAACACATTTTTATATTTAAAGGGAACACGTGGGTACTTTGATACTAAACATTAAGGTCTTTCGACTAGAATGAAGGCCGGGCAGGGTTGTGTCTTCTCTACTGCTTCCCCCTTCTCATCTTATATCCCCTTACTGCACCCAGCTCAGGGCCTGGAACAGGTCAGTGCTGCAGAAATGTTTGTTGAACATAGGTGGGAGGAACACAGGGTCAAGTCAGAGGCCACCTTCCACTGACCCTGAGCTGCTCACAGCACCACCTGTCCCGGCACCTGCTCCTCCTCTCCACCTGATCCCCCCGTGTTCTTGGAAGAGCGGAATGAGAAGCTGAAGAGCTGGCATCATGAGTGTTTGCATCCTATGCACCCTTCATCTCGTGTGTTTTTATCAAGCACATGTGTTAGGCATCCTGGTGAACAAAACAACAAAAAAGTGCTTCTGTGGCGCTTATGCGGTAACCGGGAAGACAAAGACAGGAAGCTAGTAAATAAGTGGATAATTTCACATGTGATTATAGGATAATGTGGTAGTGAGGAATAGGGAAGATGAGCGTTACAGAGCCGGGACTGTGGGAAGACCTCAGGGGATGATTTTGGCCCTGAGGCTCACAATAAGATGAGTCAGCTGTGGGAAGCATCAGAGGAAGAACAAGAAGCACCTGGTGCAAAGGTCCTGCAATAGACGTGAGTTTGCTGTGTTGGAGGAATTCAAAGGCATGTCCGTGTGGATGGGGAGAGAGGGAAGGGGAAGACTGCTGGGAGAAGCGAGCAGGGATCTGACCACAGCGAGCCTTTGACCTTGGTCAGCATGTTGAGTTTTATCCTAAGTGGATCTGGCTTTGTGGGTCTCTTGGGCATATTTGTTGTGAAGCATTAGGTTTTCTAGGCAGAGCAGTGGGAGAGGTGGCTTTGCTCTGTCCCTAGGTATCTCTCTGGCACATCTCACCCCACAGTTAAGATCACCAGAATCACCTGTGAGGCCAGGTGAGTAACTTGTTAGGGTATGGATCACTTTGACTCATGCCAGACTCACAGGCCCTTAGGACCTAGAGCTGAGCTCACATCTGCTAAAGGACCCCACATGTCCATCCCCTTCCACCGTGGCTTCTCAGTCCCATACCATCTCTCATGGCCACTGGGACTCTCCTTCACCCAGATAGTTGAGGTTCCCCTGCCCTGGGCACTGTGTTGAATTTACCTTAATGAAAAATTTGGTCACGAATTCTGTGCTCCTGGGGCCAGGAAAGGCAGCCAGGCGAGGGTGAGCGTGCACGTCCACCCAGCCAGAGCTGTTTGCCCCACTCTCATCGTACCTTCCGTACCTTCTTGAGAATGCTTGGCATCTTGGGGGGTGCTGCCCCTTCAGACACTGAGGGTGTCTGTTCCCTTCAGGAATAGCTCAGGCATATTGAGGGCTGGCTTTGGGCTCGCACTCTGCCGAGAACTTAAGCTACAGATTGCATATACTCCACCATCTCTACTCTGGCCTCCAGGTACTGTTACTATTAACTGCCCCCTCCCCACCCCCCCACCCCCCCGCCTTTTTCACAAGAGAAAGCCGAGGCTCAGAGAAGTGACTTTGGAGCCATCGCAAACCCGGTGCTATGTTGCCTCCCTTGGGCCCGGCAGCCTCATGCGGTGAGTCCAGATTGGTTCCCAGCATCATGACTCCAAGAACACTGCTGGAGCTGTGTGTGTTGCACACAAATGGCCAAGCAGACAGCATGAGTCGATAAATCCTGTGTGTCCCTGCCGATATGGAGCTGCAAAATGTGCATAAGGACAGGGTGTTGCAGAGGTGGATAAAAGCCCTCTATTGGGATTCAGCAGCCAGAGTGGTCTCTTTTTAAAATTGCATATGCATTTGCGTTGCTCTCCTCCTTGCTTTCCACTCTCCAGTAGCTTCTCATAGCTCTTTGAATAAAACGTAAAATGCTTGGCAATTGGGGTCCTACTTATGCCCTCAGATTGGTCTCCTGCTCTCTATTCCCACCACTTCAGCCATACCAGCTTCCCTTCTGTTCATATGCCAAGCTTCTTCCTGCCCCAAGAAAGCAGGGTGTGGTGGTTAAAGGCATGGACTTTGGAGCCAGATTGCTTGGGCTCCAATCTCAGCCCTGCCTCTTCATAGTTCAGTAATTTTGGCCGAGTTTCTTAAAGTCTCCATGCCTCAGTTTTTGTATCTGTAAGATGGGAATGACAGCACCCTTTCCTAGGGTTGTTTAAGAGATGTGATAGTTCGTGTAAGTCCTTGGCACATAGAAAGTGCTGATGTTGTTAGTGCAGGGCCATCCTCTTGTGACATTTTGCCATCTTCTGCCTGCATCTTTGCCTGGCAAACTCCTCACTTTTTGGGTCTTACCTCCCCTGCCTATGGGGTACTAAAACCTCTTCTGTCATCCCATGAGAGATTATGTGCCCCAATCATATTTTTCATCTGTGAGCTCTGTGGGCACTGTGTCGAGTTTACCTTAATGAAAATTTGATCACGAATTCTGTGCTTCTGGGGCCTGGAAAGGTAGCCAGGCGAGGGTGAGTGTGCACATCCACCACCCAGCCGGATTGTTTGCCTCACTCTCATCGTACCTTCTTGAGAATGCTTGGCATCTTGGGGGGTGCTGCCCCTTTGGACACTGGGAATAGCACAAGGAAAGCCAAGGATCTCTGTCTTGCCCACCACAACCTTGCGCACAGTATATGTTCAGTAAGTATGTTGAACAAAGAGCAGAAAGGGACCCGGTGTGCCTAGTGTGGCTCAGATAAGTTGTGGCTTTTGTGTTGCCTCCACAGCCACAAGTGTGTGGAGTGGCTTGAAGAATGACGTACTTGTTCTTCTTCTTCCAGAGCACTCCGCTGGTCCAGGAGGACCACATGTCAGGGCTATTAGCCATGTCCCTGCCTCTGACCCAGAAGCTATGGAGGAGATAAGGTAGCTCCCTTCCTGGCTTGGATGGGGAAGCCCAGTTCAATGGATACAAAATATAAGGATGATTTATTTCGGAAGTACGTGCAGTTTCATGAGGGCAAAGTGGATGCCACCCCCAGCACGCAGAGGCCTGGCAGTGATGAGTACCTGCGGGCAGCTGCCTCAACCCTGCTCAGCCTGCACAAAGTGGATCCCGCTTATCGATTCCGGCTGATCCAGTTCTATGAGGCGGCGGAGCGCTCCCTGCGCTCGCTGCGCTCCTCTAGCCTGCACGCTCTGCGCGGTGCCTTCGGCGTGCTGGAGACGGTGGGCGTCAACCTCTTCCTCTGCCCGTGGAAGAAGGAGTTCAGAAGCATCAAGGTAAGGCGTAGGGATGGGCCCTCTGCACTGACCTTCCTTCTCCCTCCTTACACTTCCAGTCCATCTTGAGACTGTGCCAGTTTGCCTGTGGACAGCCTTGGGTTCGCTGCTTTGAGATAACCACCAGATTATCTCCAGGCTCCCTGCTTTCTTTATCCGTCTAGTGTTGTCTTCTAACTGGGTCTCTGCCCTGGTAGCTCATGCCTCAAGCTGGGAGGTTGGAGAGATAGACAGCAGCCTGGTTATGCAGCACCTTGACATCCAGGGCCCGTGGCTTGCATTTATTCTAGGTGGGCTGCAAAGTGAGGCAGATCCTGGGTCAGGTTTACACTTGCAAGAGTGGGGCAGGAGAACAGGTCGGAAGCTGCCACAGATGTCTGGATTCACTAAGACAGTTTGGACTAAGTGGTAACAGAGGAGGGAGGAGGATGTGTGAGAGAGAATTCAGAGACAGTGATGGTTGGGGAGTTTCTATCAAGCGAGGCTCTTAAATCTAGCCTGTTCTTCAGACCTTGGCAAAAGTGCCAGAAAGGAATACAGGCCTTCCTCACCGCATAGCTGCTGTGGGTTTGGTTCTAGACTTCCACAGTAAAGGAAGCCAACATGCACTAAAGCACGTTGTAGACTTTTTGGTTGCCACTGTCTATCAAAGTTGTGTTTACACTGTGGTACAGTCTGTTGAATATGGATAGCAGTATGTCTGAAAGACAATGTACATAATTTAAAAATGCTAACCATCATTTGTGCCTTCAGCAAGTTGTAATTTTTTGGGGGAGTGTAGAAACCCCAGTATCTGGAGGTGCAATAAAACTACTGGCTATATTCACATTGCTCATTGGGGTTGTGCTCTGCTCCCATCCCTTCTTCACCTGTGCTCGCCCTCCTCCCTGCAGTGAAACCACTGCATCCAGGCAGCTGGAGGCTTGGTTTTACCCCCTTAAGAAAGCAGTGATGTGGAGTCCTCCTCACCCCAGCCGCTGAGCCGTTGGTGAGCTGGGACCTCTGCCGCCCCAGTGAGGGGCTGTTGTGATTGCACCCTTCTGCCCCTTTCCCTGCACGCTGGCTTCAGACTTGAGTGTCTTTGCTTTGATGCCGCCTCTGTGTGTGTCTGAGAGAAACCCCGCCTCTCTTTCTGCCCCTGCTTGCTTCTCCTAGACCTACACAGGCCCCTTCGTTTATTACGTCAAGTCCACGTTGCTGGAAGAGGACATCCGAGCCATCCTGAATTACATGGGCTACGTGCCCGAGTTGGGGACAGCGTATAAGCTGAAAGAACTTGTGGAGACCCTCCAGGTCAAGATGGTCTCCTTTGAACTCTTTCTGGCCAAGGTGGAGTGCGAGCAGATGCTGGAAATCCACTCACAAGTCAAGGACAAGGGCTACTCCGAGTTGGATGTGGTGAGCGAGCGCAAGAGCAGCGCTGAGGATGTGCGTGGCTGCTCCGATGCCCTGCGGCGGCGGGCCGAGGGCCGGGAACACCTCACAGCCTCCATGGCGCGGGTGGCCCTCCAGAAGTCGGCTAGCGAGCGGGCGGCCAAGGACTACTACAAGCCCCGTGTGACCAAACCCTCCAGGTCGGTGGACGCCTATGACAGCTACTGCGAGAGCCGAAAGCCACCCCTGAAGGCCTCGCTGAGCTTGCGGAAGGAGCCGGTGGTGGCGGACCTCGGGGACGACCTCAAGGACGAGATCATCCGCCCGTCCCCCTCGCTGCTGGCCATGTCCAGCTCCCCGCACGGCAGCCCTGACGACCTTCCCTCCCCATCCCCCAGCAATGGCCTGGGCCTGCTGCGCAGCACGTACTTCTCGGCTCAGGACGACGTGGATCTGTACACAGACTCAGAACCCAGGGCTGCGTACCGCAGGCAGGATGCCCTAAGACCGGACGTGTGGCTGCTCAGAAATGATGCCCACCCCGTATACCACAAGCGCTCGCCCCCTGCCAAAGAGTCAGCCCTGTGCAAGTGCCAAAACTGCAGCCTGCCCAGCAGCTCCTTGCTCTGCCAGCGCTGCGAGAGCCTGCTCGCCTGTCCCCCGGCCTCCAAGCCGGGTGCCTTCCCTGGCAAGGCCTCCTCCCATGATAGCCTGTCCCAGGGCTCATCTCTGCGGGACAAGCATGCGGGCCAGGCTCCAGGCCTCGACCGGCTGCCGCACCTCCACTCAAAGTCCAGACCCTCCACCACAGCCTCCTCCCGCTGTGGCTTCTGTAACCGCCCAGGCGCCACCAACACCTGCACGCAGTGCTCTAAAGTTTCCTGCGACGCCTGCCTCAACGCCTACCATTATGACCCCTGCTGCAAAAAGAGTGAGCTGCACAAGTTCATGCCCAACCACCAGCTGAACTACAAGTCCAGCCAGTTCTCCCATCTCGTGTACAGATAGACTTGACCTTGCACCTCCCTGCGACAAGGGCTACACCACTGACCTTTCGGGTTTCTTGGGGAAGAAGTGTGATGCATTGATCTCAGAAGCAGAGACCTGCCCTTGACCCTGTGGGTTCAGGGTGAGGGGTGGGGATTGGTGTTGGCTGTACCCTGTGGGAGTTCACTTAGCAATTCAGATCTTTCGACTGGTGACTGCTTTGCCACCTGACAAGGGAGAGGGTGACACGTGAGTTCAGATTCATTTTTGCTAATCACTTTCCATTCTCGATTTCTTTTGTTTTTGTTTTTTTAAAAGAGGATTTCTATCTCTGCGACTTGCCACGTCTACCCCCACTCCTACCACAAAGCCAACTTGGACTGGGAAGGGCCTTCTGGGTCACCTCCAAACGCCCACCCAGAGCGGTGAGCTAGAGGCCTGTTGGCTTGTGAAATGAGCCCTCCTGCCACACCCGGCCTCTTCCAGGGGCTCAGCCCTTCATCGCTGCCCGCTTCCCAGATACCAGCGCCCCCCACCTGGGCGCCCTGCACCCTCACTTCCCCACCTCTCTGGGTTCCAGAGGTGAACCAAAACCAGTGTTAGCTGAGTGTTGTTCTGACGCACCATGGCTCAGTTTGGCACACGGGGTTGTGACCTTGGCTCCAGCTCATTAAAGGGTGGACCTTCCATGGCAGGCCCAGCTTCCCCTGGTCTGTTTGCACATTGCCCCTTTTGTTTTTTACTGTAAATAGATATTTTTGAGATTTATTTTTAAATAAATATCCAGCTTGCCATGTGTTTCAAAGTGGTTAAGGGGTTAATTATGTAGCTATTTATATAAAAGTCCTGGGTTCATTAGTCTTCCAAAGGGGGAGGGAGGGTCTCACGCCTTCTGCCTGGTAGCCTTGCTCACCACAGCCCCAGGCTGTGTGGGGGCAGAGGAGGCACAGAGCTGATAACCCCGAGTTGGTGGAGAGCCACCGTCTTCCCGACAGAAATCTCTATACACCTACCTCCAGTATGCATTTTGGGGGTCGGTGCGGGCTCTGTGTCTGGGCCCCTGTGGACGGTGAGAGCCTAGTGCTGGTGATTCGGGACCCTTACCCCACAGAGCTACAGCCCGGTGTATGCCACTTGCTGAGTGGGGGCTTGGCACTCCGAACTTCCTGAGTCTTGTTTCTGAAAGAGCACCATTTGGGATTCCCACCGCCCACCCCTCCATCTCTTCTCGTCACCTGCTTCCAGGACTCCTTGGAATTTCTGCGATCTTTTTGCACTAAAAGTGGGCTGGAGTCGGCGTGCACCCACCCGGCAGACCTCTCCTGAGATCCCTGCTGAACCTCAGCGCTTCCAAACCAGCTGGCCCCTACACTCTTCATGTGAATGACTGACCCTGGGTTTTCCTTTTGGGGTGCAGAACAGGAGTGGGGCAAGAGTTTGAAAGTAAAACCGCTTTCTTGTGAATTAATATATTTTAGCCATAAGTGTTTGTGATGTCCAGAGTGTTGAAGGGATTTACGTGCAGTGGGTTTCTGGAGATAATCAGCTCTTGAGCAAATTTAAATTTGGCTGAATCCTGAGGCCACTGTGAATTTACTGATGTTCTTCCAACTCAGTTGAGTGATTTTAAGGTTTTCCAGATCTTCTACTGCTCTTTTTTATATATCTAGTAGATCACATGTAGATATTCACTGTGTAACGAAACTGAATTTCATCCAACTTTACTACTAAGACCAGCTCATTCTGGGGCATTTATCTTTGATGTTCTTCCTTTTCACGTTTCAGAAGTGTCGATGCCTGTCCCACTCCTGAGAGCTCTAGTTTTCTAGTTCTCCATTTCTAGATCATTCTAGCACTACAGTAACAAATCTTTTAACTAACCGTGATGCCACGTAACTTATACAGCGAACAAAAGCAGGACTGACTAGGTCACCTGGGGAGAAAGTGCACTGTACGTATCATCACAGAACACTGTCCGTGGGCTGGAGTAGGAAATGCTATGGCTGTGCTCGTCTTGGTGTGTATCTTACTGTATGAGGTTGCTGTGACTGAGATAGTTCAATATATGCTAATTTAAAAATGCACATGTTTTGCATTTGATTTATACCAAGAGTTAAAATATTGAGAGATGATTTAAAAATAATAAAGTGTCTTCCATTGTTAAATGAAATGTTTGGGGTTTTATGTTGACTGTCCCCACTGCTCTGAAGTTTGGGTTGCCTGGGTGGCAGTGGGGGTGGTGGTGGGAGGTGTGTTTGCTTGAGCCATATTTTAGTTCTTTAGTGACAGAACTCAATATTTCTCTTCTGGGGGGACTGACAAAAATAGCTGCAGAGGGCCTCTAGGTGCTGAGATGTTATGCGCATGCTTCTAAGTGTCACCCTCCTGTGAGAGGTACAGTTACGACCTCCACCTGACAGCTGGGGAGACTACGTGTGCAGAGATCAGCCAGGTTTCCCAAGAGAAGACTGAGTGCTGCAGGGAGATGAGGGGGGCGCCAACAGGCAGTCATGGGCGTTGCAGGCTTTCTCCTTAGTGCTAGCACTGGTGTCCTCATCTTTGACAAGTCCTCACTGCCCCAGGCACATGTCAGGACTAGGTGGTGGTATTTGAGCAGGTGTCACCAGAAGGTAAAATCAGAATACTGGGTACTTTTGTGCCTAAAGTTTGCTTTCGGTGAGATGTTTCCTGCCATGAATTGAGTTCTCTCTCTTTTTTTAAAGATTGATTTATTTATGCATACAAGAGAGCTGGGGTGCAGGCCAGAGTTGCAGGAGGTGAGAGGATTCACAAGACAGTGGGGAGCAGAACAGATACACTGACTGAAACGCACTGCTGAGGGCAGCAGCAGGTGAGGCAGGAGAGTTGTGCCATGCCATGTGGGTTCCCTCCCTGGCCGGCGGCAGGTATTGAACTCGTGCTGCAGCTGCTGCGGTTTGCTTCATAGTGTGTTGCTTAACCCACTGCGCCACCAGGGAGGCCCTGACTTCTCTTTTTAAGAGAAGTTCCCACACGGAATATCATCTCAGAGGAGTTCTGATGCTGGTAAGGACAGACTCCCCTTCCTTCATTTACAGGGGGGCCTGCTGGCTGTAGTCCTTCAAGTTCGCTTTTGGTTTGTATGTGTGTTCTTTATATTTCTTAAGTACACATTTTTGTTAGAATAAGTACAATTTTTACTTTGTTGGAGTTTATCATAGTGGAAAATTTTAAATACATTTGGGCTTTGGTTATACATTATTTATATTTGACTTTTAAACATAAGATACTAGCAG
Source organism: Galemys pyrenaicus (assembly GCA_019455555.1). Lineage (NCBI taxonomy): Eukaryota > Metazoa > Chordata > Mammalia > Eulipotyphla > Talpidae > Galemys > Galemys pyrenaicus. The sequence continues at coordinate 2,396,652 of JAGFMF010011603.1, forward strand.
GAAAACCAAATTGCATTTAGTATTTTAAATTGTACTTGGCATTTGTAATTTTATCTCATAAAGTATTTGTGACCTAATCAAAAAAACACATTGAAGGGCATCATGAAAAAATTTAACTCCACTTTCAATTTTTTCGATCCCTGTAAGCCTCAAGGAGGAAGTCAGCTCAGTGCCAGCTTATCTCAACAGAAAAAGTAGGCGTCAGGCCCAGAGCCTTCAGCAGAATCTTTACTGAGTTTCCAGTTACTTCTATTTAAAGCAGGCCATACCTCTTCCATTTACAGCAATCATAAGAATCACTTTAAAAATCAGTTTAAGTTTTTTTTTTTTTTTAATGAGAGCTGACTTAAAAGCAAAATATGGCCACCTCCTAAGGGTTGGGGAGAGCACCTGGTTTTAGGCCTCTGTGCCCGTGATGCTGGCCACTGCTGGGGTAGTCCCTGCGAGGTGACCCAGCTGTGAGGGAAGAGACCCAACAGGTTTCTGCATTTCAAGCACTGGTGGGCCACATCGCCAGGCCTCAGGCCTGGCCTTCCATGAGGCCTGGAGCAGCAGCTGCAGAGAGAGGAAGACCCGCTGGGAGAGCCAAGGAAGCCAGAGGCTCACTCTGCATCTGAAGTGGAGCTGAAACTTCATCCCAGATTGCTTGGTTTGTAGATGTAAACGACAAGCATATTTAAATGTCAGCAGACCCACCAGCTGCACTTTAGCTCAGCTGCCAGCCTGAGTGCCAATCTGTGGTATCCCGCATACCTGATCTCCAATCTCGGGACGAAGCAGTGGCAGACACTGCCGGTCCTACCTCAGTCTCCGTTTACTCCTTCCTCCCTTGGTAATTAATCAAAGCCCTCATTTTCAGACCATCCATTTTCAGGACCATCCCGAAGAAATGCCTTCCCCAGCCTCCTGTACAGCCAGCCCAGTTGCATGAGTGTCTGCTCCCTGGGGTGGGAAGTGCTTTGTGTGGCCTCTAAGATACATCCTTCAAAGGAAGGAGTTCGACCTTCTTCCCACCCTGATCCTCCTTCCTGGCTGCGCTGGCTGGAGTGGGTGGTCAGTGAGACTAAGGCTGTGGCTGGAAGGGCAGTGTTGGGTCCCTGACGCTTGGGAAGTGCCAGCACTCCCGCCCAGCCCACCCCTCCCCCAGCTCCAGAGGGACATAAGAACGTGCTTAAGCTATACCTTTTCCATTTGCTTGTTTAAACAACCTTTCCTTGACAAAAGAGTATAATGAGTGTATGAGCCCAGCTTCAGTAGGTCACGCTGCCAGCTGAGGCCAGCTTGATTTCCTTGCTGCCTGTCCATCCACTTCCCTGCTTCGAAAGTCCTTTGAAGCAAAGTCCAAGCATCAGTTTCATTTTTAGCTATTTTCAGTGAATAAAGACAAGGGCTTTGAAAACATGACAGTATCATTTTTATTATAATATTACAGTTCCTTTTGGCAAATATTCCAGCGTTCCCCATGTCCATTTGCCTTAGAAACCCATATTTTGAGAAGTTTGTATCAGGGCCAAAATCAAGCCTCTAAAGATCTTCAACTCACTCTTACCCTACAGGCCCGTCTTATACACGCTTTTATTTCTTGACACATATTTATCGAAGAATCAACAACCTTGTTCTTCAGAATTTGCCAGTCTGAATTTGCTGATCGCAGTCCCGGCTGTTGTTCAGCATGTTCTTCTCTCCTATGAAGATGGGGACTTGTCTTTCCCCCCAGTTCCTTACTGTTTATTTGCACATACTGTATAAAGGTAGAAAAATAAACATTTCTTATAGGTATGATAAATAAGGGGTGAGAAGAAATAAGACAGGTTGGGGATTGGTCCATAAATAAAGTCTAGGGTCCAGCTGGGCTGGGCTGGGCCCATTTTCTCATGCACGCAGGTGTCCACTGGCAACCCATTTCAGGTCCTGTGTAAGGAGGCGGAAGAGGTTGAACGTGACAGAGGCTTCCAGGCAGCCCTGGGACTCCTTCTTTGAGGCCTCCTGGAGCCGGTGCAGCCAGTGCTGGAGGCGGCCCCGGGGCCTGGGTCCTGCTGTGGGGCGAGCCCGTACACAAGCCTGGAGCTCCCAGCGGATGAGATGCAAAGTGCGAAGGGGCTGGTCCAGGACAGTCCCCAGGGACGAGTCAGTCAGGGCCTCCAGGACTTTCAGCGTCAGGTCTAGCTCAGCCTCCAAGGCCACAGGGCGCTCCCACACCTGCAGATGCCTCAGGTCCCTGATCCTGGGGAAGGGGCGAGAGGCACAGCTCCAGTTCTTTGTGGAGAGTGATTCTTCCAGGGCATCCTTGGCCTTCTTGAAGGCGTCCAGCTCTCTCGGCGACAGAGATTGGAACCTGCCCATGTGACAGGTCCTCCTGTTTGTGATGGGCTTGGAAGTGGGGACAGGGCCTGCGCTGGCCACAGCTACCACCACCACAGTCAGCCAGATGCAAGCCATGGCTATGGTCAGATCTGAGCTGCTTCCCCAGCTGCATGGCTTTTTAGTCAGGCTCCCTGGGAAGCCCCACTGATGTTTGTAAAGAGAAAAAGCAACTAGAAATTCTCAAATTCACTTTGAGAAGGCATGAATGGCGGGGGCCAGTCACAGAGCCAGGTGAGTAAGCAGGTGTGGGCGGGGCCAGGTGAACCTGGATCTTTTCAGAGAAGGAAACTGAAATTCAATGGCAGGAGAGAGTCTTGTATCTGAGAAATCCTTCAGCCTAAGAACTTCCAGTGGTGACCCCGTGGGGAATCCTCCAGGTAGCTGACTGGGGAGCCCCTGACTGGAGGAATAGGAAACCCCTTGAGGACTCTGCTAGCAGGGCAGAGACTTTCGTGGGAGAAGTAGGTGAGCAACTTCCATGGTAGTGGGACAGAATGGTAGTGGGATAGATAGGCACACGATAGGATTGTACAGAAGCATGTGCTCGTGTGAAACGCACACACACGCACGCACACACACACACAGTGAAATCTGGGCAGGGCTGGTGAAGTGTCCCAATGGCAGTCTCCTGGCTGTGACAGTGCTCTCTAGTGGCACCAGATGTCACACTAGGGAAACTGGGTGCAGTGCTGCATGGGGGCCTGCCGGGATTTTTTTTCAACTTCCGATAAATCTGATTCTATTTTGAAAAAAATCAAAGCAAACTCATTTGACTGCCAGTGGTATAGTTTGAGGAAGGTAAGTGCTCAAGTCTCTCCTTTTATTTTTACTTAATGAATTGATGCCTTAAAATCTGCCAACAAAGACTATTTTTTTTTTTTTTTGGAAGTGTCACGAACTTACTGATTTCAGCGTATTTTAAGTATTCCTGCCCATTGCATTATTGTTATTGATGCTCAAATTCCTGTCTCTGGTTTCTCAAGCTGTCTCCTGAGTCCTTCTGACATGGCCCTGGAAACTTTGATTGCTCCAGACTCATCTTGTATGTTTCCTGCCCAGGTGGCACCTGGAGCCAGGTGTTTCTCCAGAGTCCTGGGTCCTTTATTGCAAAGTGATATTTGGGAGCAAGGGATGATCATTGCCCCTGGTTGATCATTGTTTCTAGGTCTTGTCAAAGGGAAGAGCCAGGAACAGATTTACATTAAAAGAATGATAATCACAAGTTCACACACTTCAAAATTCAGGACCATCGCATTTTTAATTAACCTCATTTCTGTTCTCCCCCCACCCATGCTAAGAATTCTGGTTCTCAAATACTGCAGGGATGCCACTGCTGATTTTGATTTTTTCACTCAGCATGAAACTTCATTCTGATAGGACACCAACATAGGGGTCAGGGCCTGGGGCAGCTGGCTATGTCCCCCTCCCCTTCCCAGAGTCTGGGAGGAGGACAGAGGTACATTTGCAAGTTGGCGCATAAGATGAACTCCTGGTTCCCTGCTGCCTTGTTAGGAAAAGAAGCCTCAGGATACAGGGGAAGCCAGTGTGTGGGCAGTGCGATTTAAGTGCAAACCCTCCCCTATCTCCCCTCCCCAGGGAGGCCTTGGTATTGACCTTCTGGCCTTGCTTCACACTTGTCCTCATCCTAAGAACCACTGTTTACACAAGTTTATGGGTACCTCTTCCACTGACTTCTGTCAGCTTGCTTCCCAGCTCCCTCACGTTGTCAATTTGCCCACAGTGATGCATTCACTTTAGTGTCATCACTGTGGTGTAGCGTCCCCGAGGTTGCTGTGCCATGGCTTATGCATTCCCCTAATGAAGAACGTTCAGTTTGTTTCTCATGATCTGCTATTATAAACATCCTCATAGGTGTTTGCTGCACATGAGTAAGGGCAGGGTTGGGCAAATGGCCACATAGTGAAATTTTCTGGCGTTGTGGGGCAAGAGACCAATATATACATATATATGTATGTACTTACAATGAGAGAAAACAAATTTCCATAGATTATTTTTAAAGTTTTATTTATTTACGCATACAAGCACTGGGGTACAGGCCAGCGTTGCGGGGGGTGAGAGAACCCACCAGACAGAGTGGGGAACAGAACAGGCAGATCGACTGAAAAACACTGCTGAGGGGAGCAGCGGGCCAGGCAGGAGAGGCCTGCTGCACCATGTGGGTCCCCTCCCCGGCTGGCAGCAGGGATTGAACTCGTGCTGCAGTGGCTGCGGTTTGCTTCATAGTGCGTTGCTTAACCCACTGCGCCACCAGGGAGGCCCAGGGCCAAGATTTTTTATTTAAAAAAATTCAAAACTTAATGGACATTGGGATTTCAATTTCACATTGTGAACATTATTCTTTTGATTTTTTTTTTCCCCCAACCATCTGAAAATTTTAAGCCTCAGCACTCTGGTAGTACAAAAATAGGAGGCAGCCTGGACTGGGCCCACGTAGTCTTTGCCCAGCTCTGCTGTCTACAGCTTAAGCCCTGGAAGGGCTGCTGGGGTGAAGGATTATGGGTGTCCCTGACTTACAACAGGCATTCTAGAAGCTCTGCAAAGTGGCTTTTCCATTTGGATTCTCATCAGGGCACTTAAGACTCTGTTTCCCTGGTTCTCTCTATACTGCACCGAATCTCCATGTAATGCACTGTTTCTCTGGTTCTGGTTTCGTTTATAACCACATTTTAAAAAATAAAAATAATACACTGTGCGTTCTTTACTACTGAATAAATGTTTCTTATAAAAAAAAATACCCATTTTAAAAGTTACTAACAATCCTTCCACTCAGAACCGAAGTTGAAACTTGACATATCCTTCCAGATTTTTTCCTATATATATATACACACACACACACACCCCATAATTTAACTTTTAGAGGCTAATACTGTATATGTTGTTTTGAAATTTGGTTTTCTTACCTCATGAAGTTGTTTTGTTTTGCCTGACATAAAATCTAAGCTGAAGCGGCATAGTTAGAACATGTATTGTCTCACATGGTAGCTGAGGGAAGACGGTTCCAGGGTTGCTTAATCCTAGGGTCTGGCAGTGTCACTAAGAATTCTCAGGCCTCCTGTCTCTGCTCTGCCCCCCTCAGCATGTAGGGGATGCCTTCCCTGGCTGCAGCAGGCCCAAGCTCACTTCCTCACAGCAGGGGAGGCAAACGTCAGCCAGCGAAAGGAGGTGCTTCCTTTCCTTGAGTGTCACCTTGACATTGAGGAAACAGCTCTCAAAACTCCCCAAGATGTTGCTTCATCCTCCTGTCAGAATTGTGTCACAGGCCTGTTCCGTCGCCAACCTCGGCCAGGAGAGTAGAATGATCAGGCCTGGCTTGGACTGTGGATGGGCCCTGTTTCTCCTTGAAGTGTATGGTCACCCATTACACGAAAATGGCATCTCCTAGCAAAGATGGCAGGTTAGAAGAAACGGTGTTTGTGTGGGCAACTCGACCTGCTGTTTTTGTGGTTAATGGGTATCTGAACAATGGTTTGTGTGTTTTAAAAAGCACGTGCAGTTAAGTCCTCACTTGGCATTGCCTGCAGGTTCTTGGAAACCGGCAACTTGCAGTAACACAACCAAAAGCAGCGGTCCTGGGACAGTGTCGCTTTGGCTGGGATTGCTTTTTCTCCCAATATTATGATGCAGTGGTGAACAAAACAATGTTATCTGAGGGCCTGCTGTGTGAAACCTCTACTTTCATTTCACTTGTCTTGAAATCTCAACATTTGAGGGTGAAATTTTTCTCTCTAAAGGTGGCAAGATGCTGGCCTATAAGCTGTGAGCATCTCCACGTCCTTAGGTTTTGAATTGCTAATTAATATTTTATCATCTTACAATCCCCATATCTGTGGATGGAGAGATTGTTTGCAATTTTTCCTCCTTATAGAGATCACAAAGATGATTTATTTTTGAAGCTAAATGTTTGTGCACATTCCTTTTGTCCTTGGAGGGGACTTGTTGGGTCAAAGTATAGGACGCTTTAGCTTTTGCTAGATGTCCCAATGTTGGCCTTCACAAAACTGGAACCATCTGGTCCTCCTGCCGGCCAGTAGGAGTGCATAGATCAACTCTGTCACCATATGAACCAACTCCATTTCTGTGGTCTTTTTTTTGGTGAGCAAAGACCTGTTTTCTTCCCCATTTGCTTTGGGTATTAGCAGAGCTGCCTGTGAGGCCAGGTGTGCCCCCCTGGTAAAAGGCCTGGCTGATGCTTGCCTGCTCCCCTGCAGCCCACAAATATTCATAAAGAGAACTCCCATACATGGGCCCTTTCTGTCCGCAGGACCCCATGTTCACTGCCCTGAGACTCCCACTGCTCTATGTCTTCTCCCTGGATCCTGAATGGGATCCAGATCTTTTCCAGGTGGAGGCAGAGGGCCACATTATCTCTTGGGGCACCATCAGGCCAGCTTCACCTCCCCTTTGCGAGCCTGTGGGCTGACTGGGGCCTGTGATGTGGCATGAGCTCTCCTCCCCAGAAGGCTCGTGCGCGGGGTCAGGTGGGTCCTGCCTGGTTTTGATTACCCCACATTTCTGTTTGCACCTGGTATCTTGAGCCGCTCTGGCGGTCTTTGGAAGCAGAGGGGTTGACCTGCTCAAGACTTCTACAGGTGAGGCCACTGCCTCCACCAGGGGTGTGGAGGAGCCCCCAGCTCAGGCAGCTGTGCCTGGGCAGATAAGCAGATTCCTGGTTCCACAATCAGGCAAAGGCCCAGCAGGGGTGAACCTGCACCCCAGGAGAGTCCTGGGGAAGATGGGTCCCTAGCACCTTCGAGGAAAAGCAGGCTGGAGACTGGACCTGGCCTGAGCCTGCCCCTCAGCCTCACGCCTGTCGCGCTCCTCACTGAGAGGCGCCCCAGGAGTTAGTCCTTGCTCCTACCGCGTGAGCGCTGCTTCTCTGGCAAGCTGTCTGCTGCTGGCCTGGAGAGGTGGTGGTGGTGGGGGGTGACCCAGAGCTGAGTCCAGAGCTGTGGCCACGCAAAGGTCCTGAACACAAACAAAGCCTGATGGAGTCAGGAGCATTCATGTTTATTTCTAGAGCAGTATCTAGTAACAGAGCTGTCTTCACCCTCCCCTGAATTCTACAGAGCCCAGCAAAGTGAAGAAGGGCCCAGGCTCAGCAGCTCCCCCTCCCAGAGATGCCCCTGCCCCTCCCCACCTGAAGCCCCATCAAAAGAGCAGCCAATCATTTCTCAGGAACCAGTATCTGACAACCCCACCACCACTTACTTGGGAAGGGCAAAAAGGGCGTGCCTGGCCTTCCCAATGGTTCTTAAAGCAAATAAAAAAGCAGTACTGAAAAAAAAAAATCCTTCACTTTTACAAAAAAAATTACTCAAAAGAACCCAAGATTCTGATTAGACTTGAGAACAAATCAAGCTTTGCAGGAGCGGCGCTTGGAGAAAACATTAGTCTGGTCGGCGGGGCGCAGGAGAGCGCCAGGAGGGCGGGTCTTCGCGTGATGGACAGGCTCCGGGAGCACGTCCCACAGGGCTGGCCACCCGCTCCGATCCACAGCTGCCCGTGCAGCTCAGAGGCCCAGGGGCCGCAGCAGTACTCAAGCACCCCACTACCCTGCAGTCAGGGCAGCTGTGCCGAGCAGCAGATGCCGACTCACAGGTAGGGAAGGCTGAGTGTTTGCCCTCTGGGTTAAATCAGCAGGGGTGGGGAAGGGTAAAGGTGAGATGGGCCACATGACCAGTGATGATGACATTCCCTGCACGTCTCACTCCCTTTGGGTAGAAGCCAAATGGAAGGGAGTCTGGCTACTGATTCTCTTTAAGCCTCACCTCTGACAGTGGTATTTTCATTAAAACATATTGTCTGGGGCTTCCGAGACTAGGTTCCTGGTGGAACTTCTCAAGCTTCTGGCTATTGTATCAGGAACATTCCGATTTGATTTCCTACTGGCCAGCCAGCAGGAGAAAGACCGTCAGCATTCTGGAGGGGATAGGGAAGGACCAGGGACCTTTGTTCCTTTTGTGCACTGAAGATTCCAAGACACCGAGTCATGCCTGGCCCTTTGATGGCTAGGGAGAAGCTGACCATCACCCTAGCCCACCTGTCGCTCCCCACCAAAGCAGAGTGAGATCCTGGCTCTGGTCACCCTGCTGAGGACACAGTCAAGTGTGCAGGGGGCCTCAGACCCCATGCCCAAGTGTAGACAAAGGCCCCCTCTTTGACCTTTTTTCCACTAAAAGGAAGTAGGAGATGACAGGGACCAGAATTACGCACTACGTTAACTCCTCTGTGGGGCCCTTAGGCAGAGTAAGATGACACCGCTTGCCTTAAACGATGGAGTTAAGGTGGGATCACACGCAGAGCAATGACCACAGTGCGGCTGCATCAAGTACAAATTCACTTCTCACGCATAGAATGAGATCTGAGTGCTCCCTGCCCTACCCGCCGCAAGGTGACAGTCCTGGGGGAGGGGAGATAGATGGGCAGGGGCGGGGCCCGTGGGCTGGCACAGGGTCCCGGAGGACCCACAGCCACACTGCCCGAGGTAGAAAGGATAGAACCCACTAGCTACTGGCCTGGGGTCCGTGCTTCCCACAGAGGCCGCTGGGTCCCCACTGAGAACCAAGGGCACACACGATGAATTAAACCACCTGGAGGCTGCTGAGCCCCAAGCCTCCTGCTGGTACCTGAGCTGCGTCTGAGAACTGCCAGCGGCATAGGTGAGCAAAGCTAAGCAGGTGGGAGGCTTGTTAAGGGGCAGGAAGGAGCAAGAGTCAGTAACGCCTTTTCATCTGGACATGACTGGCAGCTCCTCACCTTGCGATGGCCCAGTGGTGAGGATCTTAGGAGGCAGTCGGGTGGGGGTGTGTGTGCAAGGAGAGGGCCCCTGCAGTCTTCTCAGGGAGGGCAGGCAGATTCCTGGTGCACCACGTGCAGGTCACTGGAGTCCCCAGGAGAGTGGGGGGGAGGAGCTGACAGCGACAGAGCACTGTGGCTCTGGCCCCAGCCAAGACCCTGGCATGGGGAGCAAATGGCATCCGGGATGGTAAACAATTGGGAGAGGGAAAGAGGAAATGCTGGATAGCAACCGGGGGGCAGAAGGTAAGTGGAGGGTAGGTTTCAGGAGTGGAGCAGTGGGGTTCAGGGAAAGGGGCCTCTAGACAGACTAGAGCCTACAAGGCTGACCAGGAGTGCAAGAACTGCAGGCCAGAAGAAGCCCTGCACCTCTAGATTTCCCCTCTAGAGGGCGCTCTGACCCCACAGAATGGTCTCACCCACCTTGAAAAAACCTAGGGGTGCAGCTTCCAAAGGGCTCTAGAGCCCACCTGCACCCTCCTTGCCAAACACCAGTGTAAACATTCACAGCCCTGCCAGGGGAGGCTGGACTGTTGTGCGGCCACAGCCGGTGAGGTACCTGCGAGAGTAACCAAGGAAAAGCTGCCTCCGTTTTTCTTTCCCGAGTACAAGCAACATCACAAAGGGGGAGTGAGGTTTTCAAGATTTCTGGGCCTGCCACCTAGGCCAGGATTGTTGCTGCTGTGGCTAGAGGCACCTGGAGGTAGGCCCCTTGGGACGGGCACCCGTGGCTGGTGCTGCTGGCATAGACGCTCCCTTCGGTAGCCCCAGCAGCTCCTGGGTGGTGGTGAAGGCAGTGGCTGGGAATGGCAGAAACAGCAAGCCAGGGCTCCCTTGCGCGCCCCAGCCATGGCGGCTCCACGCAGAGGAGGCTCTTCTCAGGCATCTTGGCTGGAGGGCCGCTCAGTCTGGCTGCAGAAGCAGAAGGAAAAGTTTACCTGGACAGGTGGCTCCTCCATCTGCGGTCTGAGAAGCAACATGGAGAGCAGAGGACTGGCTCGGGGAGGAGTGGGAAGATGACATGTTTCAGAAGCCAGTTGGCTCCAAAGGCCTGGAAAGTTCTGGGTTTTAAAGTTCTTGGCCTCTACTTCACCCTGCCTCCTCCCACCTTGTAGAGGCTGCCAGATGTACATCCTCGCTGTCCTTTCTGGGAGCCGTGGGGAAGCCGGAGGCCACGGCACCTGGTGCTGTCACAGCAGCTCCTGCTCGTCGTCCTCGGAGCCAGAGGGGCCCTGGCGCACCTCCTCGTACCACTTGTTGGTGAGGGTTTTCATTTGGATGCGACCATGGTGGAGGTCCTGGGGCAGGAGATACAAGCAAGGCTTGTCGGGACAGGGTCAGGGCCAGGAAGGAGAGAGCTGTTCTGTACCTTGTGAGGAGACAGGAGGCAGGCTGGCTGACCACAGAGAACCTCAGTGTTAACCGACTAACTTGAGCTAGCCCTTCCTTGGCTTTGTGGGGGTACAGAGACAGGTGTCACTCAGAAATAGAAGCAGGAGGCAGGATGGGGTGATGTTAAAAAACGTGGCCCCTGGAATCAGATACTTAAGTTCTGCTCACAGATCTGTACCATGTTGGCTGTGTGACCCGGGAATGGGGGTTCTTCATTTCCCTGGGCCTCAGTCTCCCCTGCTGTCACATGAAGTAACAGCTGCATCTCCTGCCCTGGGATGTAGGAAAATGAAAGGAAGTAATCATGAAACACGCCGAGAGCAGCACCTGTTCTTAGTAAGCTGCAGTGCTGACAGCAATCGTGACTGCCGAGGGAGGAAACGGGGACTCAGAAACAAAGGGGGCAGCACCCTGAAGGCCTGTGTGGGCACGATGATGACTTCAGCGAAGCCCGCCCAGATTGGTCCCTTTGAGGCCCTAGAGGCCAGCTGTGCCTGGAGGGGGGAGGGGAATCCCAGCTTGGGCCCGGCCTGAGTGAGGGCCTAGCAGATCTGAAATTCCTCAGCTCAGATTCAGGAGCTGATCGCTGTCCTGTGAGTCTATCAAACAGGAAAATCAAAGCATGTTAACAAGTCTATTATTAAACCAGCACTAAATATGGCACCCCAGGAGAAACAGCAGATGCCGAGTTCCAGCGGCACACCCGGCTCTCGAGCCTGGGGAGGAGAGAAGCCTGGCAGGAAGCAGCGGCCTGGTCTACCACACCCGTGAGGCTCCGAGCCCACCCAATCTGGGGCCTCTGCGTGATCTGAGGAGGGGAAGGCAAGGGACCTCCGGCCCACCTCTTGGGTCAGCCTCCGGGTGAAGAAGGGGTTCAGGTACTTGGCATCCAGCCACACGAAGCCTTTGAGGTCCTGCCGCCTGATGTAGTGCGCTTCGTACTCCTCCTCCGTGAGCTCCGACAGGTGCTCCGACTCGATGGTGTTGCCCTGCGGGGTAGCGGAGCCGTCAGGCGGCACCTTCTCGGAGCCCCACACTGTGCAGCTGCCACCCTGGATCACCCGGACCCCCAGCTCCAACTGTACTTTCCCATTAGTAGGGGGGGCTGTGGGCAGCACACAGCCCCCCAGAAAGCTCATGGGAAGGAGGTCAGTCAATGAAAACACAGTGAAGACCCAGGACCCCGCCCAGTGTAAAGGAAGGTGAGGTTCTGGGCTGGGGCACAACTGCAAACCCTGCAGGTGATGCTAGTGTGTAGGCAAGAGCAGGAACCCACATGCTCAGCTCCTGTTACCAGGGGGCTGGACGGGGGAGGCACTTTTTGTTGCCTTTTGCCTGTGGATGCAATAGCTGCCGTCCCATCTGCTGGTCATGTCCACGCAGCAGGGATAGAGTGATTTCCAGAGAAAGGCAGCGGGGATGGGAGGGGCCACACAAGGCAGAGCAGGCCCAGGGAGGGCAGGCTCAGGTGCGCTAGCTACCTGGAACTGCAGGGTGCAGGCCCAGAACACCACCACCCTGCGCTGGGACCGGGATTTGAAAACAGCAAGTTAACGGCTCTGAAGCCATGGTTGCCAGGCCTTTACCTGGGGGTCTGGTGGGCCAGGTGAGGAGGTGGCAGAGAGGGAGGGGACGGGCATTTTGGACAGGGGTTGCAAACTCTGGCCTGTGTCAGAATCACCTGTGGAGCCACAAAATGCTGGCCTTCTAGGTCAAGCAGTAGAGTTCTGACTCAGGTCTGGGGTGGGGCCCCGGAATTTGCATTTGATGGAGTGAAAAATGGCATTGAAGTGTGAAGGGCTGTGGAGTCTGTGTGGCTTAGCTGTGGGATCTGGCCTCTCTTGCCTCAATGCCCCATCTGCAAAATGGGGATCAGGAGAGCGTGTCACAGCTGCCCCCCCAGCTGAGAGCACCAGCCCGGACAACACCACAGCAGCTGAGTTTGAGGGCCAAGCCTGGTGCAGCCGTGTTTGGTTTTGGAGAGAAGAAAAGCCACGGCAGTTTGGAGACACGCTGGTCAGGTCTGAGCCTAGCCAGTGCCATTCAAGACACAGCAGAGCTCACCTGCCAGCTCCTGCATGAGACAGTGCGGGGCGGACCGGACACACTGCCTGGGTCTTGGTTTTGAACACTGAGCTGGTTTTGAAAATGGGATCAAACAGGTTCACACTCCCACTGATGCCAATTAAGTTCAAGCAGCAACAGCACCAAGTTAGTCCTGGAAACAACTGGTTTAGAAAATGGACCAATCAGGCTGGAAAGGAGTGTGCCCTGAAGGGAGATATAAGCAGAGGCCTAGGAGAGGCTTCAGGTTACTGGGAAGAAGCTACCCGGGAAGCCCTGGAAGCAAACTCCAGGTGGAGCCTGCTGGAGAGGAGGCTTGACTGGGGAAGGCGTCTGTGGGTTTGAGAGCGGCAGCCTGGGAGGCTTGAGTCGGCTGAGAAGGGTTGACTCGGCTTGGAAGAAGCCTCAAGAGAAGACTGGACTTTGGCTTTAGGAGGAGACAAACCTTGGCTTCAGGAGGGACACTGCTTCAGTGCGGCCCCAGTAGCACCCGGGACACCCCCAGCTGTCACAGGCGAGCTGGATCCTGGTCCACCATTTAGGTAGGCCCAGGCTCCCGTCAAAGGGACGACACAATCTTGTAGCTTTCGGCTTGAACTATTGGACACTGTGGACCCTATCTGGGTAGGACAGCTGGCCACTTGTGGTTGGGAAACTCTTGTCCCAATTTCCTCTTTGTAAATAAACCCTGTTTTTTCACACCCTGAGATTAAGCCGTGTCTTGCCATTATAATTGCAGAGATGAAGAGCCCACATCTGTAAAACCTCCCCAAGTGTTGCTTACTGTCACTTCCTGAGGCTCATCAAGGCACCTTACGTCACCTTAGGACAGCCAAACAGTGCCTGTGCCTCAGAGAAAATATTCCCTCAGTAGCAGCTGTTCTTCCTCGGCACAAACAGCCGGGCTCGGCCACCGTGGTCTGGGGATCCGGATGCAGCGCACCTGGCGACTTGTTAGAAAGGCAAATCCGTCCCAGAGCCCTCGGCAGCTGACACGACTGCAGAAGTCCTGGTTGAAGGCGCCGGTGCCTTCTGTGATGGCCTCAAATAAGGGAGCAACAACAACGAGATATTTCTGGACATGGATGGGGGAGGTGCAGGAAGGTGGGATGAGAGGCCGGCATGGCCGCTGCTCCCGCCAGACAGCCTGGCTCAGCCATGCCTGGGGTGACATGGGCTAGGAAGTGGCCACATGGCTGACCTGGGGGAGATGGCTACAGGCAGAGGTGGCAGGGGTCTGGGTCTTAGGCTCCCTGCAGCCCTAACCCAGGAACCTCCAGTCCCAATTTGTGCTGTTGTCTGTTCTGGGTGGAGGCCCCTCTCTCGCGGGCCTCAAAGCCACTGCAAACTCCATCTCCAGCCCCCAACAGGAGGCTTTCAGTAAAGGTTGGGGAACGATGTGATTTTGTAACCTTCTAGTCTTGGTCCTGATGGGGCCATGTGGGTGGCAGGGGAGGAGAACTGCTTCACCAGGCCATGAAGCTGGCAGACACTGCACCCTAAAAGAGCCACACTTCTGAACTCGGGCTCCACCTCCACAGGCAGGGTGCTGTGCATCCTCCAGCATGCCTTAGCTCACATCCCGCCTGGCCCTGGCCCTGCTCGCACTCCCTACTCACCATCTTCTCTGTCTTGCTGAGGTTGACGTCCTTCTTATTCCTGCGGCGTGCCTTGGCGTCCTCAATGTCCATGAGGCGGATGAGGGGCATGGTGCTGCCCCCCAGCAGCAGGATGGTGAAGAGCACGATGATGATGGTGGTAGTGCCCACGAGCTGCCGCTTCTCCATGGGCTCCAGGTCCAGGTGCAGGCTCAGGGCATAGGGGATGGCCCCCCGCAGGCCTGGGGGGTAGTGAAGGAAGTGAGCAGTGGGGAGGGCAGGGAGGAGCCTGAGTTGGGAAACTCCCTGGCTTGCTGGCTGCCATTTGAAAGGAGAAGGGGACTCCCTCCTGCCCCCTGGGAGCTCCCAGAGCAGTGGCGAGGGAAATACCAAGCAGCCTCGTGAGCCAGTGCGTCAGCTGGGAGGGTGGGCCAAGCATTCAGTGACAGGCCCTGATCCAGACATGGGGGCTGAAGCCTGCCAGTGTGACGGGGCCCAACACTACAGTTGGTAGACCGAGGTGAGGACCCAGGGGGTGGATGAGTTCTGCGGTGGGCGGGGTGTCCTAGGAGGCCTTGCTGAACAAGGTCTGAGCATGCAGTCTGGTCTCTGGATTCACCTTTACTCCCTGCTTTCTCTTTGGGGTGAGTGCCACAGCTCAACCTGTCCCAAGGGGCCTGCAGATGAAAGGACCAGCACAGCACAGTACATGCACGCGGCAAGCCCTTAGTGAGAGTCAGCCACTTCTCGCTTATAACACCCACTGCTGTTTTCTGTGGAAGCAGGATGCTGGCAAAGAAGCAGGTTGAGCAGGAAGGCAAGCCGAGCTGAGCCAATGACAATGAGCTCAAAGTGTCTGCACTGCTCCAAGGAGGCTTTAGAAAGAGGAGTTGGATCTCTGAGGAAGGACCTGGGTGAGGGGCCAGCTGTGGGAGTGTGGGGACTAGATGGGAGTCGAGGCCACAGGACAGGTGATCTGTGAGAACTCAAGGTCAGAAGCAGGGGCAGGGCTAACTCCCAAGGAAGCCAGCATTCTGAGAGGTCAGGAGAAGAGAGGGAGAAGCTGGCTGGGTGCCTGAGGACTCTCAAGGGCAAGGCAGGAACCCAGGAACATGGCCCAGGGGCAAAGGACAAGGGGAAGAGGGCCGCTACCAGAAGGCATGAGGGGGGGGAGAAAGGAGCCCGAAGCTCCTTTCCTGGACTTTGAAATTTTCAAGACCTTGGATCTTAAGTACCTTATACATTTTTTTTAAGCAATATTGTTTTTCTCATTGGTAAAAATGATTGAAAAGGAAAGGTTTCCCTCAGAATATACACACTCACATATATATCACACCGATATATATATATATTTTTTTTCTTTAAATAGAGATTTTTGAAAACAAATTCTGAGAGATTTACAGATACGCTGTTGGTTAGAAAACAGTTTCTAAAACATATTTCTATACCCCAACCCACATGGAAATATTTTAATTATACTATTTAAGAAAGCACAAAGAACTGTATGTGTTGCTCAAAAATAAATTTAAAGATGCCTAAGGATTTAGTGTTTTTGGAGCCAAAGATTTATGAAATCACTGGCTGCCTTTAAAAAACAGCGGAATAGGGCCTCCCTGGTGGCGCAGTGGGTTAAGCAACGCATTATGAAGCAAACTGCAGCCACTGCAGCACAAGTTCGATCCCTGCCTCTGGCCAGGGAGGGGACCCACATGGTGCAGCAGACCTCTCCTGCTTCACCCACTGCTCCCCTCAGCAGTGTGTTTCAGTCAGTCTGCCTGTTCTGCTCCCCACTCTGTCTCTGGTGAATCCTCTCACCTCCCTGGACTCTGGTCTGTACCGCAGCTCTTGTATGCATAAATAAATAAATCTTTAAAAAAAAAAACCAAAAAAAAAACCAGCGGAATACACTGAACAGGAACGGAAGTGTTCAAGCGGACTAGAGGACACCCATCCAGCCTGGCCTGGAGACGAACAAATTTCACTGCTGAGCCTTTATCTGGAGCCTGGAAAGCTTGCAGGTGAGGGAGCTCTCGGCCAAGCTGCCCAGTCAAGGAGGTAGGCCGAGGCAGGGCAATTCCTGGCTCTGGTCGCATGCAAGCTCTCTGCCCTGGACTGTAACAGGGTCATCCCCAGGAAAGGGAGAAGTTCCAGAATCATGGTCTGCCCTAAGTGGGTGGAGCTGTGCAGGAAAAGAAAATTCTGCAGAGAGGACAGAAGGAAGGGAGAAAGAAGGAAGCAGGATGGAGAGCAGCAAGGAGACCTAGAGGAGGCATGTGGAGCAGAGGGACATGTGAAGAAACTGTGCTTGCTTTTTGGTCTTGGCCTGGTTGGAACAGATGTGGGTGAGAGACCCGTGGGGAGGTTAGCAATGGCAGCTTTCATCTTGATTTTGATTTTGCTCTTTTCCTCCCGGATTTGTCTGACTCTTTCTGACCCTTTTCTATGGGTCACCACTGAAAGGTCCTTAAGACTTGTGGCAGGCTTTTGGGCCTTGCTTTGGGCCAATCCTATTTGGCTGGACTTTTACCCTCAAGGAGATGGGTAACTTTGGATGCTTAACTGAGTAACTATGTTCTTTGTTCCTTCAGTATTGCACCCTAATTGTATTAAAGTTCCTTTCCATTAAAAGTTTTATATGTTTGTCTTAATGCAGCAGATGGCAAAACCCATTCAGAGAGGGCAGGCTTGGGGGTTCTGGGGTGTTCCTCTCCCTGCCCTGTAACAGAACCTCAGCTGCCTCACCCACAGAGCAGATGCCACCCCCACGCGGAGCACGGCGGAGAGCGTGCTGAGCTACTGCTGTTGAGGGCCTCACCAGGGGCCTGGTCACAGTCCCTGCCTGTTAAGTGGGGCTGGTGGTATGTGTGCTTCCGAGGAACACGTGCTTTCAAAGGGCTAAGCTCTTCCGCACACGAGCCGGGTGCATTTATGGGGAGGACATCCCCTCCAGAGTCCACTCCAACAGGACTTACCACTAAACCACATGATGAACATCATCTTGGGTGTGATTTTATGATCGCGGAAGAAATTCAGGAGGTAGGAGAGAGGGAAGATGTTCACTGCTCTGCCGAACAGCACAAGCACCTGTTAAAAGCAACAGACGAAGTCTTAGATGGAAACCCGGCTCTTCGCGGGGAAGCCTGCTGAAGCTCACGACACACCTACTTGCAGCACGCCCGGGCATACAAGACTTCGGAGCCCGGCCTGGTGGGGGGTGTTTCTGTGTCTGGGAAAGGATGGCGCTCTGTGGCTGCACTTCAGTAGTCAGAGGGAGGACTGGCGAAGGAGCCATGTGGCCTCAGCAGTGACAGCAGCACGGGGGCCAGAGCTGAGGGGCAGAATACCCCTCAGGTAGGGGAAGAATTATAAAGAGGGGAAGGGTAATCTGACTCCTCCCAAGGTTAGCTTGTGCTAGCCAGTCCCCAGGGCAGAGCTCTGCCAGGTGTTCTGCCTCTTCTGGGGGTGCCTCTCCTCAGGGAAGGAGAGGAGCTGAGAAGGGCCTACCTGTGATGCACGTAAATGCTCTCCTGGAACAAGAATGCTAGGCAGGTTCTAAAGAGCCCCCTGACTCCCAACCTCACTGGCTGCTTAGCAGGGCTTTGGGCGCTAGGTCTCTCCAGACATGCTCTCAGCAAAGAGCATCATGTGAAGCTTTATTATTTAAGTGGATTCTTAGAACTACTTATTAATTTACTCTCATTTCCTTTATCTTGGCTCTCACCATAACTAATTAGAGAAAAGGGATGGACACGAGGCTCTCGGCTTATTTGAACAAGCACACTGAGTTGAGTGCTCTTTGCACTGCCTGCCTGGGAGTCTTGCGCTAACTACTCATAGTCAGGCAGCAGTTCTGTGCTGGACAACATGCTAAGGGTTTGTACACACTACCTTGTCAGGTTTCTGTTCTTGTAATGGGCTTATGAAGCCGGTGCCACTGATTCCATTTTAGAAATGAGGAAACTGAGACCGGGAGAGGTTAAGTGGTCCTCGCTGACCAAGGAAGGAAATAGTGGAGCCAGGCCTCAAATCTACTGCAGTCCCTAAAGCCCATGGCCTTGACTACTGGGCCAAGTCTAAAGGGCAGGAAGCATAATCTGTCTAAGGGCAACTCGAGCAGGCAGGGCCAGCCTGCCTGCATGCCCAGGGGAACCGAGTTCCCATCCTAGGACAGCCGCTCATTCTTTTCCTCCCAACCCGCAGGTGAGCTAGTCACTCTGTTCCACCCACTGAAATGGAATCTTCCATTCCTACTCTTGTGTTTCAGGTTTGACCAAATGTGGCCCCTTTAACCTGGTGTCCACACTGAAACCTTTTCTATTTTCCACAAAAGATTCTTGCTGCTGTTCTCTCGACCTGAAGCCTGAGTTTAGAGGACAGTATCAGTGACAAAAGCAACACGCTCTTGCTCATTAAAAGGTGGAAGTACCCAGATTACAAGAAGTAGTTTATCTGTGTTTCCCCACACACCAAACAGGTAGGCCTCACTGCTTTACATGTGGTAGGTGACAGTGGTAAAACAAATCTTGCCTCTCAGTAGCTGGGTTTTTTAAGTGGAGTTGGTAGAGAGATTTACCAACTGAAGATAGGTTATGGTAATTCAACAACAAGAGGTGCTTCTTAAGTGCCTTAAATTAAGAGACAAGAAAGAGGTCAAATTAGGGACGAGAGTATGAATCAGCAGGAGGGCTGAAGGGGGATGAGCTCACAGTGGGGACAGAGACCAGGGAAGACAAGGGAGCTGGGGACACCAGGCTGAATGCCCAGGTGCTTGAAGTGTCGGAGTTACTTTGATCAGTTGCCTGGAGGAGCTGGACCTTCCTTCTAGATGCTAAATAATTTCCTCCATTCCATTCCCAAAAAGGATTTGATTCTACTGCAAATGATCAAGCTACTTTTTTCCTTTTAAAAGGTATTTAGTCTCCTACAGCTACCCACCTCAGTCCATACAACACTATTTCCCAAACCTTCTTTATGAGAAGAATCACCTGGGATGATTCCTCTGGAAGAATCTCCAGGGGAAGGAAGAACCTGGTAATCTTTAAACAAGTGTTCAAGGTCAACTTTATAGATGGAAACATTTGAAGGAAACCTCAGTAAGAAGTATATGCATTATATATTATCTAGCAAAAAACCACTGAGAACACTTGGCTGTATTTTCTTTACATATTTCTTTTTTCTATGCATAATGTTTTTACATGGCTATGATCAATTACATATATAATCCTGCAATCTGCTTTTATCACCTAACATAGAAACAGAAAGTTGTACTCTTTAAGATAATCATAATATTCAAAGTCACTTAAAATCAAAAAAACCAAGAATATCTTTTCCAGAGATACTCACTTAATTCCATCTCTTTTTGTTTTATTGTATGTTTGTGATTTTTTTAAAAAGAAATTATAAACGGAAGAGTGTCTATGTAGCTGTTGACATTGAATAGTTAACAGTTACATATATGGATCCAGAATACATGGTTATTGATTGACAGATAAGCAAGTAAATAAAAATCAAGGAAAATACTTACTATGCACCAGATGACAAAGGAAATTTCAAACTTGTGAGGGAAACTAAAAATGGACAGGCCAAGAAATGCAAACACACATGTTTCTGAAACAAACCAAAGAATGGATTATTCAGCCCCAACTATTTTTTCCAATATAGTTCTAAACTGTTAGCAAGCAAACATTCAGAAATAAGTCAGAATTCAATATAGCACTTTGCTTATTTTCTAGAAAATTCTACAACCAACACCTTGGTCAAACTTGGATTCCCTCATTCTTTTTTATCACATAAGCAACATGTGCTTGCTATTCATAATCTCCTAATTTAATGAGTCAACTGTCAAATACTCATCCCAATAAATACTCCCCCATGTGGAGATGATGATAAATATATGAATCTGTCCCATTTGCTGAACACTGTGATTAGTGAGGATCCCAACTGTGGCAAAGTGGCAAAAATTCAGAGCAATTCACTGCAGGCGCCTCATGGCTAGTGTGAAAGGGCCTTTGTTAACAGCCTTGCCAGAACGAACAAAGCTGAAATGCCACCACCAGGTTCAGAAGACGCTCACACCCGGCAGGAGCAGTAGAAGGAGACACGTTCCCACTCTTGGCTCCACTCCCCGGGTCAAACCAGCTGGCGTTTACTCTGGCTGGACGAGCAGTTGCTTGTGCAGCCTAAGAAAAGACATGTTCTACATTCCCAGCACTGGGCCTCTGCTTAACCTGTGGCGTCCCCCCAGGACAGCCCAAGACCCAGGGAGACAAAGACTGTCTTTTAAAATAGGTGAGGATCATGAATCCATGAGGCAATGTTTTTGCTTCAGACACGTCCTTTCAGATCAAGGCTGCAGTCTGCACAGTATACTCGCCCTCTTTGCCCTTGAATTTTTTCTTTTTCTTTTTTTTATCTTTATGAAGTAATGAGTTTTTATTTTTTTTCTTTTGAATTTTTTCTTATCTAATAACACTTCTGTGATCTTCTGTGTCAGCTCATCGAGAGCACATTCAGATCTGTGTTACGCTTTCCCCTGCCAGCATAGATTCTATTACGTGGATCTGTCATGGTGAACCTAACGAGTCCTGTTAGTGCACATTTAGACTGTTCTGGTCACAGGCTAAGTTCCTGGTGGTGGAACTGCTGGGTCCAAGAACCTGTGCCTGTTAAAGCAGAGTGAAGCTGCTACAACTCCAAAAGGTGGTGTTGGTGTGCACGCCCGTCCACAGGGCCCAGCTCGCACACACCCTCGCTAGAGGGGGCTTCCCAGACCTAAAATCTGCCAGTCTGATGAGCACCACACAGAACTGATGAAGTCTGGCTTTACATTCCTTTCATCATGAGGGTCAGGGGAGACTGTTCAGCCACAGTTTCCTGAGAGGGGGGTGCCATGGGAAAAATACACACAGACCAAGAAGAGGCAAGCTCTGGCTTCAGACTCACTTGGTAGCTGTGAGCCTGTGGGTGCCTGCCTCTTGAAGTCTCTGTATGGCCTGCCCTACTTCCTAGGGCAGGACACTAACGAATGCTTCAAAATGAGATGAGCCCCATGGGAAATGCCAGCGCTAACAGACGACAACGAGGCACAGGGCACTTGGGGTCCAGTGAGAGAGTGGGTCCTTCATTCCTAGGTATAAATGAGGAAGGAGGTCTGTGGGGCCACTGGAGTGGGAGAGCAGGACTGCACCCTGAAACTGCTTACAGGAAATGATCATCATGGCAGACCCCAGCCCACCAACCACGCCTCTTGTGCAGAATCTCCACAATTGCTGCCCTGCAAAGGTGCTTTTGTGAAAGGTCCTGCAGACCAGTTTGGGAAACGCTGCCACTATACCCCTCTTTTAGAAACAGCGCGTTAGCGGAAAAGCCTTGCAGTTCAAGAACTTGTTAACGTTATTAACCCCAGTATTCACCACCTACTTTGATTACAGAGTCTACTTTCACCGAACCATCAATATGTCTTCCAGAAAATATCTTTTTTGGGAAGATTCATATAATACATTAAAAATGCATGTCTCAAATGTTCATAATTAGTTCTCATTATCTTTGGTCTTAAAACTGTATGTGTCAAAAGTTCTATTTATTAGGTATTAGATTTCCTCTACGGAATCTGAAAGCCAGAGTAATAAATGCACGGTAAGGGAGTATAGTATCTGGTTCTGAGGAATTCGGCTTCCTCTCTGCCAAGGAGAATCCCAACTGACTCTTCAAACAGGGCAAGAAACAGTAACTCATGCTGGGGCGGTCTGGCGGGGAGGCCACACAGACGTAGAACTCACCACACAAGAAGGCCACGGTCCGCAGGGTCTGCTGCATGAGGATCTGGGTGACCGGGGACAGGTTATGGTGTGTGTAGTGAGACATCACGATGCCCGAAAACAGGATGGCCATGATGCCTAGGGAGGATGGGGGCAAAGCACACGGACGTGAGCGAGGCTGCGGAGCACTGCCGCGTGGCGCCCAAGAACCTCTCACCACAAGGCCCTGGAGCCCAGAGTGCTGGCGTTCTGAGGGCAAGGCAGAGGTGCTCTGCTCTCCCAGTCTGACAACAGCTGCCCTCAGACACATGGTGGAGGTGGGTGGGAACGGATTTGGCCAGACTGGGCACCTGGTCACCAAGGATGCTTTTGAGTCTGGCAAAGTGGGTATGGTTGCATGGGTGACCCTTCAAGGATCTCAGCTACCCGGTGTGCATGTTTTGTATGACTCCACCTATGGCAAGTTCAATGGCATAGTCAAGACTGAGAAGAGGAAACTTGTCACCAATGGAAAGTCCATGTCCACCTTCTAGGAGTGGGAGCCCACTGACATCAAACGGGGTGATGTGTGGTGTCTGGGTCCTTCACCACCTTGGAGAAGGCTGGGGATTACTTGAAGGGTGGGGCCACCAGGGCCATCTCTGCCTCTTCTGCTGATGCCCCCGTGTTGGTGATGGGCATGAACAACTCCCTCAAGATTGTCAGCAACACCTCCTGTACCGCCAGCTGCGTGGCCCCGCTAAGGCTACCCTTGATGACTTTGGCATTGTGGAGGCTCCTGGTCACAGTCCATGTTGTCACTGCCACCCAGAGGACTGCGGATGCCCCCCTGGGAAGCTGTGTGGTGATAGTCCTGTGACAAAATGCAGGCCAGCACAGCCTGCAACAGAAGGGGAGAGACTAGGACCTGGGCCTGGAGCTCATTATTGGGGTCCAGACTCCAGGAAGGGCGGGGCAGCACTGATCTTAAGGCGCTTCCCCTCCTTACTTGCACTTCAATGCCAGAAGTTTCTGACTTCTGAGCTTCCAAGGCCTTAGTTTCACCAGACTGCTTTGAGAGGGGTTATTGATTTGCTGGCAAAGCTGAGACTTTGTAGTTCTTCCTTTGAAGTAAAAATCAAGCCCGGAGGAGCTGGGGCCACATTTAAGTTGTGACGTGAATGGCCTCCATCCATGTGGCTATTTTGCTCACAGAGAGGTCGTTCCACTGCCCACGGGCGTCCTGGCATGAGGCAACCACTCCAGAGAGCCCAAGATGCCAGAAATAGGATCTGACAGGGAACGTGGACACTCCCCTGAGACTGAATGACCTGAGAGCCCCTGCTAGAGCCCCAGGGAGCAGCCGGGCCCAGGCCTGTCCTTCCTCAGCCCTCTGCAGGAGGCAGGCGGAGTGCTAGCCGGATCCACTAGAACAGGGGTGGGAAACTCAGACTCCTTAGGGGCCAGACAGTAAATATCAAAGTAGTAAGTGGGTGAACAGCACATGGAGGAAATGGCACAACCCTCCTCCACCTAACCCCCTGTACCCCCCAAAGTACTGGCGGCAGCTCCATGGGATGGCACCAGGTGCTGAAAAGTCTTCCTTCTGCTTTTTTGAGAGATGCCAGAAATCTGTTTTTTTATGGGCAATCACCCAATTTGTAATGACAGCACCAAATTCAAATGCTCTAAGATTTCCTGTATGGATAAACAAACCCCCGCTGGGGGTGGAGTTCCGGCGCATGAAGATGAGTGTCTGGCCAATGCAGATGAACTGTCAGCCACTTTCTACCACCTCCCTGGGCTGAGAGAAAGAGGGCCAGCAGTGGGGGCAAAAGCTTTAGCACCTCCTGAAGCAACGGTGACTTCTCTGCCACCCAGAGCACCCTCCTCCGCTGTAGCTGCCACCGGCACTGGCTCTGAAAACACTCCCTGTAAGTGGCACCAACAGGCCCACTGCTGGAGGTAAAAGGCACGGGTATTTTTGAAGGGGCCCCATGAGGAAGAATGCCTGAGACATTTACTTCTTTTAGAAGGCAACATCACTTAGGGAAGTAGATTGCAGTCCAGCAAAAAGTGTCTGGTCAGCCACTTGGAAGGAAGAAGAGAAGGGAGGGAGGGAGGGAGGGAGGAGGAAGAGAATCCACATCTATTGTAGTTGCTGTCAAAGCCACTGTTTTAAAAGTAATAAAGGGGCCCATGGGATGATTTCCCGATGCGCTGTACCCAGATGTGGGCAAAGGCTGAGTCAAATCTTAGTGAGTTTTCTTGTAAATTACTCAATTACACTCAATTAAACACCCAGACTCACAGGTGCAGAGTAAAATAAGAAATCTCCTTTGATACCAGCTACCCAGTGGTTAACTATTATTAACACTTTGATATGCAGAAGCTAATTCTTTTACCATGCCATTGTGAAGTTTACCTATCTTTAAACATATAATGGGGCCTCAATGGTGGTGCAGGGGTTAGAGACACAGCACTATCAAGCTATGGCATGAGTTCCATAGCGCATAAGTTCGAGCCCCATCCAGGCTGCTGACACACATAGCACAGCAGAACTCTCGCGTCTCACCCGCTACACTCCTCAGCAATGTGTTTCAGTAGATTTCCCTATTCTGCTCCCCACTCTGTTTCTGGTGAATCCCCTCACTCCCTGCACCTCTGATCTACACCCCAATTCTTGTAGACATAAATCAATAAATGTTTAAAACAATAAACAGTTAGTAAACAGGACTGTGTTGCACCCTTGCTCTGGATTAGCAGCAGAGTGGTGTTTGAAAGGCTTCCAGCACTTGCCTGTGCACTAAACCTGGGCCTGTTCCTGCTGCCAGGTACCCCTCCTCCAGCCCCTTCATGGCCGGGCCTTCCTGCCCCACAGGTCTTTGCTCCAGCACCGCTTCTCAGAGGAGTCCTTCCTGATCCTTATCACATGCTGTTCCTGAGTTACTTTCTTCACATCATTTTTCACTCCCTGAAATGATCACATGGGCTTCTTTACTTGCTTACTGTCTCCTCTCTGCAGGTAGAAACCTGACTTACCTCGTTTGCTACCTGACCCTGATCGCAAGGATAGTTATCAGCACAGGGTAGGCAATTAATAAAATATTTACGACTCTCCCCCACTATCTGAAAGCAGAATGTCCCCACTTGGTATGATTTGATAGGTTACTTTTGGGTCTAGGAAAGCTATTACCATTAACTTATAAAGAACTTTTTGAGTATTTCCAAACCCCCATACAGGGAAAACCTGTAGACTGACTGAACGAATGGCTTTCCAACTTGCTTAAAATTTAACATTATAAGATGGAGTTCCTTCCATGGCAGTATAAATAAGTTCATTTGTTAAGCGGCTTCAGAGTATTCCGTAGTGAGGATGGACCCAAACTCAGTCTTTCTTGCTACAGATGAACATGGAGTAGCTTCCAAGTCTCCTCTCAGGGGCAGTGCTGCATAGGAGTTCATGGACACAGCCCTGTGCATCTGAGTGCTGGGTGACACGCTCCTTGTTTGGCCAACATCTTCCCAACATTTTGCAGAAAATGGTGATTATCTTGCAAGCTCATCCTCAGTCCTCTATGACCTGGCCACTGTCCCATTCCCCCTCCCTCTGCCTACAGCTGACTAAATTGAGTCTAAGGGCAGGGTGTATGTGTGTGGGGGTGGGGGG
Organism: Galemys pyrenaicus; assembly: GCA_019455555.1. Lineage (NCBI taxonomy): Eukaryota > Metazoa > Chordata > Mammalia > Eulipotyphla > Talpidae > Galemys > Galemys pyrenaicus. The sequence continues at coordinate 2,422,292 of JAGFMF010011603.1, forward strand.
AGTGGTGGTGTCCATTCATCTCTGAGTCTTCACAGCCAGAGGGTGAAGTGGTCCTCAGAACCGATGAGAATGAACAGAAATATTTAACATGGAGAATTAAATCAAACATTCCGAGAAGGGCTAATAATCTCTGAGTGATAATTAAGGAGCTAATTTGCTGATGAGACAGGTCATTTTTGAAGTGAAAAGGGTCTTATTAATTAATCATGTTGGGACAAAAGGGGAAAACGTGGGGGTGTCAGGACCATTCAGGGCATATGGTCTCCCCATAGTCATACACTGACGCCTGGGTCAGAAGGCCACTGCCCATTGCCCTTCTTCCTCATCACGGCTCAGGGCGGCTCTTCTCTGAGGTCTGTCTCAGGGGAAGCTGAGGTTCATATGGCTGAGTCTGCTGGCCGAGGTCACACACGAATGAGAAGGGGTGTGAGGACTCACACCATGTCTGTCTGGTGTCTGTGTGTTCAGAATACGGGGACACAGGTCAGTGATTCGTGGGGAGCATGTTCGGCTCACTGGTGTTTGGAAACACCCGCTCCATCCTTGGTGAGAGCGCGAAGGGGAGGTAGCGAGGCAGCAGCTGGGGCGAGGGTCTCACCACACACCAGGCCGGTGCAGTGCTGCTCTGGACACACTGCTTGACAAAAAACCCCAGCAGCAAAGAGTGGTCCAGAGGTTGCACATGTTTCCTCCTTCTCTCCTTTCCCCTCCAGCTCATGCTCTTTCCACCCCGTTAGCATGAGCAGCAGGACCCTCTCTGGAAATGAAACCCTAAAACCCAAAACATGGACTCTCTGAGGGAAAGATGAAAAGAACAATTGCTTGTTTTAGTCACAAATTCCAAAAGGATGCATTAAATCTCTCTCTGCCACTAGGTACTCAGTGTTCCTCTCAAAGCAGTAGGGAGCAATTTAGAAAAACAGGTAAATGGAGCCAAGTGACTCACAGGTAATGTTCATATTCGTGCCAAAATTCATGCATGATAAGAGAGGGGACTTGATGGCAGATACAGGGATGAGATTATACAAGAGAACTGGCTTGGGATAAAACAAAACAAAACAAAACAAAACCAAATAACTAACCCTGAGGTTTACAAAGGGGTCTCTGGTGAAAATGGCCAGAGTCCTCTGTACTTCCTCCTTGGCAAGCTATGCTCCAGAGAACCATGTGCCACTCCAGATAGCGCTTTGTGGGAAGGAGAACTGCATTCAACAGTCATTAAAAACCACCAGGACTTCCACTTTGCCCATAAAGACATAACTGCTATGCAGATTGCTGTCCTGTCACAACTAGAAAGCCTGATAGAAGCTATGACATGAAATACTGGCCACTGTGGGGAGGGGCTGTGACTCCTGATCAAAGGGAAACAAACAGGGCGGCCACTCCTCCCACCGGCCCTGGCCCAGTTCACTGCCTGGATGGAGTTTCCAGACTTAGGTTCAGGGAAGGGAAACCCAAACCGAGCCTTGCAGTCCCGGTGTTGCTGAGAAGGAGATCAACATGTTGGCCAAAGCAGATGGACTACCAGCAAGGAGGCATGGCACAGAAGCGCTACAGAGAGTGGCAGAGGAGGCTTCTTTAACCTTTGATACTGATCTGGTACACGGGGCAGGTGACAGCCCAGTGGGCTGGGGAGAGAACCAGTAAAAGGGAACAGGTGGAATAATGCCCAAAGCAGACAGGACTAGGAACAGTTTATGTCTTTTTTTTTTAAAGATTTATTTATTTATTCATACAAGCGCTGGGGTGCAGAACAGAGGTGTGGGGGGTGAGAGAATCTACCAGACAGAGTGGGGAACAGAACAGGTAGAGCTACTGAAATACACTGCTGAGGGGAGCAGCGGGCGAGGCTGGAGAGGTCTGCCTGTGCCATGTGGGTCATGTCCCCAGCTGGCAGCAGGGATCGAACTTCTGCTGCAGTAGCTATGGTTTGCTGCATAGTGCGTTGCTTAACCCTCTGCGCCACCAGGGAGGGCCCAGAACAGTGTATGTTCTTACCAGTGGGAGTAGACTGACCTTGTTAATACATGAGACACAAGGCAGAGTCCTCAGAAGGGCACTGCCTTAGTTTCCAGGGCTATTTTGGACTTTCCCTTTGCACAAAGTTTGAAAGTAAACCTCAGGGGCTTCCCTGGTGGCACAAGGGTTGTCTCAGTACTATCAAGCTATCCACAGTCACTGCAGCATGAGTTCAATCCCTTGCTAGGGAGCTGACCCATGTGGTGCAGCAGACCTCTTCTATCTTATTCCCCTCAGCAGTGTATTTCAGTAGATTTGTCTGTTCTGTTCCCCACTCTGTCTCTGGTGAATCCTCTCACCCTCCACACCTCTGGCCTATACCCCAGCTCTTGTATGCATAAATAAAATAAATCTTAAAAAAAAAGTAAATCTCAAAAGAACTAAACCAATTTGAAGTAAGTTAGATACATGACAGAAGAAAGCTCAGAACTCTATGAAGGAATACCATAAAATCTAGTTTGAATAACACAATAAAGTTCACAATGACTGGCATCCAATCACATATTAGTAGATAAGCAAAGCACAGGAAAAGATGACTTATAAACAGACCTAGAATTGCCAGAGATGATAGAATTAGTAAATAAGGACATTTAAACAGCTGTTGGAAATATACTTAAGAGTTTAGAGATAACATGAAGAGAGAAAACTGAAATTCCCAAAGTGACTTGTGTAGATAAATAACACAGTTTCTGAAATGAAAAATGTACTGGCTAGGAGTAGCAGGACTGAGCAGGGCCAAAGAAAATATTAGTGAACTTGAAGACACAGCAACAGAAGTTAGTCAAAATTAAGCACAGAAAAATGTCTTCAAAATAAAGGCAAAGCATATTGTAAAGTGATGACATGCATATTATTCCGAAAGGAAAGGAAAATGCTTAATGTGATGGGTACAAATTTACCAAATTCAACAAAAAGCTATAAACTCACATTAAATACAGACCCAAGGAGCTCAACAAACTCCAAAAGAACCACATCAAGGCACATCAAAATCAAATTGCCACACAACTATCAGGAGGACTGAACTTTTAAAGTTGAAATTAAGAGTTGAAGGAGTTGGTGGGAAGGAAGTCTAGTGACTTTGAAGTCAGTTGGTGGTTTCTAATGAAGTAAAATATATATTAACCATATGACCCAGCAACCACACTCCTAGGTATTTATCCAAGATAAACCAAAAGATATGCACAAATATTTGTAGCTAAAATCTGGAAAACCTCAAAATGTTCTTCAAATGATCAACAGCTAAAATATAGACTAATAAGAATGTATAAGCCACAGCTATGTGCAAAAACATGTCTCTCAAGAACGCTATAACTCAGAGAGAAGACTAAATATTACATGATTTCTTTTTTATGACAATCTGGAAAAGGCAAAACTATGGTGACAGGATGCAGCTGGGTAGGTGCCAGGGCTCTGGGATTGACTGCTTTTGGCCGTCCTTTGAGTGAATGCCCTTCAGAGGCCTTGTTCTGGGAAGGGGAAGCATGGATGTGGTGTTTTTATCTCTGCTGCACGCTGGCTGGTAAAGAGAAAATGACACTGAATTCCTGGATCCACGCAGGTCTACCCCCAGATGTATTCTAGGGCACCAGGGAGTCCCCTTTACTGACTAAGCTCTTGAGTCGTGACTGCCTGTTGGGGCCAGACCCCATGCCCTCATGTCTCCGTGTGCTGACACTTACCTGAGAGCGAGATTCCTTCTGCAAGCCCATAAGGAAGATAAGCGAAAATGATCATCATGCCAAACTCCAAGGAAGGCGTTTTCCTTAGGTCAATATGCTTTAGCACGTAGAAGACAACTGTCAAGGCGAAAGAACCACAAGACAGGGGCTGGGGCTTGGAGAAGTCACAAGCCTGCTGCTGCCTTCCCAGCACAGAAGGTGAACCACGGGTCTAGAGATGCTGGGACATCCCGGGAACAACTTAACATTTTTCAGAATTTACGAATTTTTTTCTTGGTTGGGAAACGGTAGTTATAAAAAAGGGAACCCGACAAAGCACTAAGCTTAAAACATAAACTTCCAAGATCAGTGGGAGGGGAGGAATGAGTATCAGCCTAAGTCAGCTCACTTTAACATGCTGACTTGCAGGGCTGGGGGACATGCCGGGGCTGCAGGGGAACAGCTGGGGCTGCAGAAAAAGCCCATATTGCCAGGCCCCTGCCAGGCCCAGCCACTCTTTTACCTCTTCAGAAGACATGGGGTGGGATCACTAATGGGGTTTCCATGGAAGGACCGTCCTCCCTGTCCTGGAAATTTCTGAACTCACACTCCTGTGAAAAGAGAGTGTTTTGCATATTCAAACATGCTTCACATGCCTAAGTGTACACCCATCTACTCAGCTACGTCACAATGGATGCTTTTCTTTTTTACTAAAAAGATAAATATGGGGGGAAATGCTGAGTTGCAAGAAAGTCTTCTCTTTTCTGTTGATTGGTACAGTATGAGAAGCTGTCAGACAACTCAAGAGAGCCTTTAGACTTCTGGACAAAGGGGCTGAAGGGAAAATTCAACAGGAGAGCAGACAGACGGGCCTCTGTAAGCAAAGATGATTTTCTGGCCATCTGTGAAGGGAACCTGAGTGCAGAAGGGCCGGGTGGCCACCTCCCTGCGACACAGGCTGAGGCTCGTGCAGAATGGTGTCTGTCTGTTCCTCTGTTAAACACGAAGACTCTCCTACAGCAACGAATGTGCCACTGACTCATCAGCAGGCCGCCTTCCTTCTGTGGCTGGGAAACCTTGTGGGCTAGTAGGCAACAAAGTCAGAGCTTAGAGGGCATCTGCCCTGAAAGTCTCTTTGCCAGTCCTCCCCGATGAACACTTTCTGTGGGCTAAAGATTTTTTGAACCTGACATTTTCAAAGGAAATTAAATCTCAGTTTCTTGAGTGTGAAAGTGAAGCAGCAGAAAATGAAAATCATCTGAATGTAGTTATAGTCTGGGGACTGAGAAGCCCGCAGAACGGATCTGATTTCCAACAGCAGACAAGCTTTTTGAACTTTGAAAAATGAAAAATTTGAAAATCTTAAATTTTCTATGCTAAATAAAAAATATCTTTGAGTTTAAAGTGTTGCTCAAACCAAAACTAAACATGAAAATCCTTCAAACAAGCCACAGATGAAAATTGGTCTCCCTAAAGAACAGGAGAAAATGGCTAGAGATGGAATGTGATTAAGAATCATCTTCTCAGCCATGTGTGTTCATCATATTAAAAGGATATTAATGCAGAGATTAAGCCGGTGAGAGTGCCGAGTGCCGCTGAGCCAAAGAACATTTTGAGGAAGTAGCCAAGGGCTTGTAAAAATGTTTGCCACCCACTGACATCTGACATATTTTTTCTTGTTAAACCTTCAGCTGTGCTAGGAAATTGAAAAAAAAAAAAAAAAAAAAAAAAAAGGTANATATTTTTTCTTGTTAAACCTTCAGCTGTGCTAGGAAATTGAAAAAAAAAAAAAAAAAAAAAAAGAAGTTAAAATGTTATAGACAAAGTTATTAGAAATTAACTTAGAACGTGCAAATTATTGCTTATTCATTCATTCATTCATTCTACCACATTCACTTGTTCACTTACTTTGTTCCAGGAACTGTGTTAACTTCTGGGGGTTTAGAGATGAGAGCAGAGGCCCTGCCTGGGAAGAGCTCCCACAGTTTAACGAGGAAGGAAACCAAATTGGGAACTAATGCCCAGCTAGGGTCAGGGTAGAGGCTGGTAGGAATACATGGCTGGCAGCTAACTCAGGCTGGTGTGGGTCAAGGAAGGTTCTTGATGACATATGGGCTGGGTTTAGATTTAGGATAGAGTCAATCAAGTGATGAAATGAGGGACAGCACCTCTGCTGAGGGAACAGCATGTAGAGAGGTAGGGAGCCCAAGAACATGCAGCACATTCTGGAAGCATTCACATACACAGGTGAGCATGGATAAAACACAGAACAGGTTGTGGGGGAGGGGCTGGGTGCGGGTGGGGAGGACAGTGGCAAGAGATCAGGCAGAGCAGGAGGTGGTACTGGGACCTGTGGGAGCCTTGTGATGAACTACACTAAGGAGTTGCACCCTGGAGGCCCTGAGAGTCATTTGCTGGTATTGGGGTGTGTGTGTGTTTGCATGTATGCACATGTGCACACACCCACATTGAAAAGGGAGATGATCTTGTGATAAAATTGGAAACTGAGGCAGCGGCACGATGTCAGATGAGAATGGAGCTGCCTAAAGAAGTGCTATTGGGTACCATTTGGGAGGGTGGATTTAGAGACATCACAGAGGAAGAATTAAAGAACTTTCCTTTCACAGTAATAAAGAAAAGTAAAAAGTCAGGAGGCAGTAAATTTAATTGTTGGCTTTATTCCCAAAGGGAAAGTCATTGTGCCATTAACACGAAGATACCCTCATTAAATATCCAGCTCCTGCTGCTGCTACCTTTGGACTCTCTCTCAAATCCATCCTCGTCTGCCCCTCCGCCCCCACTGTGCTCCCATGGCAGGGCTAATGCTTCTGCACCCCCGCTCTCAGCACCCTTGTCTTCCTAGCCCATCCTCCCTTCTGTGGTTTGAATGTGCCTTTAAGATACACATTTGATCAGGTTAAAAACCCACCGACAGCTCCCTGCTGCTGTTTAGGAAGAAGCCCAGGCTTCATAGCAGGACCTGGTTCTCCTCTGCACCTTAATTCTTCCCCTCATCCAGGGTGGGGCCCCACTGTCATGGACACCTCCTTGTAGGTCCTCTTTCCAGACCCCAGCTAACTTTCTGGTTTGTCCCTGGGAACCCAGGGTCAGTGTTGATATCTCAGCAACCCCCACCTTGATCCCCTCGTCTCACTGACAGGCTCTCCTGGCACCTGACTTCTCCACAGTGTGTGGAAACTAACGAATCACTCCAGGAGGGCCAAGCCTGTGTCCACCTTGTCCACTGCCATATGTCCAAGGCCAAGGACAGCGATAGCACACAAAAGACACCCAATGGATTCTGCAGAACCAGTAAACGACACAAAGACTGGTCAGCAGTAAGAGTGAGCTTCACTGGCCTTTCATGAACTGGCATAATTTTTCAGTAGGATAATCTCTGATAAAAGGGTGTCTCCGTCTTTCAGGGAGTCATAGCACAGTGTGATATAATAAAGGTTCTGAGAAGTCCTGCCAAAAGGTAATCTAGCTTTTTTTACACAAGAGTTCCAAACTCAACTGAATGCATGATCTTCCTATCCCCTTTCTCTCTCAGCAGATCAGAGATTCACATGCCACCTTCGGGGATGCTAGAGCCAACAAGGGCGCTTACTGGGGAAGGGTTTTTGAAGGCTAAGGTCACCTTAGATCTGGATACATGCCCGATGTCCACCTCCCTCCCACCCACCCCTCTACTATCTCTGCACTCAGGCTGGCACCACTTCCCCTCCACGCAGAGGGTGCTGAGGCCCAAAGGTTGGCCGGGATGGGGGTGGAGGGTGGCGGGAGGGGGTGAAGGTTGCACCAAGGTGAACAGTAGAGGCCAATGGATTTTGAGCTGAAGATAAAAGAAAACAAAATCTTTCTAGCCTGGTAATTTTCTATATTTTATATTTCTAGGTCATGGTTCTTACATCTTAAAGAACAAAGACAATGCGGTGCGGCTCCACGATCCATTTCATGAGCATACACTATGGATGGAACAAAAGGTTTCCCCTACAGCACTTATTTTAAGAATATATTGTCATAGTAACAAATCAATGCTAAAAATAATTTAATTAAAGTTAATGAAGAAACAGAAGACACTTAGCTTTTTGGCACTTAAGAAAGTAAAAATATTAAAAAGGGGCTATTCATTCACATATTCAGCTGCAAAGATAAATGTGTCAGATCACTTTGGAAACCATTATCTACAGAGTACACCCCTTAAAAACAAGATGAGATTCTACCTTACAACCAAGGAAAGCTGACAACAGGCCCCTCTGTACTGCAGAAGGGGGCAGGTTTACCAGGCCCCCTTTCCTCTCTTCTATCTGAAAATGCTGATCCCCCTCATACCCAAGGCACTGTGTTTGCTTTTCTAGAAGCATCTTTCATCCATTTTGGCCCAAGTTTGTTGAGCTCAATTGGTCTCCGGGCAGTGTCTGGAACTGAGGGCCCTCACCAAATGCTGCTGGTGGACGACCAGCTTCTGCATGTCTGGAAGTCAGAGAGGTGGGAATCTTACTACCCTGGTTTGTGTACCAGGAAGGAGGTAGGGAGGGGGGCTTCTGGAAACTACATGCACATGGTCCAGAAGCCCAGTTTCTGGAAATGTCACCGTAGGTGATTTGGCCTTCAAAAGTACTTTTCCGAGGAAGAACCTTGGGCTACTTATACTGGCTTCATCATTTCTCACTTAAAAAAGAAAGTATCTCCTAATCTTTGGCCTTTTTGACAAAGAGACCTGGAAAAGCTCAGAAAAGGTCCTATTTCTGCCATTAGAAAGGAAAAAATAAAGACAAAGCAGTCAAGTTTAGCTAGCTCCTAATGTGTAAAAATAACTCATGATGTCACTTCCAACTTGGGCAAGATTCTTTCACAAATGTTCAATATGGGCAACCAGGATATAAGATAAAAGTAAAAATCAAAATGTTAAGAAGCGTTCAGAGTAGATCTTTTTTTTTTTTTTTTTAAAAAGATTTATTTATTTATGCATACAAGCACTGGGGTACAGGCCAGAGGTGTAGGGGGGTGAGAGGATTCACCACAGAGAGC
>JAGFMF010011603.1:2431052-2453275 GCA_019455555.1 Galemys pyrenaicus
CCCTGGCCGGCAGCAGGGATCGAACTCGTGCTGCAGTGGCTGCGATTTGCTTCATAGTGCGTTGCTTAACCCACTGCGCCACCAGGGGAGGCCCCAGAGTAGATCTTAAATAAGAAAAAACATTGCCCTCAGATTTTTTTAAGTTCTAATATCATGATATATAATTTATTAATAAAGCTATAGAAATTTTTGCCATGAAAAAGGCCTTAAGAGAAATTGAGCTAAACAGATAACACTAAATCCACAGGAAGGAATAATCTGTAGCCAGCAAAATGATGCCATGGAAGGTGATTTACCGGCTTTGTTCAATGGAAAAATTACAAGACAGTTTATGGAACAGAAGTTCTTAAATAAAATACTGCATACTTCTATCAAACTGATATCTGTAACTATCTCTAGGTAGTAACAATACATGCTACTTTAATTTATTTTGTGTGTGTGTTTTCTAAAATTTTATAGAAGAATATATATTACTTTTAGAATACCAAAAATATTTAAAATTTTGTTTAAGGTCTGCTGAGGACTCCTTGCAATTAAGCAACATTTGGCAAGTTCTTCCTGTAAAAGTAGGGCAAAAACTGGGCAAACACAGTGAAACAGTAACTGGATGAGAGAAGAAGAGGAAGGGAGCTCACATTAAGTGGTCAGATGTTTTTCACTGTTATATTTAAATATTTAACCTTCCAATCCAATCCTAAACTGAGTCACTATCATCCTCACTTTGTTTAGAAACTTGCAGTTCAGAGAGGTAAAGGCACTGACCCACGGTAACACAGCAATGAGTTGTATCACTTCAACTTGTTGCGAATTCAGCTTGGCTCCCAAACTTGGTTTTTCACACTATACAACACTGTCTTATTTCAACATAAGAATTCTGAATGTTAGAGGCTAAAAAAAAGCTTTAGGAAAATGCTAGCTACCAAAAAGTGATTAAACTTGGCAAAGAATCCACAATAAACAAAACAAGACAGAGTTCACATAATGGAAACTGCATCCTCACACAGCTCAGCCCCTACATTTCTCTCAGCGCATCTCTAGTATGCTGTGTAGGGCTCTTTCCTCCAGTCACTTGTTGATGCCTTCTCTGTGTTTTAGCAAAACTGTTTGCGTTTCCAGCTCACACCTGCTAATGAACCCCACAACTGAACGGAATAGCTGTGTGTCACATAAATGCATTTATATTCTCTGACACTTAATTCCTTTCCCCACTGATTTCTTCACAATATATGATTCATCTTTAATCTCTGAGAGCCTGTCAACAAGGACAGTTAAACCAGTGAAACTGGGAAAAATCTGCAGTTTCTAAAGTCACTTTCGGGGTCCTCCCTGGTGGCGCAGTGGGTTGAGCAACGCACTATGAAGCAGACCGCAGCCACTGCAGCACGAGTTCGATCCCTGCTGCCGGCCAGGGAGGGGACCCACATGGCGTGGCAGACCTCTCCTGCTGTGCCCGTTGCTCCCCTCAGCAGTGTGTTTCGGTTGATCTGCCTGTGCTGTTCCCCACTCTGTCTGGTGAATCCTCTCACCTCCCTCACCTGTGGCCTGTACCCCAGCTCTTATATGTATAAATAAATAAATCTTTAAAAAAAAAAAAGTCACTTTCATGCAACAGCATCTCAAGGCAGGATGCCTGTTAGTATCACTTTAACAAGCACTCCCTTGTGATGCTGATGAGAAGCTGAGCCCGAACCACAGCTAAAAAGTAGTCATAAAAAGCAGATTCTCCTCTCCTTGTCACCCTGAACCCCAACAGTGCTCCTGGGGCACGTCAAGACTTGTCAGGACAGACCACGGAGAACCATGCAAAACTCAATGGATAAGCCGCTGCACGTGGAGCTGCCTGGACACAGCGGTCCCTTTGTCACAAGGACCCCAGTTCTGTCACTTGAGGAACACACACTTACTTAGTCAGGACAATGGAGACAGCATCGTTGAGAATACTCTCTCCAAAAACCAGCATGTTGAGCACTGGGTCCACGTGAAGGGCATTGAAAATAGCAATAGTGGCCACTGGATCGACAGCAGAAATAAGGGAGCCAAATGCAAAGCTGTTAAGAAAGAGAAAAGGGAGGGGATGATTCTTTGATGATTATCACTGGGCCCCCCTATTAAAACACCAATATCAAAGGCTGTATTTGATATAATAGCACACACGGCAGCTGAGGGAGCGACAGAAGATGGGGTCGTTCACCCCTTTCCCCAGCTGTGTGGCAGGTGGGGCAGTGACAGACTTAACCTAAAAGGAGCTGTCACATCTTAAGTCCAGGGGCTTCACTCTGACCACAGCTGGAAGAAGATGTGTTTACATCACAGACTTTCTGGCTGGTTTGATCAGAGTGGCTGGAATTGTGATGGCTTTGTGGGGGCCTCCCCACAAAGGTGCATGAGCTCCTATACCTGATCTCTGCTGTGCTTTGTGCCACTGGCTGTGATGGGCCCTAGCTCCATTCACATTGACCACATCTGACTACCGAATGCTGGCAGTGACTCCAGTGCACTTTGGGGGCCAGGCCTGCAGCCCTTGCCTACAGTACCCACGAATTTTGGATTATTGCCTAATATGTTTCAGGCACTAGGGCTAATAATCCTGCAGCATTTATGCAGCACTTACCATGCATGCTGCTGTCCTCAGTGCAGGACATAGACTAGCGCAACAGCCCACACAGCGACCCTCTGAGATGGTACTACTGCCCCAGTTACACAGGAGAAATCCGAGGGGCAAAGAGCTTAACTTGTCCAAGGTCAGACAACTAAGAAGTGGCAGAGCCAAGACTCAAGGGCCATGTGGCTCAGTGACTGCACCTGACAAGGCACTGGACAGAGACAAAGACCCATGTCATAAACAGCAAGGGTTACACAGGAAATGAAAGAGTGCCCTACAGGGATGGAGGTGTCACCTAGACTGAGGGGCCAGGAAAGGCCTCTTTAGAGAGATGACACTGACTGGACCTACGTGACAAGAAGCGGGAGGCCAAGACAGTGGGGAGGCAATGGTGAGCTAACTCTGCATTGGGAGCAGGCTTGGTCGCCTCAGAAACAAGAAGGATGGGCCTCCCTGGTGGTGCAGTGGGTTGAGCGCCACACTGGGAAGCATTCGAGCACAGCAGCGCAAGTTCAATCCCCGGCCAGGGAGGGGACCAACATGGCGCAGCAGACCTCTCCTGCCTCATCCGCTGCTCCCCTCAGCAGTGCATTTCAGTAGATCTGCCTGTTCCGCTCCCCATACTGTCTCTGGTGAATCCTCTCACCTCCCATGACTCTGGCCTATATTCTAGCTCTTGTATGCATAAATAAATAAATCTTTAAAAAAAATAAAGAAAGAAACAAGATGGGTGTGGCCTCAGCACTTGGGCAGGGCTGTGGCAGGGGGGTGAGAGGCTGGAGAGCAAAGCTGGACCCTATCATTGTGTGGGTCTGAGGGGTCCCCTGAGGAGTCTGGGCAGCCCCTCAGTGTTCTTGCAAGTATTCTGGCCTCTCAGCCTGCTAGGCCTGGCCCTGCTCTCTTGCCCTCTCGGCAGAGTGTTAGGTCTTTCTCCTTTCCCAGGATAAAACATAGAACTCCAAAGGAACAGCCCTGTGTAGAGGTGCGCCAGAGACATCACTTGTTTCTGCCCCTCCCCCAGCTTGCAGGCTAGGAGGGGTATGCTCTGTCCACTGGTGTCACCAGCAGGCTCTGCGGGCACTGACTGGGGGCCTAGGGAGAGGCAGGCTGGCTGGCAGAGGGCTGCCTTGCTAGCAGATGCTCTCCTGATAAATCATTCATCGCATGTTGGCTTCCAGGGGAGCACTCCTGAGTTTGATCAATGAGAATTTTGGATGGGAGGGTCTGCTCGCCTCTGATCCCACGCTGAGAACCAGACTCTAAAAGGCCATCTCAGTGCAGACCTCACTCCCAGACTCCCCCTGTCCTCAGGGGCTGTCCTGCGGGTTAGGGGGTGCCCCTGCCTTTCACTCTCATTGCGAGTGCTGAGGGGTGGGGCAGGGGGCACTGTGCTGTATTCCCAGGATCACAGTCAGATCAGAGGTATCTGCGACAGGTGGGCAGGCAAACGGAGGACAAGCTGGGGGAGGCAGGGAGGGAATGGGGGCTCCTCAGAAGTCTGCCAGCTTGGGAGGCCTGTTTGACTGGCAGCTGGCCTGGGGCACCAGCGCTGCACCCCAGACACAGAGCTCCTTGTTTCTTCTCTCATCCTCACTCTCATCACCCATGGCAACATCACGAGGGGCCTTGAGGGCCCCTTTGAAAAGTGTCTCAAAGGGGAGGAGCAGCCAGGATAGGAGAACCTGAAACCACTGGAGGGGTGTGTTGTGTGCTGGTTTTGTGTGGCTGAGCTGGCCCCTCTCCCAGACCCCACGATAAAACAATCAGTCACGGGTGTCCCTCCTCAGCGCCACCCCTTCTTTTGGTGCTAGCACCCCAATGTTCATTTAAGGAACCACACCGCCTTCATTCTGCATCTCTGTGGTTGCACGGGGCTCAAGGAACAGGCAGGGGACCCAAGCCTGGTCAGTGAGGGTCACTGCCAGGAGCTTTACCATGCCATCAGGAATTAGGTTGGCCTTTGGGCAGTGATGGCCGAAATGAAGGTGATGTGAGCCCAAAACCATCAATGCTGCCTTGTGGGTTCATGTGTCTGAGGATGAAGCCAATAAGGGAAGAACTGAGTAGAGATACCACGAAAGGAGATCATGGGACTGGAGGCTGGCACCCGGGAGCCCAGGGACATATCAGTTCCACGGGCCAACATACTGTTCTTTGCTTTTGTGTGGGCCTCCCTGGTGGCACAGATGGTTGAGTGCCACATTGTGGGGCTTCCACAGCCACTGCAGCTCGAGTTCTATCCCTGTCGCCGGCCAGGGAGGTGACCCACATGGTGCAGCAGACCTCTCCTGCCTCACCCGCTGCTCCCCTCAGCAGTGTGTTTCAGTTGTTCTGCCTGTTCTGCTCCCCACTCTGTGTCTGGTGAATCCTCCCATCTACTGTACCTCTGGCCTGTACCCCAGCTCTTGTATGCATTGATAAATATTATCTTTAAAAAAACTAGTTTGTGTTGGGTTTCAGTCACTGGAAGAGCCTGACTCATGTTCTTGGGAATTGTTTCTCCAGTAGAAATATCACTAAATAAAAATATTAAAATAAAAAAATACATCTTGTACAATCCAGTCACTGTTATGTTGTCTATAGTATATAAATAAGTCTGTACTGCATGGTTTCTGAAAAATTGCTTAGTATGTCAACAGTTTAAGGCCTCCCTGGTGGTGCAGTGGGTTGAGCACCGTACTGTGAAGCATCCACAGCACAACAGTGTGAGTTCGATCTCCTACCAGGGAGGGGACCCACATGGCACAGCAGACCTCTACTGCCTCACCCACTGCTCCCCACCATCAGTGGATCTGCCTGTTCTGCTCCCCACTCTGTCTCTTGTGAATTCTCTTACCCCCCTCACTTCTGGTCTATACTTCAGTTCTTGTACGCATAAATAAATCTTTGTTTAAAAAATCATAGATAAAAAGACCCAGTGGTGCAAGGGGTTAAGTCTCAGCACTCTGAAGCTATCCACAGCCACTGCAGCATGAGTTTGATCCCTGGTCAAGGAGGCGACCCACATGGCGCATCAGACCTCTCCTTTCTTGCTCTCTGCTCCCCTCAGCAGTGTATTTCAGTAGATCCGTCTGTTGTGCTCCCCAGTCTGTCTCTGCTGAATCCTCTTACCCTCACACCTCTGGCTTGTACCCCAGTTCTTATATGCATAAAGTAAATCTTTAAAAAAAAAAAGCTGAAAAATTCTCAACTAACATCAATAAACCTGGCCTTGTTTGAATGAATGAATGAATGAATACATAAATAAATAAATATCTAGTGATTCTGGGCCCATCTTCCCACCTGGTATAACTGCCAGGCGAAGCTGAAAGCAGATGTCCCCTGAGACAGGGTGGGCTCCCCCCTCATTGCGGTCCCTGCCTCCAAACACACACCTGGTCAGCTTCCCTGTTGGGGTTTCTGCCAGGCCCTGCAGCTGGTGGTTCTGTGATTGCTGGGAGTATTTCCAGAGCAGTCCCCTCTGTGGGACGGTCACTTTCCAACAGGAAAGGAACTGCCCGCCCATGAAGACAGAAACTCTACCTGACTTATCTGTTTATCTACTGGGCAATTCTTTTACTCTTCCCCCTGACATCTTGACCCTCATAAGCCTTTAACAAGCTCTTTCTGTATTCCTAACCAGTTGCCCCGAGCAGTCTGAAGGCTCTGACAGAGAAGGATATCCACATTCGAGTCCTTCATCCTGCAGCTAATCCCACCTCATCCCATCCCACCCCACCCCACCCCACCCCCAACTCCATCCCTAATCTATCAAGATAACTTTTCATTATGGTCACTGTAAAGGCTTAGAAATTAGTTGAAGAGGGTCCTTAATTAAAAAAAAAAAAAAAAGGACAAGCCTGCAGTGTAGGGGAGCGTGTATTGTGTTGGGGAGGGGGCTGTCAGATAACAGACTAGAGTTATTTCCCCCAAAGTTTAAACTAAATCAATCCTTTCAACCAGTAATGTTCTGACTAGAGATCTTTGAAATTCCTTAATATAATTTTGATTCATTTCAGAGATACAAATTAATGCAGAATAGATTCTATGGGAGAAATCATTAGCAAAATAAAGAGACAGAATAGAGAGGTACCACACCCAAGAATCAATGTGGAGAAAGTTCTCCCCAGGCTGAAAAGCAGTCCCATGGCTGTTACAGTGTGAAAGATTTACCTGTCTGTCATGTTGAGTTTAGAGATTACATCAGCCTGTAAAATAAAACACACAAACACACAGACACAAAAACAATCCCTGGAGAACAGCCAAGAAGGTTAAAATGCCCATTAGTGCTTCATTATAAACTAATAGGGACATTAATCTTCAGTCCCCAAACCATTTAAAAAGTAAAGAATATGGGGCCTCCCTGGTGGCGCAGCGGGTTAAGCAACACACTGTGAAGAAAACGCAGCCACTGCAGCACGAGTTCGATCCCTGCTGCCGGCCAGGGAGGGGGACCCACATGGCACGGCAGACCTCTCCTGCTGTGCCCACTGCTCCCCTCAGCAGTATATTTCAGTCCATCTGCCTGTTCTGCTCCCCACTCTCTCTGGTGGATTCTCTCACCCCCCCCCCCACACCTCTGGCCTGTATCCCAGCTCTTGTATGCATAAATAAATAAATCTTTAAAAAAAAAAAAAAGAATACCCCCAAGTTTTAGTGTAAGCATGCATTTCATCACCAAACAACAGAAGTGTGGATAAGATTGCTGGGTTTTCCAAACCAAATGAACTATAGTTCTCTTCCCTATGTTCATTCCTGTTTGACACTAGAAGCTGGGCAATGAAGAGGGTTGAATTTTGGTACCATTGTGGCAACAGTAGAAGTGAACATCAGATGGAATGGGCGTTAGCCTACCTATGAGAAGAAGCAAGTACATCTGACAGATATAAGAGAACTCTGCCAGTCACTGAGATGTCTGAACCTCAAAGTTAGTTTCCAGAACTGGGGCAGGCAAACTTTTAGCAACTGACAATGAAGGAAAAGAGCTGTGACATGCACAGACATGCGTAATGCAAAACTACATTATCATCCTAAACTGAATTAAAATCAGTTTATCAGCTAAACTGAATTAAAATCAATTTGAACCCAAAGTACAGATCACCCAGTTGATAACACTGGCAGTTGGTTTAGCAATGACAGAAACTCCAGAGAATATATCTAATTCCACAGGGAGTTAGCTAAGAATTGAGTGAACACATTCAGAATCATCTCTGATTTTTTTAAAAAATGCAAATGTTTATTTTTAAAAAAGCCTAACAGCATTTATCCCTGATTCAGCCTCTCTGACAACACTATGAATACTTTTATAATTTGAAGATCTTCATCTAGTCTGCTAGACAATATTGGTTTGCAAGTGAGATCAAATACTTTGGAGGATTATGGAAAAAGTTCACTCAATTTCAGATCCAGAGTTCTTCAAGGACACTCGGGAACAGTTCTGGTATGCCTTTACTATGCTTCGTGTGAGTTTGAATAATGTCAAGTCTGACATTACCTTGAACATGAAATCCAGGTCCCATGAGGAGTCCCTATAGCCCCTGCCTGCACTCTAAGAATGTAAGATTTGCCAAGTCTTTCAAAGATGTTTTTCTTACCTGACCCAGAAAATAAATTCCTCCACCTACAACAAAAGCAGAAATTGCTGTACCAAAAACAGCAAACAGGGTGATGGAACCAATGTTCTGAAAGAAGTTACCCTGTTTGAAAGGAGAGAAATGATTAGGTAAGTTGGTCCAGTTGGTGAAGGCAGCGACCCCACACTTAGCCCTCCTCTCACACTTAGAGCACCCTCATCACCCTGTTTGGCAAGCTGGAAACCTGGGAGTCTTCTCTTAACCCCACATATAATGCAGAGCCAAATCCTGTGGCTCTTATCTTCTTTACATCACTCACATCTTTCTGCTTCTCTCCACTGTCATCTCCACCCCCCTGGTCCAAGCTGCATCACCTCTTCCTGCACTGCAGCAGCTAATAAGTTAAGAGTAATAAGTCTAATAACAACTCTAGTCTAAAGATTTTAAGTCTGAACCATTCTTGGCTCCTTGCTCTCCATTCTCCAAGGTTTTCCAGAAAAATCTTTTCTAAAGACAAATCTGATTGTGCTGGCTTCACTATCACCCCCACATCTACCCGAAATACAGCTATAAGTCAACGAAAGTCTGGATGGTTTTGATCACGTGAAGACCTCTCACTCACCTGCACTATGCTCCTCTTTGTTCTCTGGGCTTCAACTGATAATAGTCTTACTTTCATTCCCAGTACAAATTTACATTAGCAAAACAGCAATATTGAAATAAAATATCAAAGCTGACTTCCTATCTTGTTTAGGGGAAGACAGGGAGTAGACAGAAGTCTCTGAATTGGCATTTTCAACTCACATTAAACTCTTCCACGTAAATTCTTACATTCTTTGCTGAAAAGTGCAAAGAAATGTTTTTCTAAGGAAATATTATTTCCCTCAGATTTTGAACAAGTACATTTATTTTCCCTCTTCTAAAATGTTAGAAAATACTTTGCATACCCTGATACAATCATCAAAATATCATGTCTTTAAGTCATATCAAATCAATTCCTCAGCACTATTTTGAGATATTTTTATAATCAGCTTATAGTTCTTTTAAATTGTTTACAAAATGAAAAAAAGACACCAAGGCCCTCAATTTCTTCTTGCTTGTTTCCTTTATAACAAATACCTGGTGTTAGTTATGGCTTATTAGATTTGGGAATTGTGTGTGTTTTTTTAAATTAGATTTATTTTTCAATTTTCTGTCAGTGGATGCATAATAAAACAACTTAAAAAGGAAATATGCATGAAACACCTTAAATTATATTTGCTTTAGCACCCAGGGGGGAGATTAAAGATTTAATATGTATGTTTTTACCAAAACACTCTTGATAAATTTAACTCTCAAGTTTAATAAGCTATTACTAGTAGCATTAGTAATATTAATGGATAACATTGATAACAGCAAGAAGCACTAGTATTTATTTAAAGAGGTAGGTGGTAATTTCATTTAGTATAAATTTCAAAACAACCTGGGAAGTAGGGTTTGGGCTTTGTTTTCAGTTTTTAATTTCGACTCTACTCAAGAGGACCCATAGGGGGCAGCGCAGGATCAGAACTAGGTCTTTCTCCTAAGTCCAGGCTCTCCTTTCTCCAAAGGGTGGGTCAAAGTTTAGTCCTTCAAACGTTTACACTTTTTAAAATCACATTCACAAAACAACTTGTATCACTAATATTTTGGTTTACGTTGAATCATCTTTTTATTTTAAAACGGAAATGCATTTATATTTAAAGAAAACTCACAGACAGGGAAAAAACCCCACAAACTGGCTTAAAGTGAGATGCTCCTGCCCAAGCAGGCATCAGTGAGCCTGTTCTCCAGGATGAGGAACCACAGTGGAGCGCCCACAGACCTGGGTGAATGGGCCAGAGGGTTCCAGGAAGACTAGAAGATGGAGCTCTAGCCTATTAAGGAGGTAGGCCAGGGAGAGGGTGTAGAGAAGAGACTGGGGGTAAAGGGACTATTGGCTGGGAGCTGAGGTCCAGGGCAGAAAATTAAGAGGGGAGACAGTGAGGATGGGTGGGTCTAAAAGGGAGTAAAGGTCCACTGGCTAAGCTGAGAGACTCAAAAGGCCCGGGACACATGATCTTCTACTTCCAGGACAGCCTGTCCTCTTAACATGTGCCAGTCTGTGTCCAGCAAAAGGAGTCAAAGTATTGTCCGTGTCCACTTGAAATTGTAACCAGTGACTAAAGCCAAAGACTTACACGTGGTGCCCTCTGGAGGGGGTTGCTGGTGAAAACAGACAGCCCCAGGAAAAATGCTAAAAAGTTTCGCATTTTGGGATGGAGTGATGGAGAAGAAATATAAGGGACTACAGAGAAGAAATATAAGGGATGGCAGAAGGAACCACAGATGATTCAGTCTTCAGGATTTAGTGTTGTGGATTCAGTTATGGAGGATTCAGTATTTCCGATTCATAAGGCTGTTGTGGGACTCTAAAGGTGGAGGCCTCCAGCAGCCAACCTCAGAGAAAAAAAAGTTTGGAGGCTTTGCAAGTAGCTGAGTGACTGAAACTATTCCTGGTTTCGCTGCTGGAACAGCACCAGGCAGAAAAGGTGAAGACCTGGAGCCAGGCGCCTCACTGAGATGCGTGAGTGTAGCCACTTGTCAGGTCATTCAACTGCTGTAGCTGCTGTTTTGAGTGTCGCTTGTCTGGTGCTGTGCTGGGTCATCTTGACAGCTCATGGAGCATCTCCTGCTGTATCTTCTGCTGTCTTCATGCGTTGGAACCTGGCCTATAGTCTGGCAGCTGCACGTCCACCGTGGCAGGAAGATGCCATCTTGGACACGTGGCCTATTGTTCGGGAGAGGAGCTTCTTGTCCTCAGTGATGGGAAGATGCCATTTTAGCTGATTTTGTTTAGGACTTAAAAACACTGGACATGACTTCGAGTGAGGGAAACAGCCATTTCTGAACTCAGTAACTCTTTGTTTTTCCCTGGTTTGTTAAATAAATCCCATTGTTGTTGTTCTCTGAGCCTGAGTAGTCTTGCAATTGTGCACATGGGGTGAAAAACTTAGACAGTGACTGGTAAACTATTTGGGCAGTGTCCTTGGCCAGTTTTAGTGCTCTCTTGCTGCCCTATATCAAAATCACCTTGGCAATCTTCCCAGGGAAAGCACTCCTCTATGAAAAATACCAGTTTAATAAGCCACACTGCCGACCCATAAAAGCAGCCCAGTGGCCATGCTTGTTTCTCTCTCCCAGCAAGGATGGCAGTCTAGCTTCCACCAAGCACCCCAGGGTTTCACATAGAGACACTGCTAAATTAACACCCAAGCTGTCAGGGAACTGGCCTTACCAACCTGGGGAGCCATGTGGCCCCAAAGCACTACCTGTGCCAGAGTCTTACCTTGTGTAACGAGTATCCTGACTCAAATATAATAGGTGGAAGCAACAGGAGGAAAAACATATTTGGACGAAACATTTCCTCTTCCTGAAAACATAAAAAGGGTATTTTCAGAAGCGTGAAGTTTGTGTAATTAAGAAATCAATCCATCAATGAAGAGCCAGAGTTACTCTTTGCTTAGAGCCTGGCCTGGTGGAAATATATGATGTTTAAATGACTGCCTGACAGTAAAACAAAGAAGAGGGGAAAAACTAAAACCAAAACGAAACACCCCTCCCCCCCAAATGCTGCAATTAAAAATGTAGGACAGATATTTGATATTTAAAAAGGTGATCAGCAGAAGACAGAGTAGAACAACTGCTCCAAACAGACAGCAAGATGTTTTTGTTCTTTACTGAGGATAAGAAAACTGATTTAATACAGAAATAATTCAAAATACTTTCCAAAACAAGTCGACAAACTGGAATCCTCTAGGAAAAAGGTAAAGGAAAGTCCTAAAACAATCTACTTCGAGAAAAGCAAACTCTACTCAGGTTTAAGACAACGTGCCCCTTCCTCTGCAGGTCCCAGGCACTTGGCTGCTTTGCTTACTCCTTGTGACTGGGAACATGGCTATAAAGTGAGCCCTTTGCCATGCTTTTAGATTCACTTACTATGTATCATTGCAAAAGATAGTTCCAGACCATCGTTGGGGAAATGAAATAATTTCATTTTCTATCTTCACATATCTCTTTGTTGGTGGATTTGGGAAAACTACATATTAGTCCTGAAACTCAAAAGATTAGATGTAACACACAGTCTATCTAATATTACAAGATCGGGTCCCTTTTCTGATGAAAATTTTCATGCCACAATCTTGACAGACTGGTTTTTTGTCAAAATTCCTATTTCAAAGAGTGACTAAATGTATTACAAATGTACAGCTGTTACCATAAAGACTAAAATAGTGCTCAAAAAGCTAAAAATAGGAGCAAATGACAGCTTCTGTAAATGCTTTATTAAGCCTTAAAATAAGTGCTTGTGCAACAAGCTTATGACTCAGACTAGGACCAAGTGAAGAGAAATGAGTCGATTTCTGAGCCTTGTGGGGCAACTTACCCTCAGTAGGTCCTTTTGGAATTTCAGAAAAGAGGCTCTTCCCTGGGAGGAGGAGGACACACCTACAGGGGACTGCAGAGTCCTCTAGGCCTGAGTGCGTTCACCTGGCATCTCCTAAGTGATCTTATTTGGAAACAGGGTGTCTACAGAGATCATTAAGGAAGAATCCAGGTGAGATAATACTGGATTAAAGCAGGCCCTAAACTTGATGAGAGTGTCCTAATAAGAGACAGAAAGGGACATAGAGACACAGGAGGCCACAGGAAGACAGGCGAGACAGGAGCTACTCTGCCTCAGGCGAGGGAACACCCGGGCACACCAGAAGTGGGGGCGGCCACGTGGGACTCTCCCTGGAACCCTGTCACACATTGCTTTCAGATTTCTGGCCTCCAGATCGATGAGAGAACAGTCTGCAGCTTTCAGCACCCAGCATGTGGTGATGTGTGACAAAGTCACAGGGGACTCATTACCCCTCACAGGGGGGTGATATTAGAAAGAGGTCCACGTTCCTTTTGGCAACATCTTTCTGAAATGGTCTTTGGTGATTTTAGGGGATACCTGAACAGTGCGTTTCAAATACTACTGGCCCCAGACTGAGAGTTGCCCCTTCTGACGATTTTCAGTCCTAATTAAGTCAGACACCTCACCTGGTGCTGCCGTGTGTAAGGGGCACCCCTCTCCAGTGTGCTCATCTCCCTTTTTGAGAGAACAGGCTTGGCCTCCAAGGCGTCCACAGATATTTGTCTATATTTTAATTTTATCAAATTTATGAAATTAGTTTTCCGATGAACACAATATTAAGAAATTTCTTTTAACATAAATGTATCCACTATGCCAGGAGGGAGAAACAGCTCCCTTCACCAGCGATGAATGGACAAACCAAGTGTGGTCTATTCCAATAATGAGTAAATTATTCAGTCACAAAGGCAGGGGAGTTCTGACACCTTGTAATGAACCTTGAAAACACCAACCATGGTATAATAAGCCAGACACTAAAGGACAAATATGCCATGGTTCCACTTATATGAGGGACTCGGAGTGGGCAAATTCATAGACAGAAAGTAGAACAGGAACTACTAAAAAAGGAGAAAGGAAAGATATATATACAAAAAAGGAGACTAGAAAATGGGACCCAAGGGAATAGGGAATTGTTATTTAATGGTGTAGAGTTTCTGTTCGTGCTGATAAAAAAGTTCTAGAAAGAAGTAGTCGTGATTACACAAAACTGGGAATGTAGTGACTACCACCTGATTGGACACTTAGAAGGGACTTAAATTTTATTTTTTTTTAAAAAAAAGATTTTATTTTTAAGTGGAAGAACTGGGGTATAGGCCAGAGGTGGGGCTGGGGGGAGGGTAAGAGGATTCACCAGAGACAGGTGGAGAGCAGAGCAGGCGGATCTACTGAAATACACTGCTGAGGGGAGCAGCAGTTAAGACAGGAGAGGTCTGCTTTGCCCTGTGGGTCAGCTCCCTGGCCTGGGATGGAACTCATGCTCCAGTGGCTGCAGATAACATTGTAGTGCTGAGACTTAACCCCTTGTGCCACCAGGGAGGCCCCAAGGACTAAAATTTTAAATTTTTTGTTATCTGTATTTTGCCACCAGAGCTTTTTCTAAAAAAAAAAAAGAAAAGAGAAAAGGCTATACAAATGCATATACATAAAAAAGCAAGCTGTTTTAAAGAAATATATTAAACATGGCCATACCAGCCAAAGGCAGGCCCAGTGCGACTATTTCGACACAGAACTTCATGTAAAGAAAACAAGCTCTTTCACTGTTTTTCTTTCTTTTTTTTTTTTTTAAAGATTTATTTATTTATACATATTAGAGCTGGGGTACAGGCCAGAGTCGCAGGAGGTGAGAGGATTCACCAGACAGAGCGGGGAGCAGAACAGGCAGATCAACGGAAGCACACTGCCGAGGGCAGCAGCGGGGCGAGGCAGGAGAGGTCTGCTACACCATGTGGGGCCCCTCCCTGGCAGGAGGCAGGGATCGAACTTGTGCTGCAGTGGTTGCGGTTTGCTTCATAGTGCGTTGCTTAACCCACTGCGCCACCAGGGAGGCCCTCCTTTTTTTTTTTTATTTGTGCCCCACCCCCCTTTCACTGTTTTTCACTGTTTTTCTTAACTCCCACTGCTCCCTGAAGCAGCCAGTTTCCAAACAGGTGTCCCATTTCCCACTCTGGCTTTCAGTGAACATTCGTTCCGCCAGGAAACCTGTCCTAACCATCCTAGCCCAGAAGCCTCATCTTACTCTGAGGTCAAGCTTTGGCTGCTGGGATGGTGCTTCAGGCCCTTAATTACATTCACTGCCCAACTTGGGTTCACTTGTTGCTACTATTAAACATATTACTATTATTTTAACTTAAAAAGTAACATCTGTTGAAAAATAAATTCGCTAACATTGAAGCATATCAAACTAAAAGTGAAGGGCAACCTCCCACCTCCCACTGACTCACAGGCTTCCTGAGCCCACCCAGCATCACTGTGGGAGTGGCCACTGCCCAGGGTCTTGGGAGAATGTGGGCCTGGCATGAAGAGCTTCTGTTTCTTTTCTTTTTTTTTTTTTTAAATTTTGTTTATGTACACAAGAGCTGGAGTACAGGCCAGAGTCGCAGGAGGTGAGAGGATTCACCAGAGACAGTGGGGAGCAGAACAGGCAGATCGACTGAAACACACTGCTGAGGGGAGCAGTGGGAGAGGCAGGAGAGGTCTGCTGTGCCATGTGGGTCCCCTCCCTGGTCGGGGATCGAACTTGCGCTGCCGTGCAGCAAATGCTTCACAGTGCGGTGCTCAACCCGCTGCGCCACCAGGGAGGCCCGAGCTTCTGTTTCTTTAAGAGAAACTGGAAGTTCAAATTTTTATGAGCATTTCCCAGAACTTTATATAGATAGGTAACATTTTAAAATCAAACTAACAATTTTCATTGTTTTAAAATCAATTCCCATTTTGATCTGTTGATTTTAAAGCAAATCAAATCAAATGTGTTGGTGAGCAGTATGTACATATTAGGCTACACCCTGTGTAGGAGCAGAGAGAAGGTTCCAGCCTGGGCCCGCCACCCTCACCTGAGCCACCAGGAGGGGGCTAAGCTAACCTGGCCCCCTGCTGGGAGGCAGAGCTGTCACCCACAGTGTGCTCCAGAGGGTCTCCCTCAGTCCCTCCCCTCCCCTCCACAGCTGAGGGGCTCTGGAAGTAACTGGAGCTCAACACACATTTGAGGATTCATTTACATGTGCAAGTTTTCCTGGATAATATTTACAAGTCTCAAATATTCTTTTAGGTCAGACAATGAGGCTTGTTCTGTGACTACACTCTCAGGCTCCACAGATAATGGGGTCCCAGCAGGGAGGAGCCCCATCCCAGCAGGAGTTGCTCAAATGTGACACATTCCAGTCATATGATTCTTTCATATTTTGAAGTGGACTTTCTTTCCCTTCACAAATCCATTCTGTAAAACACTTGTTAATCCTTCTCTTCCAGACAGATGTTCAAATTTAAGTTGAAATTTGAGTTCCAGGGTCCTCCCTGGTGGTACAAAGAGTTGAGTTGTAGCACTATGAGGTTATCCACAGCCACTGCAGTGAGAGTTCCAACCCCAGCCAGGGGGGTGACCCACATGGCGCAGCAGACCTCTCCTGCCTCATCTACTGCTCCCCTCAGCAGTGTGTTTCAGTAGATCTGTCTGCTCTGCTCCCCACACTGTCACTGCTGAATCCTCTCACCCTCCGCACCTCTGGCCTGCACCCCAGCTCTTGTATGCTTAAATAAATAAATCTTTTTTTAAAAAAAGAAAGAAATTCGAGTTCCAGTTAGTCCTTGGACCAAAGATGGTGCTCCTGCCCTCATGACCATTGTGTAGACACGGGGCAGAACCACCCCACACCGAGGTGGGCAAATGAGGTGGAAAAAACACAGAGCACGTGGGGCCAGCATGTGAGACGCAGCTCAGCCGCTTTCCAGCTCTGTCACGTTGCCCTGGTCCTAGCTTCTCTGAGCGTCACCTTGCTCATCTGTAAACCCTAGGGGGATGACGACACCTGGTGGCTCTAGCTCATGTGGTTGCCATGGGGACAACAGGAGTTACAGCATTCTGTAAGTGCTACAGTGCTGGACAAATAGGTTTTATTATCCTCATGTCAGACGTCAGAATGAAATTTGAAGCAATAAACATTGCTTGATGTTTAATGCTAATTACAACCTTTCCCCCTATATAGCAAGTTGGTCTAGGATTATAAAAATGCAAATGAAAAAAACTATGACATTGAGTGTTTCCATGTTCACTTGAAACTGGAATTTATACTTTTTCAATATAATAAATAACCTCAGATATAAAGATATCAACTCTAATTTAACAGTGTTAAAAAAATTAACAGGACAATATAAGCAACTTCTCTGATGTGAAGTAATGTAAGAAAGTCAGCAAACCCATCAGTGTTGCTAAAATTAAGAATGACCAATAAAAGCTGCATTTATGCTAACATGAACATTTAGGCCAACCTACCTTCCAATTTGCCAGTTTTTTAAACTCAATAAATTTTATAACTGCTCCCATAAGAATACCTAGAAGAGAAAATATAAAGTTTAACATAAATTTAAGATAGGAGGAAAAATTACTCAGATTTATTATTTAGAGAAATAATATTAGTAGGTCTCTAAAATGGTTTTTATGGATTTCTTCAAGTTTTATGTCTGAAAGAACTAAGAGTGGACATTCGTGTGAAATTTTGTGAGTCACATGAGCTTCTCACTTGCATCTCAGACAAACACTATCAACAATGGGTGTGGGGAGGGGGGAGAAAGCTTCACAAAGCGAGTCCCACAGGTAGCCCACCTGGCACATGGACTCACCTGGCATTTTTGCTGCCACCACCTATCTCCAGGGTGGAATGACAAAAGGTTTACAAACTAAGTTTGCCTCAAGCTACTCAGTCCTACCGTTTTCAATAAAGAACCCCAGGTCCCCCTTTCAAGCTTAGATGGCCACGTTCTGGAGGCTGCTTAGAAACTCAAAGCAGGGAATCATCTCAAGTACAAAGTCTGAGAAATTCCTGGAACAAAACAGACCATCTAAGTCCAGGCATGTTTCCATAAAGCTGACAGGCTTGTTATTCTCTCATAAAACACCTACCAAAAATAATTCCCCAAGAAGCACCACGGGGACAATCGTTTTACTCGCTAGATAAATGATTTTTAACCTTGTTGGCTCATCAGACTCACCATGGGGGCCTCGGGGTAGACACCTGAGCAGAGCCCTACTAAATCATAGACTCTGGAAAGGGCCGATGTGAGACAAGCCCAAAGACCCCTGTCAGGGATGCTTGGCAGCAAAGTTTTTCCCTCTTTCCTTCCAAGGAAGGAGCTTTTCTCCACTAACAGCAGAAAGCTGAAGAAACCCTCTAGTGTATAAGGTAAGGAGACAAAGCTACAACACAGAAGTTTATTAGGAAAAGGAGTTGCTCTAACATTAATTGTTGGGGGGAGTGGAAGTTTGCAGGGAAGAGAGGAGATCTGTAACTTATAGACCTCTATACTATGCAAATTATACATTATTAGAGCAACAATAAAACTGCTTTAAAAAAGAGACCATGACAAAATAGATCTGAGCTATAAAGGGAGCCAATGACCCTATTTCCAGAATAGTTGTTTCCAAAACATTCTTTTGCGGGGTGGCGTGAAAGCACTGATTTAACTCCAATCCAGTGAGAGCTCCTCAACTGCTTTTTTCCCCCTCATCGTCTCAAATTGTCTATATATTTAAAGGAATTTTTATACACATTTTTATCAACCAAAAAAAAAGTTCACGAGTACTTTGTAAAATGTTGTAAGTAAAACAAAAATTCCCTCCCCTCTTTAATTAAAGCATTGTAACATTATATTCAAGTGTTCATCATCAAGAATCAATATGTGTATATGTTACATGTTAAGGTTACTGCTATGAGTCCAAATCTCTCCTTCCCCACACCATTGTCCCCCTTTCCCTGACTTAAAGGAATTGGGGAATACCTAAGATGAGGCAGATCTATATGTAATCTTGGGGAATACCTACCGCCTCTTCACACTCTCCCATACCCTTCTGGTAGCCACTAGTTGGTCTTACAACCTAAAAGTTTATTTTTGTTTTATTTAGTTCATCTGTTTTCTTTTTATACCACATAAGTGAAATCATATGGTAAGATCCCACCCCCAT
This sequence comes from Galemys pyrenaicus, assembly GCA_019455555.1. NCBI lineage: Eukaryota > Metazoa > Chordata > Mammalia > Eulipotyphla > Talpidae > Galemys > Galemys pyrenaicus. The sequence continues at coordinate 2,449,838 of JAGFMF010011603.1, forward strand.
TTCTGTCTTAGTTCTCTCTTCCTGCCCCAAGATGACCAAGCATCTCCATAAGTTTGGGGTATACTCTACCAGACCATTCTCTTTCCTCTTACATATTTATATTTAACCACACAGTACTGGTGTGTGTGTGTGTGTGTGTGTGTACTCATATAAAACTGATGTTACTGTAAGTACATCATTTTACTACTTACTATTTTGCTCAGTGTTGTCCTGGAGAGCTAGTCAGCGATGATTACATATAGATCTACCTCATTCCTTTTAACAGTCCTATAGCATAAACTGAATAATTTTTTTCTGCAAGAAAAGGTGCAATGGCCAACAAGCACATGAAAAGACACTCACCCTTATTAGTCATTAGGGAAACACAAATCAAAATCATGGTAAGATTTCACTTGATACCCAGAAGGATGGCTATAATAATAAAAATTCAGGAAGACAACAAGTGCTGACAAGGATATGGAGAAATTGGAGCCTTCACACAATGCTGGTAAGATTGTAAAATGGTATAATCACTGTGGAAAAGTTTGGTAATTCCTCAAAAAGTGGAACAAGAGTTACTACCTGACCTAGCAATTCCACACAAGAGAAGTGAAAACATAAATTCATACAGAAACTTGTACATGGATATTCATAGCGGTGTTAGTCATAACAGTCCAAAGGGAGAGACCCAAATGTTCATCAACGATAAATGGGTAAGCAAAATGTGGTTTATCTAGATCTGTAACTGAATATTATTCAGCAATAGAAAAGAAATACTAACATGCCACACCACGGATGACTCTTGAAAACATGCTAAGTGAAAGAATCCAAACCCCGAAGACAGGTATTTTATGATCCAATTATATGAAACATTGACAATAGGTAAAGCTATAGAGGTAGAAATTACATTAGGACAGGGAAGGAAGGGTTTTGTGATAGCAACTAAAGGTATAGAATTTCTTTTGGGGGGTGATAAATATGTTCTAAAATCAATTGTGATGGTTGTACAACCCTGTGGACATACTAAAAAAGCACTGAATTGCACTTCAAGATTGTGAAGTTGGGCCTCCCCGGTGGTGCAGTGGGTTAAGCAATGCACTATGAAGCAAACCGCAGCCACTGCAGCATGAGTTCGATCCCTGCCACGGGCCAGGGAGGGACCCCACATGGCGCAGCAGACCTCTCCTGCCTTGCTCACTGCTCCCCTCAGCAGTGTGTTTCAGTCTGCCTGTTCTGCTCTCTGCTCTGTCTCTGGTGAATCCTCTCACCTCCCAGGACTCTGGCCTGTACCCCAGCTCTTATATGTGTGAATAAATAAAATCTTTAAAAAAAATTGTGAAGTTTATGACATGTGAATTTTATATGTATTTAAATCACAATTTTTTAATTGCTCCCTCTAACTACAGCTTTCTCTGTCTGCCGTTAACAGTGGCGCTGCAATGAGCAAGCCGTACAAGCTCTTTAAGAGTGCTTTCCGAAGGCAGATCCGGAGACAATGAATGGCAGGAGCCTTTTTTATTTCCAAAAGTGTTGCCAGATTGTCCTTCAAAGTATTGTGCTGATTTACAGCACTGCAGGAGAGCGATGCCACATCCCACAAACCCTGGGCTGACATTTCTGCCAGAGGACGACAAGGAGTTTTACTTTAAGGTTGCAATTTGCATTTGCAGGGAGCCTTCCTGATTAGGGAAGTTGAATCTCCTTTCATTGTTTTGGATTTCATGCTTAAAGCTAGTGGTTTTTCCCCTACTCAACCCCAAACTCAACTTTCTTCTCTCTCATAAATGTACACCAAAGTTTAATGCCATGATGAACACTTCTGTGATCACACAGGAAAGTTAGAGTTGAAAATCAGTAATAATTTTATGGCCTACCTTTGCTTATTTATGATGCACTTGGAAATTGGTAAATGCTATGATATTACTACTACTTACTACTAATTGTAATTACCAATTACAATACTTGAGTAATCCTTTTTGAGATGTCCTGGGACTAAACTATGGTACATGAAACTGGCAAATTACTCCTTTACCTTCTGAGGTCGAGGTTGAAAGTTAGGTCAACAGGAGAAAGTAATTTATACCAGGCAACCGACCGCCAGATGAGAGCAGTCCCCTAGCTACAATTTTGTATGTTGCTGTTAGTAAAGAGGATTGGAGAATGCACCCTCATGTTATTTTTACTATTATACAAAATCTGCTGTGTATTCATGAAAGAGAACATAAAAACAAATAGGGGGCCTCCCTGGTGGCGCAAGGAGTTGAGCATCGCACTGTGGGGCTTTCGCAGCCACTGCAGCAAGAGTTTGATCCCCGGCCAGGGAGGGGACCCACATGGCACAGCAGACCTCGCCTGCCTCTCCCATTGTTCCCCTCAGCAGTGTATTTCAGTGGATTCACCTGTTCTGCTCTCCACTCTGTCTCTGGTGAATTCTCATCCTCTGTGACTCTGGCCTATACCCTAGTTCTTATATACATAAATAAATAAATCTTATAAAGATATAGGGAGGGTCCATGGTGAGTCCTTCCCTATCCCTGCCAGGAACTGCCAAAGCTCATCACTCCCAGAGTGCAATGCTAACTGATGTATCACTGTAGCAGCAGGAAAGGCCATGATTCAGAATAGACGGGTCAAGGAAGGGAGTCTTGGAGCCCTCGGTGGTTTTTCATGCTTTTATTAGTAGAGTTGGCCAGGTACATGGCAAACAGCCTCCCAGCCCATCTCACCCTCTCAGCTGCTTCTTCTCTGTCTCTCTCTCTCTGCTGCTGCTTGGTGGTGCTCTCACTGTTGGTTGGTCAGTACTGTTGGTCCTGGCGTACTCATGACACCGCCCACTTAGCCCGTGTCCAACTCAGGTGCGCCCACTTGCGCATGCCCACCCTGGAATGCTCACAGCACCACAGGTGTCCATCATCACACCAGTGGTGGGAGGGTGGAAAGACCTGATCATTCTCTGACCCTACAGTCCACCCCCTCAGGTTTTCCACCATACAAATTATACATCAATAAAGCAATGCAGCAAACACAACATAATACAAATAGATACAAATACGCCTAGGCAGGGCACCAACCCTAGGGGCAAAAGACAAGATTACTGGCACCAGCAGATACGATCCACCATATCTGCTGCCGAAGGCACCGATTATGCGAGACGGGAACCACTCACGGCACCTGCCGTCTCACGCCAGGAGTCGTCAGGCTTCCTGGCCTTCTCTGGCTGTGGTCTCAGCCACAAGCCACACACTGCACCCACCCCCAGGATGCTCTCACTCTCTCTCGGGATTGGCGATTCTATACTTTTTGGGGGTAATCGCCCAATCCCCAGGGTACTCTCTGCGGTCACTCCAACATTCGGCTTTTATAGCCACATGTGACACGCAGACCCTGCACTCAGGCCAACCCTGTGCACACGCACACGGGTCGGGGATCCGTGGATACAAGCTCCACATGCGGCCTCTC
>JAGFMF010011603.1:2463931-2478885 GCA_019455555.1 Galemys pyrenaicus
CCCCGCTCTGTCTGTGGTGAATCCTCTCACCCCCCACACCTCTGGCCTGTACCCCAGTGCTTGTATGCATAAATAAATAAATCTTTAAAAAAAAAATGACATCTCCTAGGGATTATGAGGTTTTAAATGAGATGGCAATATGAAAACAGGCCAGAATCTGGCATTCCTTAGTACCATGAAGTCCAGATAAGTTCAATGTGCTGATCCAGGGTAGTAGGAACATAGAGGGTAATGGGGGAAGGAGAACGGGCAGAGTCTGAATGTTCAGCTTCAAAGCTAACCGAAACCATCGCTATATTATGAAAGAATCACTAAATATACTAAACAAGATCAACAAAGAAAAGGAAAGAAAACTTCAGCAGTGATAAGGAAAAATTAAACGTTATTAGCAGGCAAGTAGAAACTAGCAAACACAACTACAATATAATAAATGAAGGTAAGCTTAGCTGACATTAGTAAAACCTTATTTACTATGCCTGAAGCATTCCCACCCACATTTTAGTCCTGATTTTAATACTTACTGAAAAGTAAGGTCCCTGCTTCTTCACAAACCACATCAATGAACTTGTATGTCAGCTCACCCCTGTTATTACACCCATCTTTCCCCTCTAAATAGAAGCTAATTACCTTAACAGTTAATTGCCACAGGAAACAAAAGAGAAATGTAAGTAGGGTAGAATGGAATGCTCTCAGAGACTAACTCTGACATGAAAGCGAGCCATTTCTCAACTATTACGTGAGAGACCCTCTGCCTGCAAAATCATCAATTATATGAACTGTTAATTATTTGCCTTAGTTGAGCTGGGCATCATTCCTAGAAGCAGAGGTCAGTGTACCCCGAGGGTAGCTCTAGGAGAACTGAGCCATGACATGTGATACTTAGAAGGTCACTGCCCATCTTTGAGCCTGTATTCTCATCTGTAGAATGGGATCATAACGCCCTTGTCCAGATTGCAATGAACATTAAATGAGGGCAGGCAGGTATGTACCTAATTTCTTATGGTTCCTGGGGCACTAGGGAGACACTCAAAAAATGGTAGTTATTGTTACTGCTTTTATTATAGGATTACCAATAAGCACTTACCTAAAGAAACAACAGCCACGCTCTCTGGCAAGAAATGTAATCTGTATCGGATCAGTAAATGCACTAATATGATGCAGATAGCTGTAGGGAAAAATGAAACATTGTTAACACCGCCCAGTTTTTTGAATAAATATCAAGGTCAAAGTTACTACTGGGATGCCGCAGGGAAATGGACAACTGGCAACGACATAGTCAACTTCAGTTGTATTCTCAATCTTTTATTTCTTAACTTGGAGATAGACTCAGAACACTTATTACATTTTCTCCATTCTTTTTTATATCTGAACTAGTTCATTTTCCAGTAGTTCTGGAAAAGGTAACAGTTATCTAATTTTTTCTCTAAGTGATTAAACCTTTTATCACCATTTAAAATTATTCAAATGTCCCTGGTTCTGAGAAATGGTTCTCAACTTTTTAGATTTATCATCAACTAGAGAACTCTAAATGATGAGGAAGGAAGTCAAGGAAGTCATTGACTTTCACATAAATGTAACTGTAACTGTAACAGAATATGTTGCCATAAAGTCTTTTGCCACCATGACTGGTTCATTTAACATAGAAGGAAACAAGGATATTTTACCCACAGAACACCATTAGTATGATGATAACATCAGAAAACTACAGGTAGGGTTCCTGCTCCCCAGGTAGGTACTGGGGTTCCCACTGATGGAGGGCTTCCTGTGAACCAGGCATTGCACCAAGTACTTCCCAAATAACAACTCCTTGGACGCCTGACACCTCTCTGCACTAGCTATTAACATCACTGTATCTTTTGATCAGAAGTGAGAAGACACATCACTGGTAGGTGCTGCAGTGTGCTTCCCACCCAGGGGCTGGAAGCATAAGCACCCACTACCTCCCTCCCAGCTGCCTTCCCTCCTCAGTCACCAATATAGCCACAATGGGCCTCCCAGGTGGCGCAAGAGTTAAAGTCTCAGCACTATCAAGCTATCACAAGCCACTGGGGCAGTTCCATCCCAGCCAGGGAGCTGACCCACATGGCACAGCAGACCTCTGTCTTGACTGCTGCTCCCCTCAGCAGTTTATTTCAATAGACCCACCTGTTCTGCTTCCCACTCTGTCTCTGGTGCATCCTCTCACCCCCTTGCACCTCTGGCCTACACCCCAGTTCTTGTATACATAAGTAAATAAAAACAAATATTTTAAAAAAATAAGCACAATGCCTGACTTTCTGCATGTGGGTGTTGTCATGAAAGAAAGGAAACGAAAGGACGTAAAACTATTGAAAGGAATAAGCATTTCTTATAAAAATGTATACGTTCACATAAATAATTCCTAAATGTAACTCCATGGTCCAAATGTTAGTGTGCATGCCTCTCTCTCACTAGGCACCTGGGTGGTAAAACTTTGCATCAATCGCAGTATTATTTTAATAGTACTAAAAATAATTTAGCTTTTTTTTTTTTTTTTAAAGGAAATGTGTATACAATCTCTGGGGCTGTTAACAGGCCACCCTCGGAGCCAGCATTGACAAATTTGGTATCTTTAGTCCCACCAAAAAGCACCAGGTGGCCAGAGAAAGGAAACAGTTGTAAATATAGACATTTTGTCCTCCTTTCATTCTGTGCTTTAAGTTATCAATCTGTAGTGTTATTTTATTATAAATATTTAACCCAGTTAGAAAACTACTACATTATATATTAAGAGCAAGAAAAATGTTCCAATGTACAAACATAACATGGAGCAGGCCAGCAAGCCTACAGTCTAGGGGGTGGAAAAAAGCCGGGAAGTGAGCACATAAATAAAAAGGTCTAAGCGGGACCTCCCTGGTGGCACAAGGAGTTAAGTAACGCAGCACTGTGAAACAGACCACAGCCACTGCAGCATGAGTTTGATCCCAGGCCAGGGAGGGGCCCCAAATGGCGCAGCAGACCTCTCCTGCCTCTCCTGCTGCTCCCCTCAGCAGTGTATTTCAGTCAATCTGCCTGTTCTGTTCCTCACTCTGTCTCTGGTGAATCCTTTCACACACACCCCACACCTCTGGCTTGTACCCCAGTACTTGTATGCATAAATAAATCTTTAAAAAAAAAAAAAAGCTCTAGGGAGCTGAAATAGTGCCTGCTCTTTCCATCAAGCTGGAAGAAAAAATTAATTTAAAAAGTTTATTCTCTCATAAATCAAACAACTATTTGCTTTCCCAAGTTAAGAGCAAAGGGGAAAACTGCCTGTCCACAGAGTCAGGGAATGGTCTCCAGCCAGTGAGGTTTGAAAAAACCACCCACAATGAGGAAGAAAATATTTGTAAATAACATATTTTGTAAGGGTCTAGCTTCCAGAGTACTTAACTCATATAACTCAACAACAAAAAAGCAATGCAACTCTAAATAGGGCAAAGGAGCTGAACAGACATTTCTCCAAAGATATACAAATGGCCGGTAAGTGCATGCAAACATGCCCGATGTTATTATTCATTAGAAAAATGCAAGTCAAAATAAAACAGAGATAACAACTTCATACCCATAGGATGACTATTAGCTAAAAAGCAAAACAAAGATGGGGAAGAGACAAGTGTTGGGAAGGATGTGGGAAGATTAGAATCCAAATGCATTGATGGTACAAGTGTAAAATGGTACAGCTTCTGTAAAGTCTGGCAGTTCCAGAGAAAGGTGGATACAGAGTTACTGTTCAACCCAGCAATTCTACTCCTAGGTGTATATCTGGGAAAAATATAAACAGGTTCACATACTTTACAGAATTGTTCACAGTAGCATTACTCACAATAACCAAAAAGAGGAAACAACTCAATGTCTATCAACTAATGAATGGCCAAATTATGTGGAAGAGCCATACAATGGAATATTGCTTGGCCATAAAATGGAATATCATTCTGACACAGGCCACAGCTTGCATGGGCCTTGAAAACATGATGCTAAGTGAAAGAAGCCAGATATGAAGGCCACAGATTATAAGGTTCCATTTGTGTAAAATATTTTGCGTTGTTTTTTTAGATTTATTTATTTATGCATACAAGAGATGGGGTACAGGCCAGAGGCAGAAAAAGGGGTGAGAGGATTCACCAGAGACAAAGCTGGGAGCAGAATAGGCAGACAGACTGAAATACACTGCTGAGGGGAGCAGTGGGCAAGGCAGGAGAAGTCTGCTGTGCCATGTGGATCCCCTCCCTGGCCGGGGATCAAACTTGCGCTGCTGTGCAGCAGATGCTTCACAGTGCAGCACCCAACCTACTGTACCACCAGAGAGGTCCTGCATAAAATATTTTGAATAGGCAAATTCCTAGAGGTGGAGAGAAAACAGTATTTACCAGAGACTGGGGAGGGGTCAGAGAGGAAGGGGAGTGACTGCTTTTAATAATATTGGGTCTCTTTTTGGGGCAACGAAAATGTTCTGGTGATGTCAAAAACCATGACATCACCAGACAGTGGTGATGGTTATACAACATTGTGAATATACTAACTGATGCTGAATTATACGGTTCCAAATGGTCAATGGTCTACGTCATATTTATTTTATCACATACACATCCGTAAAAAAAAAATTTAGATACAGGAAACACTAACATGGAAAGACGTCCAAGATATTGTGTGAGATGAAAAGCAAGGTATAGGGCCCCATTCATATTAAAACAAATGACCGTGTTTACGAATGTGCATGTTGGTACATCTTTTTTCAAGCACACATGGAAAAAAGAGCAAGAAGGGGAAAAAAAACACCTGTAAGGTATGGCACAAGTTAACATGCTTCTAAAAAATTTTTTCATATTTGATGTAATAATTATGGAAACTATATTAAATTAGACACATTTTTAATAACGATTAAATTTAATAGCCTGTTTAAAAAATGTTTGTGTCAAATGATACTAATTGTTAACTCTAGTGTAAGTCAATAACTATAAAACACCATTGTTTATCTGGAGTCGCAGATTGCAAGGGTTAAGAGAAAGTCAGAAGATTTCAAGTTTCTAAAAGTCAACAGTCACTACGTTTTGGAATCCTCGACAAAGGGGAGTACCTCCCTGGTGGCCTAGGGGTTAAGTCAGTGCTATCACCTCTATGGCCTGAGTTCAATCCTGGGCCAGGGAGGTGACCCACATGGTACAGCAGACCTCTCCTGTCTCACATGCTATTCCCCTCAGCCAAGTATTTCAGTCAGTCTGCCTGTTCTGCTCCCCACTCTCTCTGGTTGATCCTGTCACCCTGCACCTCTGGCCTACACCCCAGTTCTTCTACATAAAAATAAAATTAAAAAACAACAGCAACAAAGGGACATACATTGTAATCCTCTGACATGCTTATAGGACACAAAAGTTACAATTTCATTTCACTTAACTGAAATAGTAAACAAAAGTGCCTTAACTGTGTTCCAGGCTAGGAGCTCCTGAAATCAGGAATAAGCTGTGGACTGATTTCCTCAATTCACCACAGTTCACATGAGCAGGCTAGCAATTATTATTACTACCTATTAACAATAATTTTCTTTACTTTATCAAATTTGCAGGTTCTTTGATACCTAGTCAGGAACAAACATACAAGATATGTGATATCTTGTTGATAATATATAAGATCAGCTGAAAAAAAAGCCTTCAAATTCATTCCATTCTGCTAATGCATGTTGACTCACACATTAAACTTGAGATACCAACTCAAACTGCTCAGAAACTGATTAGGTGAAAAGGAAACCACCTTAATGTGACTAGTCACACAGAATAGATTTGTGATCTCTTTGAAGAGAAGACAATCCAACAGAAAAAAAATACAGGTCAGCCCTCCCTGGCTCAAGGATGTCTTAACATTAGGCAGGATTTTGCCTAGATTAAAAAGCATATAATAAAAACCTGCTTTGTGGTCTCTGGAACAATCTAATCTTGAATTTTCCACACTCTGAAAACTGCTTTGAAAATCTTACTCTTTTCACCCTCGCATGGAAAAAAAAGTGATTGCAAAATAAAAGGTTTTGTTCCAGGTCTGTCTTTTACATCCTCTAACATATTGAGTTAACAGCAATGTAAACAGACTAATCATACTCCTTTTGGATTAAAAACTCAGGTGTAAATATTTCTTGATCAAGAAAAAGAACTGCTTTTCTTCTTTGTGTTTAACTACTATGACAAAAAGGAAAATAAAAAGTGTCCTTGACTGTTCAAATAATCCCCTAGAAATAGAATTCAACTACATTTTCCGTGCAAAGCAATGGCCTGGGCACCTTAAATCTGGGTGGGGCACTAGACTTAAGCATGACATGTGCACTCTGAGTACCTTTTCTGGGAGACACGACCCAGCTAAGTCTGAAGCTGGCGCCACTGGTAGTTTTTGGGTTCCATTTGCCAATGAGTATGCAACTCCACCCTACAGTTTGTTTTCTTTGAATCAATTTGAATTGGTTTTGTCCCATGAATGAAAAGAGTCCCAGATCATTTTTTAGCTACAAGTAAAAGAATAGCTGACTAGAAACTTGTACACCGTGTATACTTTGTCAATAGTCAATGTAAAAGTTTTACAAAGCCGGGCCTCCCCTGGTGGCGCAGTGGGTTAAGCAGCGCACTATGAAGCAAACCACAGCCACTGCAGCACGAGTTCGATCCCTGCTGCCGGCCAGGGAGGGGGACCCACATGGTGCGGCAGACCTCTCCTGCTGTGCCCGCTGCTCCCCTCAGCAGTGTACTTCTGTTATCTGCCTGTTCTGCTCCCCGCTCTGTGGTGAATCCTCTCGCCCCCCAACACCTCTGGTCTGTGCCCCAGTGCTTGTATGCATAAATAAATAAATCTTTAAAAAAAAAAAAAGTTTTACAAAGCCTATGAGAGGTCCTAGAATTTTAAATAAAATTATATTATTATTAAAATTCTTTGACCATTAACAGTCTAAATATAAATGTGAAAGATGTTATGCTTTCCTCAAAAAAACAAAAATACCCACAAAAATCAGTCCTCATAGACATCAGAGAATTATCTGCACCTTGTAACCCAATTGCACCTTTCACTCTTTTGAAAAGATCTGATCTAATTAGAACTATGATGCAGTATCATTAAAGAGAAGCAGGAAATGTCAACAAGCTGACTTCACTATTTCAATGCAAGTTTGGACTCAGGTCAAATTCTAAGCTATTTCTTCCTGAGCTAATCCAAAGTGGTTATGCAGTTTCAACTGGATTTTTTTTTTTTTTTTTTGTGGTGTAGAACAGTTGTCTACTTTCCACAGTGTCTGGGAAACATTTCAGTTAATGCCTTTTATCTAAGCTTCTGCTATTGGGCAACCTGGATCAGTGTCTAGACTCCCAAAAAGAAAGTATGTCAATCATATAACCTGTGTGGCCCTAAATCTCACCTGTTCAAGAAAGTTGTTAGACAAAATGAAACTTTGAAAGAAAAGCACAGGTGGTACAGAAATTTGGCAAAAGTCATGACAATGGCTAATGGGAATGGCAGAGGTTGAGGACAACTGTGTCACAGGAAAGATGTCTGATCTTTTGATCGGCAGCAAAACCCTTCATTAAAATTTTATATGGAAGCCTAATAACAGCTACAATAGACATAACTCAGCTCTGGTCAGAGAGTCAGATGTCCTTTCATTTGACTGCTCCCACCTCCTGCCCCACTACCAGCTCTCGCTCTCACTCTCACGAGCAGAGTTTGAAATGCACTAAACTACCAGATGCTCAAGATTCTTTATAGGTCGAAGCTTCTTTCATTCTTGCTTTCAAAAGATGTCTAAATTATTACATAAAGGCACCTTCAGAACTGCTAAAGAGTAAACCTATGGTATGAAATGATTATTGTGCCTTGGTGTTTGAAATCAAAATGGGAGGAAGATGTGACAAGGTAAAAGGTGGTTTAAACGACAGGATTAACCACACAGATAGCCCACACTGACACATAAGATGGCAAATGATGGTGTCTCCGCATTCACCTAGGACGAGGAGGCTGAAGAAAATGGTCATGCCGCTTGACTGCTCCTCCTGCTGAGCCTGTTCCCCCGTCTGCACTGGGAGGATGGGCTTGGCAGGTGTGGGGAGCACCAGTTTCGTAGTGACAAGGAGGGTGGTGTGGAGGGTGACATTGAAAGCTTCATGAGTTGTGTTGGGGAACCTGTTGGAGGACATAAAAAGCATTGGAATTAGAGAAAAGAATAAGGCCCTGAGTATCAGTGTGACATACACACACACCACACACCCCTCAGGAGAACTTGGCATAAAGCTTTAGGGGAATCACAAGTCTTGCAACTGACAGGCAGGCATAGGAAATAAACTGCTTTAACAAAAGTCCTGTTTTTGGTGGGTGGAGGGAGGGGAGGGCAAAGACGGTCATGAGGTGTAAAGAGCACAAGGGAATGAGGTGACGGGGCACAGGTAAAAATGGTGGTGGGAACCCACTGGGGAATACAAACGATGTCAAATACAATTAAATATAATAATAATAAAAAAAAGTCCTGTTTGCCATCACAGGAGGATACAAGAGGCCTCAGTGCTTCAGAACACAGCTACTTAGAAGACAAGAACAAGAGGGAATCCAGGTTGGCTCAGAAACAAAATGCTGCCCGCTCTTTGGCATTTAATGGGGCTTTACACAGATGCAAAGGAGTGTGTTGTCACATTCCAAGGACCAACATTATTTTTTGGATTACTTTATTTCTCCAATTTATATCCTTTTCCTTGGTTTACTTCCACAAGGCAAAGAAATCACTTGAATTTGCCCAAGTGTTGATCTGGGCAAATACCCTCAAATTTCAAAAGGCTCAAAAGCAACTTCCTCTATAATACCCTACTCTATCCTTCGCTTCCATACTACGCTCACACCGTGACAGGATTGTATCAGTACAGTATTGACATGATTATAACAGCTATTGCTTATTGAGTACTGTTTAATTTCAGAGGCTAGGTAACATACACCCTAACATTTAATATATAACATGACTGAGGTATTACTATGTTCTCAGTGAGGTTGCATAATTTGCCAATATCTCAGCCAACAGTAGGATCAAGCTTTGTGATAAACCTGAAATCACTAGGCTATGAAACCTCTTTTGCTTTGTGTTGTTGAGGTCCTGAGTCCAATAAGTAGGGTGACTAAATGAAATGACCATCAGACCAAGAGACTCATTTGAAAAGCTGCCAGCAGGGGAGTCAAATTTCAAGGAAGGAGTTCCTTGTATGTTCCACAAACATAGATTAGGCATCTGTAACAAGCAAGACTGACCCACAGGTATGGAGATAGTCTCCACCCAGAAATACCTGCAAGATGCAGACCCCCATCTCTGTAGCTCATTTTGCATAACCAGTCCCCTAGTTTTCTATATTCCAGTGTTCCTGCCTTTCTGTCCCTGAAAGACTAAGCCCTTTCTCACTTCAGGTCTTTTGTATTTGCTGTTCCCTCTCCTATCCCTTCTTTTGGTAGTTAAAGTTTGATCTGGCATGTCACTTCTTCCTGAGCAGCCTCTCCCACTCTCCACTCCTTCAGAGTGGATCACTAGAATGCAAGCTCCCTGAGGTTAGCCTTCTTCACTACTATGTACAGAGGGCCTGGTCAACAGTGAATGAATGAATGAATGAAGCTGGAGACAGAAGCAAAAACTGATAGAGCAGAGGAGGTCAACTAATTAAGTGCGGGGTGGAGGACTTCCTGGACGAGACAAGAGAGCTATTTTAATGATAAAATTATAAAATGACCGAAAACTGGGAAAGCGAAATTTAGGCTGCGGTTTCGCGAGATAGCTTTTGAAGCCAGCGCTGAGTGGCGATTCCCGCCGAGCTTCCGATCTCCAGGGGGCTACAAAGGCCGCTCCGGTCCAGGCCCTCCCGTCCCGCCCTCCTGGCAGGCGCCAACACTACAGTCTAGGCCAAAAGGCACAGGGAGCTCCGCCTTCCGGGGTCGGAGGGCGGCCTTTGGCGCTCGCTGTCACCCGCCGAAGCCCAGCCCTGCAGCCTCTGCCGCCCCGGAAAAGCCCACTCACTCCTCTTCCGCCATGTTCTCCCCCATCCTGCGGAGCCTCCAGGACCACCGAGTTCGGAGCCGCGAGGCTAGCAGGGTCCGTGTTTGCTTCCGGCTTCCGCTGGAGATGCGGGCGGACCGGCAAGCGTGGGGCGGGGCCTCGGCTGCAGAGGGTGACCCTTCTGTCTTTTCCTCTCTATGGCTCGAGGGAGGGAGGATGCTCGGGAGTGCTTTCCCGATATGTGCCTGGCTGGGGCCTCGTGACCATCTGGCCTCCCCAAAGATTCTGGCTTTTTCGCACCACAAGGCGGGACGTTTAGGTGGAAACTCCAGTGAGGTGACTGATTCACGTGAAGGCAATCCTTTCCGCCAGTGTCCTGGCGAGGAAGCTTTGGGCCTAGGCCATGCTGAGGGTCTCCCGGGAGACACTTCCCCAGGCTGAGCCTCAGATTCCTCAACTGTAAAGAAGACTGACCACCAACATTTATTGAATATTGTCATTTAAGTGGATCTAACAATGGATCATTCTGTGTTCATCCAGCCAAGGCATAGCTGATAGAGGCCTGTGTGTGCCTAGCAGTGGTCTGTGTGTCTGGGGAGACAGTGAGGAACAAGGTGACGCTGAAGGGATAGGAGGGAGCCATCAGGAGGGCTGGTATCCTACGGTAAGACCTTTGGATTTGACCACCTCTGCTGCTACCTCCCCTTCCTGCTCCTAGCTCTCCTGTCTCATGTGGATACCTGTCACTGCTGCTTCCGTGGTCTCTCCACTCTGCCATTGTGGTTTTCTACACAGTGACCTTAGTGATCCTTTAAAGGTCCTGTTACTTGGGCCTCCACGGTGGCACAGGGGGTTATGTTGCAGCACTATGAAGCTATCCACAGTCATTGTGTTACAGGGCAACTCTAATATAAAATGGGTTCCCCGGACTGGGTTTTTACCCGCCGCCTAGAAGACTTTTATAATAAGTCCCAACTTCAGGCACACATGACAGAAGTTATTAAAGGGTTTTATTTTACAAAAGAAGGGGAATAAAATAGTAATAATACCAAGGAAGGAGAGGGATACAAATCCGCAAATATCCTACCAGATCTCAGCAACCGCGCTGAGAGGTGGCTTCGAGTTAAGTGAGATGGCTCTAAAGGAAGAGAGAGCCCACGGCTCACCTCTCTGGTTTTATAGCCAGCGTGGCTGCTTAACTCCACCCTCAGGTCCCAGGGATCCATTCTTCGATAATCATGTTATTGGATTTGTGGTTCTGGAACACTGGTAGTCTGGAGTGGGGTTTGGAGTCCATAAACCTATCTGTGTAATTTATTCAGGACTGCCTTTCCCCCTAACAATTGCAGTCCCTACCAGGGAGGGATCAGTCCCCTGCCTGGCAATTCAGTCCCCACAAGGAGAATAAACAAGGAGGGGACCCACATGGCACAGCAGACCTCTCCTGTCTCACCTGCTGCTCCCCTCAGCAGTTTATTTCAGTGGGTCTGCCTGTTCTGCTTCCCACTCTGTCTGGTGAATCCTCCCACCCCCTACACTTCTGGCCTGTACCCCCAGTTCTTGTATGCATAAATAAAATAAATCTTTTTAAAAAAAATCTTGTCACTCCACTCAAAACCTCTACTAGCTTCCAATCATAGAGAAAAAAATCTTGGAGAGCCTACATATTCAACGGCCCTCTTCCCATCCAAGATTTCCTTCTCTTACATGCTGTGCACTGTGGTCACCGTGGCTTCCTCAGTGTGGTAGGAGCACATCAGCCACCAGCAACCCCTCTTCACTCACTAAGCCTTTATTTAGAGCGCTTTACTCCTAGTAATGTTACAGGGCTCCCACTTTCTAGGCTTTTGTTTAACCCTTAACCTATCCCTTAAGCCTTCTCTGACCAGCCCATTTATAATCCAAGCCCTCTTGCCTTCCCTGAGTTCTTATTCTCCTTAACATCTAACACATTATATGTTTTGTTGTTTTATTGCTAAAGCCTAGAACACATGTAGTTGGTACTCAGAAGTACATGATCATAAAATAAAGAAGTTGGTTAATTCTAAATGTATTAGGAAACAGATTTTTGAATAGTTCGACAGCCCAACTTTGTCAGAACTTGTTTGCTTGTGGAGAGTTGATTGGGGGTGGTGGGGTAAGCAGAAGTCCTCAAACCGGCTAGGATGCCTTTGCAAGAATCTGGGTGAGAGCAGATGACAGTTTGGGTTAAGAGGATACCACGGAGGTGACAGGAATGTTTGGCCTCTGCATATTTTGAAGGCTGGGTTTCCTGTTAGACTGTGGCATGCAGAAGAAAGAGAAACATAAAGCATGTCAAGATTTTGGCCCTGAGGAAGTAGGTGGAGCGCCTCCTGACTCAAACCCAGAGCCTTCTGACAGACACTCCAGTGTCTCTTAAGGCTGCTGTCAAAGCTAACTGAGAGAAAGTACTTAGGATTTCTCAGTGTTTGTTGAGCCCTTCCTGGGGTGTGGTGCTGGCTATTGTTTTCCTAATTCCTAACATTTCTTTGAGGTAGATACTATCATGAGCCTGTGAACTGAAGCACCAAGAAGTCAAGCCACCTTCCTGATGTCACAACTGGCAAATGGAGCCTGGGATTCCAGTGCAGACTCTGTCTCCGGTCCCCACTATTTTTTGTGATGGCTTTAATTTTTCTGGCTCTAAAATGCAGCTCCCAGCTTACTTTGCTCCCATAACACACAGCCTGACAGGAATGAACTGACCCAGAAAGGATAGCGAGCTGGATTCTCTCTGAGAGAGATACACTAACTGAGAATGTGAGGCTGTCATTCTTCCAGCCCCACCTGGCTGGGGTCAGACACCCTCCCCACCCCCCACCACTCCCCCACCCCCCTCCCGTGGGCTGGGGATGAGCCTCTTTACAGCAAGGTGCAGACTGTAAGCCAGTCAGGAAAAACACAGGGCCCTGCATTCTCCAAGGGCTGCCCCGTTCTACTGCTCTCGCCACCCATCCTGTTGTCAGGATCAGTCCAGGCTTTGTGGCAGTCATGGGTCTGCTGCCAATCAGGACGCTGCAGAACACCTGCTCACAGGCCTCTGGGCAAGGTTAGGTCCTTCCTACCTATTCCTGGGAAGGAAATCTATTGTAAATCCCCAGTCATTGCCCACAGGCAGGCAAATAAAACCACTTAACATGCAGTTCCTGGGCTCCTGGGAAGTGCCAGACTGACGTAGGGCTGGCACTAAGCACAGCAGGCTCTGGTACCAGGCAGCCCTGTGCTATCCTAACTTAGGACCTGTGGACTCTGTAACCTTGAGTCATTCAACCCAGCACCCTTAGCGTCTCAGGCTACAATCAAAGTTTCCTGCAGAGCCCTTCTTTCAAAGGCTGATAAAGGGGTAGAGAAAGTGCTTGCTTAGTTCTTGTCTTTGCTGCTCTCCTAGTTCCAATCCTTCTTCTTTTTTTTTGCCATTCAGCTCTCAACTTCAAGCCACCTCCTCAGGGAAGCCTTCCTTGAACACCCAGTCTAAAGCAAGGTGATAGTCCTTTGTAAAGAGCCAGGAAGTATTTTAGGCCCTGTGGACATTCTGCTCTCTGTTGCAACAACCCAGCTCTGAGGCTGTGGTGGCCAAGCCACTACACGTGATTTAAATAGGCCTGGCTATTTTCCAATAAAATTCTATGGAGATTGAAATTTCAATTTCACGTCATTTTCCCATGTCATGAAATATTCTTTTTATTTTCAGCCTTTTAAAAATGTGGAAACCATTCTTAGCTCATGAATCACGTGAAAGCAGATGGCAGGCTGGATTTGGTCAGTGGGCCGCCAACTACTCCTGGTCTAAAGTACTAAACAAGCAGCAGCAGCTTTCCTGCCCGCCTGAGCCTATGCAGGTGCTCCTCTTTGCCAACTTTCTCCCTTTGCAAGGCAGCAGAGGCAGCTCTCCCTCCTCTGCCTGCTTGTGACTATGCAGGCTGAAAATAAAAAGAATATTTCATGACATGGGAAAATGACGTGAAATTGAAATTTCCCTCTCTTTTAACAAACTTGTCCCTTTTGGGGCAGCTCTTTCTGCCTTTTTATGTCTCAGCAAGCATCCTTTACTCTTCTCTCCCTTTTTAAAAAAGTTATTTATTTATGCATATAAAAACTGGGGTATAGGCCAGAGTTGCGGGGGGCGAGAGGAGTCACCAGAGACAGAGCGGGGAGCAGAACAGGCACTCTCTAACTGAAATACACTGCTGAGGGGAGCAGTGGGTGAGACAGGAAAGATCTGCTGCGCCACAGGGTCACCTCCCTGGCCAGGGATCAAACTCTTGCTACAGTGCTTGTGGAAGCCCCACAGTGCTGGACCTTAACCCCTTGTGCACCAGGGAGACCCTTCTCTTCTCTCCCTTTTTATAAGAAACCTGCCCTTTTGGATATTAAAAGAAAATAAAGTTTTAAACAAGCATCAGAGGCATTTATCACCATCACCTAAGTCTCTCTCTCGCCCTCTTCTTTCCCTCTTTTCTTCCATTCTGACTTTATCATCCATTTCCTCCTCACCTGTCTCTCTGAATCCTTCATTCCTGCTATTGTTTCTTGAACACTTACTCTGTACCAGACATCGTCCCAAGGGCATGATACTCACTAATTTATTTAACACTTACAATAATACCAGGTATACTCTGATGAGCCTTGTCTTAAAAATGTGGAAAGTGAAGTCTTATTCACCACTTTCTCTTCCCAGAGCTTAGAAAATGCCAAAGCTATCCACAAAACCAGAACACCAAGAAAACTTCTAAAAGAATGTGACACTTCTTTTTTATTTTTTTTTTTAAAGAATCAACATGGTATATCAGTCAGGGTTTAATCAGAGAAGCAGAACCAGTTGGAAGTATGTATTAAGAAATTTATTGCAAGAAATTGGGCCTCCCCGGTGGCGCAGTGGGTTAAGCAACACACTATGAAGCAAACCGCAGCCACTGCAGCACGAGTTCGATCCCTGCTGCCGGCCAGG
>JAGFMF010011603.1:2478966-2510857 GCA_019455555.1 Galemys pyrenaicus
GCTCTCTGTGGTGAATCCTCTCACCCCCCCCACACCTCTGGCCTGTACCCCAGTGCTTGTACGCATAAATAAATAAATCTTTAAAAAAAAAAAAAGAAATTTATTGCAAGAAATTGACCTAAAACCACACAAATGTATTATCTTATAGCTAGGTAGGTTAGATATATCATGGCACTAAAAGGTATTGGCAAGTTTGTGTTCATTTTGGAGGCTCTAGAGAAGAAGCCATCTGCTTGCTTTTCTGGCTTCTAAAAGCTGCCACCTGCCACGTTTGTGGTCTTTCTCTTCAGAGCCAGCCAGGGTATGACTCTAACCTCTGCTCTGCTATCAGACTTGACTCACTGGAGCCTCGTGATTATTTTGAATGCCTCCAGTTATAGCCACTGACCTCACATCTCAAGGTCAACTGATTAGTAATCCTAATTCTCCTCTGTTGTGTAACAAAAGATAGTCACCAGGTCCAGGGGTCAGGGAGAATCTTGAGAGGGAACATTATTCTAACCACCACACCACAGGGGAAAATAAGATCTTTGTTGGCCTCCCTCCCCTTTAAAAAACACCATTTAGTACTGTCTCATGTTGATTTACACATGGGGGAGTGTTTAATATCTGTGGATTTTATTTTATCTGGCCCTGACCACTTAGTTGATGAGAGGAATCAGCATTACCAGGTAGTGAAAGTTGGGCTAGTAGAATTCAGTTGATTCAGGTATGACAGCTATATCAGAGTTTATTAAGAAATACAGACTCCAGGGCCTCCCTGGTGGCACAGTGGGTTAAGCAATGCACTGTGAAGCAAACCCCAAGCATGGCAGCACGAGTTTGATCCCCGCCTCCAGCCAAGGTATAGCAGGCCTCTCCTGCCTCACCTGCTGCTCCCCTCAGAAGTGTGTTTCAGTCAGTCTGCCTGTTCTGTTCCCCACTCTGTCTCTGGTGGATCCTCTTACCCTCTACACCTCTGGCCTGTACCCCAGCTCTTGTATGCATAAATAAATAAATCTTAAAAAAAAAAAGAAATACAGACTCCAGAACTAACATAAATCTGTTGGATTATGGGTGGGGCCTGGGAATATGAATTTATCCTTGACTCTCCTCCTCCATAGCCGAGTCTGCTGTGTCTGTATTTTACCTCTTGGAGGCCCTACTTCTCCTGCCAGAGGGCTTCTTCTCAACTCAGAACAAGCCATCTGTGCCGGGGGTGATGCTCCCAGAGCAGCCCTCAACCAATGGCTTGTCTTGAAGGTTAAATATTCTCCTTCCTCCATCCCTCGGTAGGACAAGTCTGAGGTGCACGATCTAAACAATTTCCCAGAGCTCTTCATTAGGGGGGATTCTCAAGCTGACTCATTTGACAACACACCTAAACATATTTTTTCTTTCTTCGATGATATAAATAGGTGGAAGTATGACTTTGTTTTGAAAATCTGCTTTGAGGGTCATGAGTTTTGAAACATGAAGCTCTCTTTATACGTTCTCCTTTGAAACAGCATTTATTTAGGGAATGTTCTAGAATTTCCTACCTATTAAAAATCCTACCTATTATGAAAATTGTGTTATTCGTTTCTAACTTTATTATTAATTTTTACCGTAATATATACTAAAATTATTCTACCCTTATGACTTCACAAAGACGTACTTCATTGACTTTGTGACATACAGGGAGAAATGGAAAGGTTATTTTTTTGTTTTAGAGTATGAGTTGGATGTTTATGTAGTAATTTTTATTATATTATTTAAAGTGTATGTGCAATTTTGTTAGATTGTGGAAGGTTTTGGATGCACAGGAAATGAAAGAATATCTTTGATGAATATACACTTTCTGTATAATAGAAAATGCCAAAAATTACTTTCTTCCCAACTATATTTTAATAAATAAGCTTATAAGTAAAACTGAACAAGTTTATGATCATAGTTTTCAGATCTCTGAAATATGTGAATTCAAGAATTTTTATGCTCTCTCACTGATATCTTTTAATTCAGATATAACTGACAGACAACACATTAATATTGCATTCTTTCTCTTCCCTTTTTAATTCTCCACTATGGGCAAACAGAGCTAGGGCTCCCCCACCTCAAGAAATTCTTATAGTGGGAGGCCTCCCTCGTGGCGTAAGAGGTTAAGTCCCAGCACTATGAAGCTATTGGTAGCCACTGCAGCATGAGTTGATCCCATGCCAGGGAGCTGACCCACATGGTGCAGCAGACCTCTCTTGGCTTGCCCGCTGCTGCCCTCAGTAGTCAGTCCACCTGTTCTGCTCCCCACTCTCTCTCTCTCCCCCCGTACCTCTGGCTTATACCCCAGTTCTTCTATGTAAAAATATAAAAAAATCTTTAAAAAAAATTTCTTATAGTAACCACACTCAATAATGTAGGGGAGCAAATATCTTCCACCACCAGGAAAGCCCAGTTCTCTCCATTTAAATATGAGCAGAAAACCAAGTAATTGTAGACAGCTAATGATAACCTCTTACATAAAAAATGAAATCAAAATAAATAGAGAAAATTAACAAAGAGAGAGAAACAGAGACAATACCAAGGAAGAAACTAAAAACAAAACAACTTTTCATAGAGTTACCATGAGTCAAGAACAATATGCTATAAATAAAACAATATTTTAAAAACAGGAGGCTCTTGGAAATTAAAAACATGACAGTAGAAATGTTAAAAATTTAAGGGCTGTAAGATAAATTTGAGAGTTTGCCCCAGACTGTAAAACAAAAAAGTAAAGATGGAAAAATAGGAAAAGCAAGATACATACAGAAATTTTCTAAAATTCCATATTTGAATAATGGGCATTTTATTAAGAAAGGGGAGAAACTGAAAGGAAGGAATCATTGATAAAATCATTCACAAAATTTCCCATAAGAGGACATGTGTTTCCACATTGAAAGCATTTACTAGTGCCCAGCACTTGAATAACAATAGACTAATAGAACGTCATCATAACATTTCAAAATACCAAGAACAAGCCTCCAGAAGAGAGGGGAAATAGATCACATTTAAAGCTTTAAGATCAGAATAAATTTGGACTTATTAGCAAAGACTTGGAAGCAAGAAGATAATGGAGTCATACAGTCAAAATTCTGAAGGAAAATGATTTCCAGCCTAGAATTCTATATCTAGCTGAACAACATTAAAGAAGCCAATAGAATAAAATCTCAAATCTCTTCCTACACCCTTTCTCCAAGGGCTACTGGAGACTGCAATTCCAAAAGGGTTGGGAGTGGAGAGGTGTCAGGCAAGGGAGAAAAAGATACATGATCTAAGAAACAGAAACCAGCACAAGAGAAAAGTAAATGGAATTCCCAGATGATGCTGAAGGGAGATCCAGGATGGCAGTTGTGACTGGAAGGAGTAATCACTCCAAATGCCAACAGGTTTGATGGCTCTGGGGAGATTTCTTCAAGAAGGTAAACAGGTAGACTTTCTGATATATTGGAATGTGTTGAGAGGGCAGTGGGACCACCGATAAAGGGTTTGGAGTTAAACTGAAAACAAATGCCAAGAAAAACATGTTGGCTTGGGGTAGGGGTAGGAAATAAGACAATTATTAACTCAAGGAAAAATAGAAAGCTATGCAGGGACTTTGCATTGTAGTTTACCATGGAACTCAGCTGGGAATGGCATTTACATAGACACAACTAAGTAAATAGTAAATATTGAACATCAACATAATCACATAACTATCTTCAGAGAATGGGGAGATGGGAAGGGTATATACATGTGCTAATAGAAGATGAAGGGAAGGAAAGCGAGCAGAATCTTCATATGCTGTAGATTATACAGAAAGCAGATTATACGGAAAACTGAAAAATTTGGAAGTGGCAATTGAAACTTATTATCTAAAGAAATGGAATTCAATTACTCCCCCAAGGTTGAACTTGGGGAGGGGGAAATGGAAGGGGCCTAGGGAGGTGTGATTTTAGAAACTTTGATCCTTCAATTTATGGGCAAGAAGGAGAGGTCTGCTGCACCATGTGGGTTTTAAACCTTAATATAAATGAAGTTTAAAACCAAACATAAAAAGACATAATAACTATTAAAATGCTGTTTGGGACCTTCCTGGTGGTGCAGGGGTTAAAGACACAGCACTGTCAAGCTATCCACAGCTACTATAACATGAGTTCGATCCCCAGCCAGGGAGCTAACCCACATGATGCACCAGACCTCTCCTTCTTGCCCACTGCTCCCCTTATCAGTGTGTTTCAGTCAATCCTCCCGTTCTGCTCCCTACTCTGTCTCTAGTGAATCCTCTCCCCCCTGCACCTCTGGCCTACACCCCAGTTCTTGTATGCATAAATAAATAAATCTTTTATTTTAAAAGATTTATAATTATTTTTTAAAGATTGAAAAATAAATATTTTTTAAAAATTTATTTATTAATGCATACAAGAACTGGGGTACAGGCCAGCAGTGCAGGGGCAGTGAGAAGATTCACCAGAGACAGAGTCGGGAGCAGAACAGGCAGATGGACTGAAATACACTGCTGAGGGGAGCAGCAGGCCAGGCAGGAGAGGTCTGCTGCGCCATGTGGGTCACCTCCCTGTCAGGCAGCAGGCATCCAACTCGTGCTGCAGTAGCTGCGGTTTGCCCTACAGTGTGTTGCTTAACCCACTGTACCACCAGGAAGGGCCCAATAAAGAATCTTTTAAAAAATAAAACGCTGTTTTGATCACATTTGTCTCTGAATTGTGTATCACGGGCATTATTTTTCCTTTTGACTTATTTCTTATTTTTAAAATTTTTTCCCTGCAAATGATGTGTCAAATGGGGGAGAAAAAGTTATTGTTTAAAAAGAGAAAGAAAAAGGTAAGCCCAGGAGCCTCTTGGAAACTAGTGCTTTCACTTGTCACAGTTCTTGATGTGGGACAATGCAGAAGGACAGAGAAGTCATGGCTGGTAGGGCTGGGGAGTTGGGATTGACAGGGCTTGGTGACTCAGAAAAGGGAGGTGAAGTCGTGTCAAAGACAAAAATATCAAATATCCGTGGCCTTGACTTCCCGTGCATAAGTAAATATGACAAGCTGTTATGTTTCTAGTCTATGAAAGATGACTGGCAGCCACTGAAGGTTTCCAGTTCCAGGCACAGTGTTAAAGGGCTTCACCAACATTTTCTGCTTCTATTTTTGCTTACCTGCTACTTTGCAGTAGTGTAAGTGGTTTTTTGTTTGTTTTGTTTTTTAACTTTTTTTTTTGCATTTATCTTATGCTGAATGTATTTCCAGGTCATAAGCTTTTGTTCCTTCAACTTCTTCTGGGATGTCTTTTTCTTCT
The DNA here is from genome assembly GCA_019455555.1 of Galemys pyrenaicus. Lineage (NCBI taxonomy): Eukaryota > Metazoa > Chordata > Mammalia > Eulipotyphla > Talpidae > Galemys > Galemys pyrenaicus. The sequence continues at coordinate 2,484,241 of JAGFMF010011603.1, forward strand.
TTGCTAGCTCTTCTTCTGGCTTCGGGAGCAGCTGTGCTTTTTTAATGTGGACGCTTGCATTGCGGCAGGGAGAGTTCATGTAGGGGTTCATCTGACCGTGACCTTCCTTATCTCACTTAAAGACCAAAAGGACTTTTTTTTCCCTAATAGAAGGAAATCAGAAAAATCCCACTTACCCACTAATAAAAGAGAAAACAGATATTGAAATGATAACTTTTATCTGTGGATAATGACTCTGGAAAAGCCCTGGGCCTTGGCAGTGTGGTATAGTGGTTGAGGTCATGAGCCCTGCAGCCAGATTACAGCATCCTAATTTGGCCGCCTACACCTTGGCCAAGCCATTTAACCTCTTTATAGCTCATGTAACCCTAGGTAAAATGGGGTTAATGATAGTGCTTATCATGTATAGCTATTAGGATAAAATGAATTAATACACAGAAAGTAACTTGTATATGCATTATGAATACCAGTAAACCTTAGCTGTTACCATTGAATAAGAAACAGCACAAATTCACTTTAGAATTTAAAAGTATATCTATGCATTTGAAAAATATCTATGAGATAATTTCTACAATGTCCTAAAATGATGACTGTTTTCAAGTGTGTTTCTCATGATTTCTCTACTGTCTCATGTTTTTCTATACTGAAAAAACTTGTATAATCAGAAAACAAATTTTAAGTTTTCACTTGGGGGATGGGAGCTGGGCCATGGGGGTCAACTCCCTGGTAGAGGATTGAACTCGTGCTGCAGTGGCTGGCGATAGCTTGAGAGCACGAGATTTTAATCCCCGAGGCTCTGGAGGACGTTTTTTTCTGGGAAATTCTTGCTAGAGGACCTCTCTGGTGGTGTAAGGTTTAAGTCTCAGTGCTGTCATGCTCTCACTGCTGCAGCATATGATGCTACGACCTCTCCTGCCTCGCCCGCTGCTCCCCTCAGCAGTGTGCTTCAGTACATCCACCTGTTCTACTCCCCGCTCTGTCTCTGGTGGATCCTCTCATCCCTTGCTCTTCTGGTCTATACCCCAGTTCTTCTGTACATAAATGAATAAATCTTAAAAAAAAAAAGTCGAAAGCAACTATATAATACCTTAAAAAAAGAAAGAAAGGAATTCCTGCTAGAACTCAGTCACCCATGTTTCCTCAAGTCCTTTCCCTGTGAATCAGGATAAGCCTGTTAAAGGCTGGGTAGGTTCTCCTTCCCTTTGCCTTATTCTGTGTTGCAGGGAAGGAGTATTGAGTCACCACTCCCTGGATCATTTGACATTTATTTCATCCAGGACCATTCAACAGGGTTTGATAAACAGACATGGCCCATTCACTCAACACAATTCATGCATTCACCTCAAAGATCAAGGTGTTGGGGAAAGGTTGTCCTAAATAAATTACGCAAATAGGTTTATGGACTCCAACCCCCACTCCAGACCCACAATATCCAAAATCTACAAATCCTATAAAATCATCATCAAAGAGTGAATCATTGAGACCTAAAAATAAAGTTAAACCACCAAGCTTAGTATAAACCAGACATGTGGGCCTTAAGAGGCTCTCTTCGTTCAGCGTGTTAAGTTCCAGCTCAAAAAACTAGGAAAACACATTTAAAAATTTATCTCCCTCTCTTCTCCCTGTGTTATTCATTACTTTATTTCCTCTTCTTTTGTAAATAAAACCCTTTATTAAACTTTGTTGTGTGTGCCTGCAATTAAAACTTATAAGTGCCTTTCAAGCGTGCAAATAAAAACCCAGGCAGACAAACCCATTTTATATTAGGATTGCCCTGTAACAAAGGCAGACACACATCTATTGCCTTGGAAAGATATTTCTTGAAGTCAGACACTTAAGAAATGGAGGAATTGGTATTTTATTGAAGTCTGCCTGATGCTAAAGCACCTAACTGATGATGATGATTATAGGAATAAGTACTAATATTTTTTGAGCACCTACTACATGCTAAGCTCTGCCAGCACGATCTCACTTCATCCCCCCTGCAACAGGAGTTTTCTGATGCAGAAATTATTGGGTCGTTTTAGGGTAGGAGACTCATGTCTTAGTCTGGCCATTGTGTGGAAGCCTGTGACGCAGGGGTGTGGGCAGAGTAGGTGATTGCTTGATATCCATTCCAGTGCCAAGCCTGGGCACCCAATTCTTTGAGGTCAGTGGTGAAATTGCATTCCCTTTCTAGAGATTGGTTCAGGAATGCAGTGTGACCCACATCTGGCCAAGGAGAAGTGAGGAGACACTTGCCAGGGATTTCTGAGAAAGTCCTTCCTCACTCTTCCAGCAGAGGGTCTGGAAATGAACCTAATTTCCTACTGCACGTGAAAGAGGAGGTCTGTAGCCAGAAGAGCCTTAGCAGTCAGCCTGGGATCATGAGGACAGCAGTGTAAGGATGAAACCAGCACTGTGGGCAGCAGAGCAGAGAGATAACAGGAAATCAGATTCTTTTTGATTTTTCACATGTTTTAGATATTTTCATACTTTCCTAAATTTGTCTAATGTTCTTTAAGGGTCAAATATACAGTTAAATAGGCTACAGTGTTGAAATGTATTTTTAGGAGTTAAGAAGCCACTAAGATACTTCCAGGTATTAGCTTCAATGATGCTCCTTATCTTTATTCTGGAACTCCAGGCAATATTCAGCTCCCACAGCGCCCACAAATGCAGCAAACCCCCATTTGAATCCTTTTAATGAGACACCAACTAAAGATATGTGGTTTGTAAGGTCAAACTTCACTGTAGCTGGTTGGTCCTTTAACCCTTGCATGGCCAGTTTCTCCTGGAAAATTTCTAAAGGTTTTGTATCTTGCATTTTTATCTTGCATTGCTTATAATCTGGAAGCTTTGATCATATAATATGACTATGTTCACAGGCCATGTTTGAGGGCAATCTGACCTCTCAGGACACTCAGTTACAGGATTCTAGATCTGCCACTAACCAGCTTTGAACAAATTGGGCCTGGGGCTTGAGACTGAAATGGGTATCTAGTAACCAACTCCTCTGTCCTGACCTGGACATCATGTGAGGGGAGCTGGTTAGAAGTTTGAGTTTTATTGGTTTCTTCTTTCTAGCAAAAGATTCTAATGGATTCAATGTGAATTTAAAACAGTATTTCACAGATAGGGAAATTGAGGCTCAGAGACATCAAGTGGGTTGCCTAAGTTCACACAGTGAGTTAGGTTTTGATCCAAAGTTTGTGTCTTTCCAAACTCATCACATGTATGAGCCTCATTCAGCAGCAGCCTTCCCTCTGCTGGGTGCTTTTAAACACCACAATGCTGAGTTCTTGTAACAGCCCTGCCACGTAGAGCTTTTGTTATCTCCATTTTGCAGATCTGAAACATCTATAGGGGAGGTGAGTCTATTTAGCAGAGAGGCTTGCGGATCTGAGGCTTTGCTTGCAAGTTTATGGTGCAGAGTCAAGGGCAGACAAGGGTCAAATAGAAGGTCGCGGCAGTGGGAATGGGGCTAAGGAAATCCTGGAAGTTGCAAAATGTTGGGATTTTGTTTCAACCCTGCGGAAGTGTTGAGCCAGGAGGATTGGGAAAGAGGGCCCCAGAAGCTCCTTTGTTCTCTCTTTGAATTGACTCTTCATTGATCTTCAATTTAATTTTAAACAGTGAGCAGTAAAATTAAAAAACTAGATGTAAATAGTTTCTTTTTTTTTTAAAGATTTATTTATTTATGCATACAAGCACTGGGGTACAGGCCAGAGGTGTTGGGGGGGAGGTGAGAGGATTCACCACAGAGAGCAGGAAGCAGAACAGGCAGATCAACGGAATTATACTGCTGAGGGGAGCAGTGGGCACAGCAGGAGAGGTCTGCCGCACCATGTGGGTCCCCTGCCTGGCCGGCAGCAGGGATCGAACTCGTGCTGCAGTGGCTGAGGTTTGCTTCATAGTGTGTTGCTTAACCCACTGCGCCACCAGGGAGGCCAGATGTAAATAGTTTCTAATGTTGAGTGAGAAGAGAAAATTTCAGAAGTAGACTCTAGCCTGATACCCTTTATGTAAAAGTTAAAGCCACAAAACAATGTTATACACACAGCAGGGATGAGAGTGACATACTTAACAACTGGCATGACCCAGGCACCAACCAGTCAGAACGAAGGCTGGTCACATGGGTCCCAACTGGTGGTCTACATTACTCCTAAGATACAGATGTGACTTCCTACGTTACTCCTAAGATATAGATATGGCTTCTCCATGCTCAGCAGCCCTCCCACCCCTGTCCTGTCCATTCTCCTGTTTCTTAACTGAGTGATATCAGGCAATTGACTCATCTCTCTGGGCTTCAGTTTTTCTTTTTCTTCTTCTCTGTTTTATTGATTAATTCCTCCCACACTATCCCTAATGTCCCCTTCTCCCTCCCCGCTTCACCTCAGAGCCCTCAGGGCTTTTATCAGTGTCCACTGGTTTTTGAAAGTATTTTACACTGAATTGTCTGCTATATAAATAAACGTCCAGTATTTGTTTTTACCATTCTGACTTACTGTTGCAACACCATGTCGGTAACACCACACCGATAAACGGGAGTTGTGGAGCAGGCTACACAATGCAGGATGCTGCTGAAAAAAGCAAGCCTTTTTATTAGAATAATCAGAGAGCATCAGTTGTGTGGGGAAGAATGACAAAGAGAAAATGGAGGAGTGAAAATGTGCTATGTCATTCCTAGTTTCAGGGGTCCTGAGTCTGCCCCCCAGGCACTGCTCATCTGCTTGATCACTCAACATTGAGACTGAAAGCAAGCCCTAGGTCCCCAACCATGGTTTCAATCTTACCAAGGTATCCACTGATCAGCTTCTGTGGTCCCTTGTTATACATCAGTCAATGGCGCTCTGGGCGTTCCCGGTCATATCTCATGATGCATAGCCTTTCTAGAACAATCAAGCTTTCTGGTCTTGCTTGATTTGAAAGGCACTTGTAGGGTTGGGCTCCTATAAGTGATTGACTGGGCAGTTCTGACCTTGAATAGAAATGCAGAACTACAGGTAACAAAAACAGTGGCTGAATAGGCTGCCTGGTATTAGCAGACCCACAACTTATTTCAATGAACATAATCCTCTCAAATTCCCTCCATTTAGTTGAAGATGGATGCATTTTAACTATTTCTCACGGCTGTATAATACTCCATGAGGTATCTGCTCCATATCTTCTTGATCCAAACATCCGCTGATAGACATTTGGACCACTTCCACGTCCTAGTCATTGTAAATAATGCTGCCATGAATGTTGTGGGTTTTGTGTTGATAGTTTCATGTTCTGTGGATATGTTGGGCTTCAGCTCAACGTCTGTAAGGTGGAATGCATTGCTTAATGATGAGGAAATGCTCTAAGAAATTCGTAGTTAGGAAAGTCAGAATGCAAATGTCAGAAAGTATACTTGTACAAACTTAAGTGGTCCAGTCTACCTTGCACAGGGCTCTGTGACGGAGCTTACCAGGATATAAGCTCTGTTAACTGAGCTGTCACTGTGGTGGCACGTGGGTGTGACAGTGGCAAAAACCAATACATATACTGTGTTTCTCATGTGCCAAGCACTCACTGTAATACCCTTAATAACCTTTGGTGGTGGATCCTATTATCACTCCCCTTGTGAGTATGTACAAACTGAGGTAGACGACTGAGAAATTTGCTCATGGCCCATAGAACCTAATTTCTAGGGTTGTTGCAAACAAATACTAAGTGATACATGTTGACAGTCAAGGGAAGGTCTGGCACTGACTAAGCAGCTGTTATTCTGTCATACCCTGTTCCTAGGCTTCAGTGTCTCACCAATGTTCTAGGAGACAGTTTGAGCCACATAGACTGCAGGTCAAGGTGTGTTCCCCTTCCACCCATATCCCCTGTTCTCCCATATTCCTTGTTCTCCAGTCAACTACTCTCTCTCAATTCCTCACACCCTTCACCATCCCAACCACTGGCCCTTTGCACATGATATCCCCCTTGCTTGAAATACTGTTCCTGCCTGCTCTTCTTTTACCTACTTAGTCTTTAAATACCTTTGCTAGTCATGTACATTGATACCCCTTTCACGAAGTCCTTCTAGACTGGATGACATCTGCTTGGTCTGTCTTCATAGCTTTCTCCAATTTCTCTTAAGTAAATAATGCTTATCCTTCCCAGAATTCAGGGTTAGTGTCCCTCTCTCAACTGAGAGCTCTTGGAAATCTGGGGACTTTTCTGACTTCATCATTGTGCCTCTGTAGCAGGTGTTTCAGACCCATTTGTCCGCTTTCAATCCCCATGATGGGGCTGTCTGTCATATAATGGCTAGAAAGTGGAAAAATACATTTCCCAGACTTCTTACAGCAGGTATGACTCATGATCAGGTCTCCTGGGGAATCTTGGAGACAGAAGCAATTGGTGGCCAATTGGTGGAATCTTCTGGCAAGTGCAGTGGTAGAGCTATCTGGTGCTTCTAGGGAATAGTAGGGGAGGCTTCGCAGCCAGTTCCTACTGGTGCCAGCAGCAGTGATATTTCTGTTGGACAGTTAGTACAGCAGCAAAGGTAGCTATTTCTCCTGGCTTTAATGCTCCTGGCTGCACTGCAGTTGTTTAGCACCTGGGGTATTACCTTATACCTTTGATAAGATCCTCTCTGCTTAAATTGGCTCTTTTCGAGTCTGCTGCCTGCAGTTTTGGATATATAATGAATGGACCATTTAGGAATCTCCTTATTTGTACTGCTTTTCTTCTGAAGAAGTAACATCACAGGCCTGGATAGGTACAGTTGTTTCAAAGGTCAAGGACAGGAAGATGACGTGGACTATTTTATCACTGGCAGCAGAGAACACTGAGACCTTGCAAGTGAGAGTTCAAGGAAGGAACTGGGGCTGTTTCCCAGGGCAGTTGGGGAGCTGGTTAGAACCTCAGATTAAATGGGCTTGGGGGAAGGTTGACATGTAAGAGAGAAGGAGAGGCAACGTGAATCCCTGACTGTCCAGGACCATGGGCAGTGTGGGGTGGGGGTGGGGTGGTTCCCTTATTGGGGTCTTTTCTGTGGGGTCCACCAATAAGTCAGTATTTGCACTGCTTTTTAGTTGAAAAGCATGTTGAGAAAATATATCTCAGTGGCAAAGATAGTCAAGGGAAAGATAGTCGTAGGAAATACTCAGAATGGGTTCCTGCAGATCCGACACGAGGATTTGTGTACAAGTAGTTTCTTTGGGAGTTGACCCCAGAAAGCATGGGCTGGGGAAGTGGGAAGTAACATGGGAAAGGGAAAGAAGCCATAAGGAGAGCTACTGAGCAGTTTATCACTCTGGGCCGCTAAGGCTCACGTGACTATAGAATTCCGGACGCAGAGTACAACACACCTCAGGCTTGTCCACTCAAGGGGCAGAAGAGAGGTTCTTGTCCACCAATGCCTGTCAGTCCCAGGCAGGAATGGTCCCAGGGAAGGTTAATCCCTAGCATGCTCAGCCTCTTTGTGCTAACTGTAAATGGGGGGGGGGGGGGGGGGCAAAACCTTCAGAGAGCACAGGAGCCAGGAATTAAAAACCAGACATCAAATTCTTCTGCTATGGTGACTTAAGCAAAGAAAGAAACCACACTGGGTTATGGAGAATAACATGTTCAGGGATATATGATTTCAGGTCCAGTTAGATCAAGGGGTTCATAAGTTATCAGGACTCTGTATCTCTCCTACTCTGTCAATCAATGTTGGTCCATCTTTGGGTTCTAGACCCTTATCGCCCTGGTCTAGCACAGTGAAAAGAAAAAAAATGCAATGCAAAGGTTTACTCTTTGGTCTCTCTGGGGCATCTGTCCTTCCCTGAACCAATCCCTATGGGCAAAGGGATGAGGTGTTGATTGGCCAGCTTGGGGCATTTGGCCTCCCCTAAAGCCAACAATGGAGTTAGCCCCATATACCTCACATAAGCAGAAAGTAAAGAAGAGGGTTTCTGAAGAAACCTATCAGCAGAGGGGGAATTGACACTGAATAGGCATGAGGACAAATATGGTCTAAGCCCTCCACATATAGATGAGAACCAGCACCCCAGAGAAGGGACCGGACTTGCTTAAGACGATTCGGCTAGACACCAGTAGCACAGGCTCCTATCAGCCCAGCATCTTCACTGGGAAGACCCTCTAGCACAGAAGGTCTGCCAAACAGAGGCCCCCCTTTCAGGTTCTCCCAGCCTCCCATCTCTCTTGATCCTCAGCCCATGTGGCTTTTTCACAAATCCGCCCGCTTTTGTTAAATAAATATTTAAACCCTCATTTTCCAGGCAGAGATAGGAGAGGTGGGACGGGTGGGGGATGGTGTGATGCAGGGAAGGACTGGCAAGCTCTTTCTGGAAGGGTCAAATAGTAAATATTGTAGGCTTTGCAGGCCACATTGGTCCTGTTGCTTATTCTTCCCTTCCTACCACCCACTCCCTGCTCTTTTCTTCCTCTTCCCTCTTCTCCTCCTCTGTCTTTCATCAACCCTCTGTAAATGTAAAACTGTTCTTCACTAAGGGCCAGCAGCTCACAGCCTGCCAAACCTGGTGTCTTAAAAGAACTAAGAGCCAGTGTCCCAGAGCGTGGGCTCCAGCTGGCACTTCCTAGCTGTGCGATCTGGACAGAGCCCTTCATCTCTTGGCTCTGTCCCTCCACAGTAAAGGAAGGTCTGCACTCCCTCTCTCTGAGGCTGCTCTGAGAAATGAGAGTATGAATGGGAGGGGATAGAGGTAGATATCAGCGTGTTAACTAGAGACCCTGCATAAATATCGCTTATAGAGCAAACTTTTTTTTTTAAATGGAGGTGAAAAAACCACCCATAGTATAAGTAAAAGTCATCATTTTAACCATTTAAAAAGGCACAGTTGGGGGCCTCCCTGGTGGTGCAGTGAGTTAAGCAATGCACTATGAAGCCAACACAGCCACTGTTCGATCCCTGATGCCGGTCAGGGATTGGACCCACATGGTGCAGCAGACCTCTCCTGCCTTGCCTGCTGCTCCCCTCAGCAGTGTGTTTCAGTCAGTCTGCCTGTTCTGTTCCCCACTCTGTCTCTGGTGGATCCTCCCACCCCCCTGTACCTCTGGCCTGTACCCCAGCTCTTGTATGCATAAATAAATAAATCTAAAAACAATAAATAAAAATAAAAAGGCACAGCTTGGGAAGAAAGCCAATTTTATTTCTTTAAAAAAAAATCTGTCTTGGAACTTGTGGGTGTGGGGGTGCCAGGGCCAAGCTGGCAGGGCTTCATGGGCTGGAACCCCGGCTCCTTCCACCTTGTTGCTGCTTCATCCCTAGAGAGACAGTCTTGCCGCATGGTCCTGGAGGGTTCCCCAACACCATGGCTACGAGATTTCAGCCAGCAACAAGCAGATAGTGAAGGGAGGAGGCAGTTGTCCGGTCCTCTTGCAGGGCAGGGGTTCTGTGGATGTGCAGGAGGCTGGTGGATATGTGAGGCTCTTACTTTGTCACGGGGCTCAATGCAGTGGCAGGAAGGCTGGGTATGCAGTAAAGCAGTGGGGAGCCCGGTGCTCAGTTCAAGGTCAGATTTTTTTTTTAAAGACTTATTTACTTATGCATACAAGAACTGGGGTACAGGCCAGAAGTATGAGGGGTGAGAAGACCCACCTGAGACAGAGTGGGGAACAGAACAGGCAGATTAACTGAAACACACTGCTGAGGGGAGCAGCGGGTAGGGGAGGCAGAAGAGGTCTGCCGCACCATGTGAGTCACCTCCCTGGCTGTGGCAGATATTGAACTCGTGCTGCAGTGACTGTGGTTTGCTTCATTGTGCATTGCTTAACCTACTGCGCCACCAGGGAGGCCCCCATCAAGGTCAGATGTTCTTATACTATGAAGTAGGAGGCAAGAACAGATATTTAGGGGAATATTCACAATCTTTGTCCAAAGCATTTGACTCAGAGAAGCTCCGTGAAAGATAAATGCTCTTGTTGTCTTACTGTCTTTGAAAAACATAGTAAGTATATTTAAAAGACACACATAATGTGCTGGGTGCTGATACTATTGAACTTTAGAATCAATACAATTGGTTTAGAGCTTCAACTCTTGCCTTCTGAGCTGTGTGGCTTTCGATAAGTTGCTTAGCCTCTCTGCGTCCTGCTTGCGTCATCTGTCAAGGAGGAATAAAGATTTATTACCCAGGTAGAGGCTGGGAAAATCAAATTAGACAATGGATACGTAACTCAGCCAGTTCAAAGAGAGTGCCTCAATGCTCATTTTACTGGTGAGAAATGTGTGTGGTGGATAAGAACATGAGCTCGGGAACCAGAAGAATCTGGATTCAAATACAAACTTTTCTACTTCCTAGCTGGGCAAATGACTTAGTCCCTCCAGGTCTGTCCCCTCTGCTGTGAAATGGGGGCAGTAACAGTCCCAGCCCACTAGGTGGTTTTGACGCACCAAGGAATGGCTTGCTCCCTGAAAGCAGTCAAACCAAGTGAGTTATTATTAGGTTCCTGTTTCCACTTTGAGGCTGTTGGAAGAACAGTGTCAGTTTTGCAGGTTGCTGCAAACACAATGTTGTGCAAAGACATCACGAAAGAATGAGGCCATTCCACAAAGTCCCAAAGATGTCAAGACCATTGTTGGTGCTGGACAGCATCAGGTCGTGCTTACCACTATGGGGGCCAGAGCCTGGAAGGCTGCTGAAGCTGGCCAAGTTCTGTCCCTTGGTTTGGGTGCTGGTTACCCTAAGATGTTGCTTTTATTGATTCTTCTATGTATCCTTTTCTGCCTGCCTGCTGTATTTCAATAAAAAGTTTCCTCCAGAAAGCACCTGTGGTTCTTAGAAGCCGGCTGTGGCGGAGGGGCCGAGGGGCACAGGCAGAGGCATCCTTCCTCGCCAGCCACCACAGTTTCTGTTTCAGCTTGAGTGACAGGAACAGCTTCCCCTGTGAATGCTCTGCATGGGGCCCACCCTTGGAGACTCTGGCCACAAAGCTCCCCTTGCCCCTGTCACGTGGCCTGATCGCCACATCCGGGTCTCATCTGGTGCCTGTCAGCCTGAGTGCCCATGTTATCAGCTCCTGGACTGTGGGCGAGGCTTATTTCGATGGCTTAAGTCTCTTTAGACAGCAACCTTAGCTCTTTGATCTCACAAGTGGGACTGGTGCTATTCTTACTTTAGTTCATTAAAACAAACACTTTTTGAATGCCTGCTATGTAGGTAGCTTTAGACAAAGCTCATGGTTGCGACAAAGATCATTCACTCATTCAATTAATTATGCACTAGGTATTGAGGACCTACCAGGCATTGTGTTAGGTACAGAGGATGCCTCTCTGTGGTCCCTGCTCTCCTGGGCCTGACTTATGAGTGGAGGAGACAGAAAATAGATTGATTAGTAAATCCCCAGTATGTTATATGGTGACAAGTGTTGTGGAGGAGAATAATTGAGCAGACATGGGAATATGCTTGTGGGGAGAGGTTTGATTTTTAATAGTGTTCAGGAAAGGCCTGTTGGAGGAAGCCAGAGGCTGCAAGAGCCATAAGCAACAAGCAAGGACAGAAAGGAGTGTTATGCCGAGAACCTTGTGTGATTTGCAAACGAGTCACGCAAGGACAAGAGCTGTACATGGCTCTTGGAATCAAGGCAGAACACTAAGGAGAAAGATAATAAGGGAACAGAATGTTGCTAATATTAGTAGTGGCTAGTTACATGTAGGCGGGCTTGGCATACAACTATACAACCTTGAACTTCTGGGCTATGCCTCTGGTAGCGCCTAACATACACTTGTTAATTGTTCTCATGCTCAATAAAAGGCCTTGGAGAAGTTAGGAGGATGGCTGCTTGCCCAGGAGAGCAGTAGTCCTCCGTCTCCATGCTCTGACATCCTGTCTGTTGGTCCCATCCCTGTGTCACCGACCAGAGAAAACATCATCACTTTTACCTCCGGAGAGTACAGCAACAGAGGGCTCCCTGAGAAGGTGACATTTAAGCAAAAACTTGAAGAAGAGAGGTGACCACATGTGAGAAAAGAACAATCTAGCCAAAGAAATCAATTAATGCAAAGGCTCTGAGGCAGGATAATGCCTGGCATGTTCTAAGAAGAGAAGGGCAAACTGACATGGGGGACCCAAGTGGGTGAGGTGGGGTGAGAAAGCTAGGGTCAGAGAAGCTGCAAGAGCCCAGATCCCACGGGGCCTTGTGGGCCAGGGTGGGAATTTTGGCTACCTCCAAGGTTGCTGCTGGCAGGACCTGGGCAGAGATGGGACACGGTCTAATGTTTTCTTAACTTGGTTGCTGTTTGTTTTTTGTTTTTAAAGATTTATTTATTTAAGGCCTCCCTGGTGGCACAGTGGGTTTAGACAATGCACTATGAAGCAAACCGCAGCCACTGCAGCACAAGTTCGATCCCTGTCCCGGCCAGGGAGGGGACACACATGGCGTAGCAGACCTCTCCTGCCTCACCCACTGCTGCCCTCAGCAGTGTGTTTCAGTCCGTCTGCCTGTTTCTGCTCCCCACTCTGTTTGATGAATCCTCTCACTTCCCTGGACTCTGGCCTATGCCCCAGTGTGCATAAATAAATAATAAAAAAAATAAAGTAAAATCTTAAAAAAAAAAAAAAGATTGATTTATTTATGTACACAAGAGCTGGGGTACAGGCCAGAGTCTCCCAAGATGAGACGATTCACCAGAAACAGAGCAGGGAGCAGAACAGGCAGATGGACCGAAATACACTGTTGAGGGGAGCAGTGAGAGGCAGGAGAGGTCTGCTGCGCCATGTGGGTCCCCTTCCTGGGCAGGAATTGAACTCTAGCTGCTATGCCACAGATGCTTCACAGTGCTGCGCTCAACCCACTGCGCCACCAGGGAGGACCTGGTTGCTGTTTTGAGAACAAGTTAGTGGAAAATTGGAAGCAAGGAGACAAGAGAGGAGGCTGCTGTGATAACCCAGATAGGGCATGACGATGGCTTAACCCAGGGTGGTGTCGGGACACAGAGAAGTCTTGTGTGGGTGTTTTGCCTGCAGCCAATGTCAAGTGCCAGATGGAGGAGTGAATGAGCCTTCGAATCCCTCCAGCGACTGATTTTCAGCTAATACAAATCTTCTCCACTCTGCCCTTTCTGAATTCATGTCCTACATGAATTTGGCGTAATTTGTTACGCAGCAATGTTAAACAGACAAATCCTAAATGATGAACCTTCTATGGAATCATTATAGCTTTTCAAAAAAGTCAATGTCACAAAAGGCAAAGAAAAGCTGAAGAATCTTTACAGATGAAAGAAAACTAAATTTTTAGTAACTAAATTCAAAATATGATCCTGAGCGATGTCTTAGTGAATGGGAAAAAGTGCTGTAAAAGATCATTGCAACAAAATTAGAATATGAAAGGTAGATTATTGTATCAAGATAATTTCCTGAATTTGGTAACACGCTATAGTTACAAAAATAATATCCTGTTTTTACGAAATATAAGCGGAAATGTTAAGTGGCAAATGAGGCATATGCATGTAATCTGTTCTCAATGATTTGGAAAAATAAACATTAATAATAATAAAAATATTCATGTAAAGAAAGGGGATGATTTAACATGGCAAATTATCAAAAGTTGGTGCATTTTGTAGTCTACAGGAAGCTTCTGAATTTTTCTTGCAACATGTCTTCAAATTCGAAACTATTTTGCAACCTGTAATTGTGGTTGCATCTGGGGAAGAGGATTTGGGGTAGAAGAGGATCAGGGAGAAAAGAAGACTCATGCTTCAGTCCTTTCATTCTTTTTGGAAGTATGATCTAATCAAATAAACAAGTAAAAAGGGAACAATAAAAGAAAGTTCATTTACTAGACACGTAGTCTGGGCACCTCGCCATGTACACACTTGAGATGGTGTGTGGAGGAGGAAGCAGATTCAAGGAAGGGAGGAGATTCTTTCACAGCCATCCCCAGAGCCTGGAATTAATCCAGGTGAATCTCCTTTCAGAGACCTCAAAATCAGTTGGGCATGATGTTTGCCTTTAAGCAAAGGAGATTTCTCAAAACTTCTTCATTGTTTAAAGGTAGGAAAAAGAGCACCTGGCTCTTAGCTGGGTGGGTGTGACAGTCCTTTGTGAAAATTAATCTGGGGTGTAGCTATTTAACCAATTAGTCATTCAACATTTATTGAAAATCTTTATGGGGTTCCACAGCAGGTTTACCAGGGCTTACCACTGCTGAGCGTTGCTAGGAATTCACCAGTGTCCTGAAGTTGGGGAGGGGCCTCTAGGATACAACCAGGGAGTCTTTCTGTGTAAACTGTCCAAAGCGATCTCAGAAGAAAGGATCCTGTCTCAGAAGATAGTGTCCAGTCATTTGAGATGAGGCTTTTTCCCATGGCAATCAATACTCGCCTTCTAACCTAGTCCATATTTGTAGCTTTGTATTCTTTATTGAAAATCACATGGACCTTGGAACCCAGAGCCCTGAACACAGCCCCGCTGGTCCAGGTGGCCAGCAGGCAGGAAGCTGCCATGAGGGAGTGCCACGTTCAGTGGGAGCAATTACAACACAGGGACCGCTGCCCGCTGGGGGAAGTGGAGGCACATGGACAGCCCCGCCCAGTCACTTGGGAGGCCCCCAGTCTGTCTCTCTTCCTTTCTCGCAGTTGTCTCCCCAAATCCCATGTGATGGCAATTAACATTTTTATTATCTGCTCTCCTGCTGTCCACGGTGACACTGGGAAGTGGCCCCAGCTCTAGAGCAAGTGTGTGCTAATGTTAGATAAATAAGGAATGTTCCTTGTGTGTTAGTCACTCCCTTGGCCCTTTCCTGAGGTCATCTCCTTTAAGTCTCAGAATGGCCCTATGAGGGACATAGTATTATCACCTCCGTTTTACTGATGAAGATATAGAAGCATGGAAAGTACTTGGCCAGCCTCACAGAACTGGGCAGTGGGTCCACTGTCCACCAAATACTATGGCTATCTGTGACTCATTCATACCTGCCCAGAACTGCAATTTTGTTTTTGGGATGCATTCAACCCACTTCAGACCTTGTAGTTGGGGGTGGAACTGACTCCATATCCCCAACTCTAGTCACCCTGTCTGGCTCACAGGAGCAAATTGCCCTGCCCACACTGACTAATTCAAATGTGTCACCAGGAGACCCCTACCTCACACTTCTAGGTAAGGAAAGAGGCCTGGGAAGGTCAGAGTTCAGGGCGTGGAGCAGCCAAGACCAGCTTTGTCATCTACTTGAGAAGGATGGCGATACGGACTATCTGAGCTGAGAAACAGAACAAGAAATTCCCATCAGTGTCACTTGAGCTCCTGGATCCAGCTATTCCTGAAACACCATGGGTTTCTCCATTATATATATTCCATCCCTCTTCTCCCTCTTTTCCTTTGCTCAGACTACCTAAGCACATAGTAGGAGTAAATGTTCAAGCATCTAGTTGTGCTTTATGTCATGGTCGTGGTCCATCCCCTTAAGTTTTATTCCTTTAACCATTTTTTAAACAGCTTTATTGAAATAAAATGCATATATTAGAAAATTCACCAACTTAAAATGTATAATTCAATGGTTTTTCACATATTCAGAGTCGTGTAGCTGTCCCTACAGTCAGTTTTAGAACATTTTCACTGCCTTACAAAGAACTCTTGTATCCATTCCCCACTTAATATTCACTCCCCACTTAAGCCCCAGCCCAACTCCCTCTCTCTATCCCCAGCCCTAGGCAATCTCTCGTTTATCTCGTGTCTGTATAAATTTGTCCATTTTATGTAAATGGATCAGGTAATATGTACTCCTTTAGACCCTGCACTATACATGTTTTCAGGGTTTATCTGTGTTGTAGGATGGATTTCTACTTTATTCCCTACTGCTGAATCAGACTTCATCATATGGGTATACCATTTTATGTTTTCATCCATCAGCTGTTGAACATTTGGCTTATTTCTACTTTAGACTATAAGAAATAATGCTTGTGGGTCTCCCTGGTGGCGCAAGGGATTGTGTCTCAGCCTTATGAAGCATCTGCAGCCACTGCAGCACAGTTCAATCCCTGGCCAGGTTGCTGCAGCCACATGGCACAGCAGACCTCTCCTGTCTCCCCCATTCCCCTCCTCAGCAGTGTATTTAGTCAATCTGCCTGTTCTGCTCCCCACTCTGTCTCTGGTGCACCCTCTCATTCCCCCATACTTCTGGCCTATACCCCAGTTCTTGTATGAATAAAAAAATACATCTTAAAATAAATAAATAAATAATGCTTGTTATAATATTTTTTGTGGACAACTGTGTCCCACTCTTGGGCAATGGCCTAGGAGTGGAGTTTCTGGGTAATGCAGCACAGCTATGGTTCACGAACTGCCAAACTGACTGCAAGGTGGCTGCACCATTTATTTACAGTTCCATTAGCAGTGTCTGAACCACTGCCCTCCCCACTACAACACCTCACTTTGCTGTGTGACTCTGGCAGGTTTGTTTCCATTCTCTGGGACTCAGTTTTCCCATATCTAAAATGGGAATGCATGAAGATTAAGAAGAGATCATGGGGCCTCCCTGGTGGCGCAGTGGGTTAAGCAGCGCATTATGAAGCAAACCGCAGCCACTGCAGCATGAGTTCGATCCCTGCTGCCGGGCAGGGGGGGATCCACATGGCGCGGCAGACCTCTCCTGCTGTGCCCGCTGCTCCCCTCAGCAGTGTACTTCTGTTGATCTGCCTGTTCTGCATCCCGCTCTCTGTGGTGAATCCTCTCACCACCTCCCACACCTCTGGCCTGTACCCCAGTGCTTGTATGCATAAATAAAATAAATCTTTAAAAAAAAAAAGAAGAAGAGATCATGCAAGTGAGATTTGAGGAAAATGTCTTAAGTTCTGTGCTTTGGTGCGCATCTGTGAAATGGGACTACAAAAGCATTTCCACATAAGGTTCTTCTAAGGATGGAAGGAGGCTCAGCTGTGAGCCAATGAAAGGTGGCTATTGACCCAGTTATGACGTGGTTCCCTCTTTCCAGTTGGACAAAACTGGCCTGGACCCTGTGTGCTCTGCCCCAGCTACATCATATGTGTTAATGCTTCCTTAATTTTCAAGCTGGAATTCCTCTGCCTAATGGAACCCTGGAAGATCTGTGGTTCAATCTGTGACAATCAGCGGACATTCAAGAACCCACAGGGTGGACCAGAAGGCTACGTGAGCTGCTGCTGAATGACACATTTGCTGAGACATGAGCTGTGTGGAGCTTGCAGCAGAGGAGTGTGAAAACCCGTGACTGAGTCTTGGTCCCAGCAATGGGAAACAGTGGGCGGGGGGTGGGAGGGTGAGGGAAGGAGTGGGATGAAGCTGGACAAATCACATTTCCTTAAAGGCATCCCTCCTCTCTCTCTGACCTCCTCACTTCCTCTACTCCTCCTGCAGTGCCTGTCAGTCAGACTAAATCACTCACATTTTCTGGAACAAGCAGCACTCTCTAGACCTTTATACACAGTTACTTCTGCCCAGCGCACCCTTCTGCCCCTTCTCTCCATCACCCGGTGCAGTCCAGCCCACCCTTGAGTTTTCAGGAAACTTTCCATAGTGGGGGTCTTTCACCTTGCCTGTGGACATTATTTCCTCTGGATCAGAAAACAGCACCTTAATTTCCCTTTAGGGAGCCATTATCCGCCCCACTCTTCTCTTGGGGTTCAGGTATAGGGGTATAGCTTCCAGGGACAGCCCGACCAATCAGAATATTCCTTCCCCCGGCCACTGTGGTCAGTGCCTGACTTGCCATGTCATTCCAGTTGGACCAATGAGACGCATTCCTGGGACTTTTGTTGGAATTGTTGGGAAAGAAGATGTGTTTTTCAGCTATGGTTCCCAGTTCCAGAAACAAAGCAAGTTGGAGGTTCTGTTGGCCTTCGTTGCTACTGTGTGAGGAAAGCTTGTCTAAAAATAAATCCAAAACAAGGAAAGCAAAACTGAAAGATGGAGAGAGATGAGAGAAACCTATATATAGTCATTATTTGACCTCCTGGATCCATTCATGCCTGAAGGCAGTTTAACTTCATTATTTCTCATAAACCAATAAATCAACTTCCACCTTTATTATTTATTTCACTGGTTTGGTGGATAATCCACCACTAACAGCATAAATACATCTGACTACTATACCCCAACCTCATACCCACTTGGACTGGGGTGCATTCCTTTCTGGGCTGTCACATAACCCTTTTCCTTCATTTTCTTAGTAGTTACTAGGTTATATTATCGTTATCTCTCTGGCCATTTCTCCCATCAGACTCAGGGAAGTTGTAGCTTCTTTATTGCTGTGTCTCTAGCACCTGTCCGTGCCTGGTACATGGTAGCACCTCAAGAAATTCAATTTTAATTCATTAAAAAAACCCACAAATTTATTCATGAAAGTACATATGCAGTACACCCAAGACAGCCATGCCTCATGGTGGTTACAAAGTGAATGCTCCGATATATTACTTGCTGTTTAAAATTAATCAGAAACCAAACAACAGACAAAAGCAGCACATGCTCTTTGTAATAATGAATATAAGCAATTCAAAAGTATATAGTTAAAAGTTACCTTTTCCCGGGCCTCCCTGGTGGCGCAGTGGGTTAAGCAACACACTATGAAGCAAACCGCAGCCACTGCAGCACGAGTTCGATCCCTGCCAGGGAGGGGACCCACATGGCACAGCAGACCTCTCCTGCTGTGCCCGCTGCTCCCCTCAGCAGTGTACTTCTGTTGATCTGCCTGTTCTGCTCCCCGCCCTCTGTGGTGAATCCTCTCACCCCCACACCTCTGGCTTGTACCCCAGTGCTTGTATGCATAAATAAATAAATCTTTAAAAAAAATTTAAAAAAAAGTTACCTTTTCCCTCCCATAAATATTTGTTGAATGATAAAACAAATGTCATAACTATAAATAGTTGATGAATGAATGATTGAATATGCAAACAGTTCTGTCCAGAGAGACTTAAGCTCAAGGTGACCCCACACCCACCTCTGAAGGCCAGCTGATTTCCCTGAAAGTCTGGGACCTGAGCCAAAGTCTGACTTCTTTTGGGATGGCCCATGCCTGGGAATCTCTTTTCCCTGGAGCCTGGGAGACTTAGAGGGGTTTGCAAGGATAAAGAATCCTCTACCGACCAGACGGTCCCCTTTTGTTCCTCAAAAGGGTGGGTTCTGGGTTCACTCTTCAGGGTGTGGGTTGGTAGGGCCTCAGGGGTCTCCTGTGTGACTGTGTGTCCAGTGGTGGATTATTGTTGCCTGGGGAACAGCCTCCTGTTACAACAGGTGGTGTGGAGTGTCTGCTGGCCTGGGGAGTGGACTCCTAGTCTGGTCCTGCCAAAGAACTAGCTATGGGGCCTTTCCCATTGATGAGATGAGGGAAATATTCTGTGGACACTGGTGGTCGCCTTCTAGAAACATTCCTGCCTCTTCTTTCTCCCGAACAGAACCTCAACTGGGACTGGAGGTCAATGCGTGGCCACATTTAAGGGGATGTCTAGGGGGATACTGGACATTTCCCTAGTTCTAGCATTTCTGTGTGCAGGTACCATCTGTATCTGCATGCACACATGTGCACACACAGGTAAATCTTATACAGTCCAAGTGGATCACAGTGACTCCAGACATCCAGTTGCTTGTAGTGGGTGCAGGTATATAATGACATCCTCACACATCTATGTGGTTTCGGTTAGATCACTTAATCTCCTTATGCCTTAGTTTCTTTAAAATACAATGGTGGGTGGGCCTCCTTGGTGGTGCAAAGGGTTAGGCAAAGCACTATGAAGCATCTACAGCCACTGCAGCATGAGTCCGATCCCCAGCCAGGGAGCGGACCCACATGGCATGCAGACCTCTCCTGCCTCGCCCACTGCTTTTCCTCAGCAGTGTATTTCAGTAGATCTGCATGTTCTGCTCCCCACTCTGTCTCTGGTGAATTCTCTCAACCCCCTCCTCCCGCCCCCTGCCCATACCTCTGGCCTACACTTCAATTCCTGTATGCATAAATAAAAATAAATCTTAAAAAATAAATCTTAAAAAAAAATGCAATGGTTCTTGCATTCTGTCTGCTGTGGGCCTTAAAAAGAACAGCTCAACTTACAGCAGTGGTTAACAGCTCTTAGACAAACAGCACTGGCTCAGTCTGTCAGAGGACATCCTGTAGGCAAAGCAAGTGACCATTATTTTATTAACACCCATTGGAATGATGTATGAATTACTACCATGAAGCAAGATAATTTCAAAACACCAGGGCTGCAAATAAGAAGAAAAACTCAAAAGACAAGGGATGTGGGCTGTGAAATATTGAGAATTGCTGCTGCCTGGAAATGGCTGATGTCAGGAGAGCCACGTGGGAGAAACAGAACTGCTGACCCCTTCCCTGCGGGCTCAGGTGTAGTGGGTCTAGTAGGGGGCTGGGCTGGTGCTGAGGCTGGGCTGGGACTGGGGCTGCGGCTTCTGCATTAACTATAGAATTTGGGAATCACCAGTTTTAGAGATTAGTTCTAGTTTCTGACTTTGCTCCTGCCCATCTGGGCCAGTCATTGCCCAGTCAAGTGCTCTGGTTTCTTATCTCTAAAATGATGATAGGGGGGCCTCCCTGGTGGCACAGCGGGTTGAGTGCTGCTGCACTGTGAAGCATCCATGGCACAGCAGTGCGAGTTCGATCCCCAGCCAAGAAGGGGACCCACATGGCCCAGCAGGCCTCTCCTGCCTCACCTGTTGCTCCCCTCAGCATTTCAGTGGATCTGCCTGTTCTGCTCCCCACTCTGTCTCTGGTGGATCCTCTCACCTCCCACAACTCTGGCCTGTACCCTAGCTCTTGTATGCATAAATAAACAAATCTTAAAAATAAAATAAAATAGGGGCCTCCCTGTTGGCGTAATGGGTTAAGCAATGCACTATGAAGCAAACCACAGCCACAGCAGCGTAAGTTCGATCCCTGCCACCCTCCAGGGAGGGGACCCACCCACATGGCACGGCAGACCTCTCCTGCCTCGCCCACCTCCTGCACCCCTCAGCAGTGTGTTTCAGTAGATCTGCCTGTTCTGTTCCCCACTCTGTCTCTGGTGGATCCTTTCACCCCCCACCCACACACTTCTGGCCTGTACCCCAGTGCTTGTATGCATAAATAAATCTTTAAAAAATAATAATAGTTAAATAAGATGATGATAGTATTACCAGCCTCCCTGGTTGGTAGTGTGGGTGGACAAATGCTCCCGACTGAGGGGTGATTTTTGTCACCCTGGGGACAGGTGGCCATGCCTAGAGACATTTTTTGCTGTCATAACTGCGAAGGGCTTAGTGACAGGACAGTTGAGAGGATAGCCAATAGGAGAAGCTATTGGCTTCTTGTGGCGAGAGGCCCAGGGATGTGGTTAAACACTCCGTGACATACAGGACAGCCCCCCACTACAGACTTATCCAGCCCCAAAGGTCATTAGTGTCAAGGTAGAGAAACTCGGGTTAAGTGTCTCAGTGTGTGGGGCCTCCCTGGTGGCGCAGTGGGTTAAGCAACGCACTATGAAGCAAACTGCAGCCACTGCAGCATGAGTTCGATCCCTGCTGCCGACCAGGGGGAGAACCCACATGGCGCGGCAGACCTCTCCTGCTGTGCCCGCTGCTCCCCTCAGCAGTGTACTTCCGTTGATCTGCCTGTTCTGCTCCCCACTCTCTGTGGTGAATCCTCTCACCCCTCCACACCTCTGGCCTGTACCCCAGTGCTTGTATGCATAAATAAATAAATCTTAAAAAAAAAAAAAGTGTCCCAGTGTGCCATATGCTCAGAGGAACGCAGAGACCAAGATGATTCTTCTGTTGCTTTAGCACAAACAAATTGCCCAAGACATCAAGGCTTTCCCCAGTTCAGGAAGACAGAATCAAGTGGGGGAGGCGTGTGTGCAGAGGAGAGAGAGCTCCATTGTTCTGTGTGAGGGCGGGTGGGGAGCAGTGGCCCTGGTGTCAGAATCTCTGTGTGTGAGCCCTGGCCAGGAAGTTAGGGGGAGGCAGCAGGGGAGCTGGGCTGCCAGGGCCTTCTCTCCCGGCAGCATCTGTGCGGCCAGCTTGAGGTTCTGATGCTGGTGGTGTCTACGGCTCAAGGAAAATGACTGATTTCCAAAGTGACTTGTTCCTACACTTCACATAATATTAAGCAAATATCAACAATCAGTGGTTCTCAACCAGGGGTGATTTTGTCTCCTAGGAGACATGTGCTCATGTTTGGAGACATCTTGATTGGCACAGTGGGCAAGGGGGGAGGGTGGTGGCTACTGGTATCTAGTGGGTAGCAGCACTCCATGATGTACAGAACAGCTTACACCCAAAAATTGCTTGGCCTCAAATGTCATAGTGTAGATATTGAGAAACCCCAATGTGTATCAGGATGGTCTAGTTTGGGGGGGGTCTAAATTTTACCCCAGTGTAGTAGCAGGAAGGGCAGCCCTGGACAGGTCTGGGAATGGTTCTTAGCAGACAGGTGATAAAGGAAGGAGTCTTGGAGCCCTCGATGGCTTTTCATGCTTTTATTGTTCTCTACATCAGAGGTGGCCAGGTACATGGCAGGCAGGGGTGCCGGGGGGCCGGGAGGCTGGCAGGCCTCCCAGCCCCCAGCGCATCTCACCCTCTCTTTGCTGCTCGTTGGTCAGTACTGTTGGTCCTGGCATCCTCATGACACTGCCCATTTAAGCCCGTGTCCAACTCAGGTGTGCCCACTGCGCATGCCCACCCTGGAATGCTCGCAGCACCACAGGTGTCCATCATCACAGTGGTGGGAGGGTGGAAAGACCTGATTTTTGTAACCCTACACCCAGCCACAGGGGGGTGGTGGGGTAGAAATGATGAATTCTGTTGGAAATGATGAATTCCCAAGTCAAGACATCCCTGAGATCACTTGTGTGGTGCCAGGAAGGTGCACAGAGCAACTTCTCAATGATTCTGAGCAGATGGATCAAGGAGGAGTCCTGAAGCTCTTGGTAGCCTTTTCAGGCTTTTATTACAACATAATATCAGGGGTGACCAGGTACATAGCAGGCAGGGGTGCCGGGGGGCCAGGAGGCTGGCAGGCCTCCTAGTCCCCGGCACATCTTCACTCACTAGGCTGCTGCTGCTGCTTCTGCCTTTCTTTGTCCTCCCCTGCTCTTCTGCCCTGCTGCTCTCCTGACATCCTTGTGATGCCACCCTTATAGACCCACGTCTAAACGCAGGTGTGCCCACTTGCGCATGCCCACCTAGGCAAGCGTGCAGAACCGCAGGTGTCCATCATTCCACCAATGGCGGGAGTTTCAAATTCTTGACACTGGGGAGCCAGCTTAGCCCTGGATCACTTAGACTAGTATATGACAGAGAAAGTCTGTTGCATTAAAGTTATAGTTATTTCGGATCCTTAATACCAGAGCCAAGCCTGTTTCTTAACTAATACACCATTGAAATGACAGACCAGGTGAGAATCATGTGTAGGCAAATGCTCCTTAAAAATCTGAAATCAGGGCCTCCCTGCTGGTGCAGGGGTTAAAGTCTCAGTACTATCAAGCCATAGGCAGTCCGGCCAGGGAGCTGACTCTCATGGTGCAGCAGACCTCTCCTGTCTTGGCCTGCTGCTCCCTTCAGCAGTGTATTTCAGTCAGTCTTCCTGTTCTGCTCCCCACTCTGTCTCTGGTGAATCCTCTTACCCCCTATGCCTAGACACTAGTTCCTATATGCATAAATAAATAAAAAGAAATCTTAAAATCTGAAATTATGACAGCATAGGATTTATATGCATAGTGGCTCTTACTATGGCTGGGTCCTGCTATTCTCTCTATGTCCCATCTGCCGGTACCGGAACACGCTGAAGCTTGTTGAGCTCTGGGTGAATATTGGCTTGCATGAGGGCAATCCTGAGTATGGACACCTGTCTCACACCACAAAATGCTTAGAGGAGATCAGCTGATCCTATTTATGTCTCCAACTACATATCCATTCAGAATCAAATGGTAATGGAAACCTTGTTGCTATTAAAATTGCTGGGATCAGGCCTCTCTGATGGCAGAAGGGGTTGAGCACTGCACTATGGGGCTTCTGTGGCTACTGCAGTGCGAATTAACCCCGGGCCAGGGAGGGACCCACAGGGTGGTGCAGACCTCTCCTGCTGTTCCCCTCAGCAGTGTGTTTCAGTCAGTCTGCCTATTCTGCTCCCCACTCTGTCTTTGGTGAATCCTCTCACACACCCCCAAACCAGCCCCCACCCCCTGCATCTCTGGCCTATACTCCAGCTCTTGTATGCATAAATAAATAAAATCTTTTTTAAAAAAAATTACTGAGATCTTTTTGCCCCTCTCTCATTATCTCAGCATGAAGTCTTCATCATAGGGCCCAAAATGTATATCTTAGTTCCTGCCATCACATTTACGCTTCTGCCAGCAGTTAGGCCCCCCACCATGTCTTAAGGACAGAATCTGAGAGCGACACACTTTATCTCCACTTATATCCCATGGACCAGACCATAGTCACATGGTCACACCTGGTGTCAAGGGAAGCTAGGAAATGTGATCTTTATTCCAGGTGTCCATGTACCCAACTGAACTGGGGGGACAGTGTTTGATACAATAAGTGACTCTTTATGAGCTCCTCCTGTGCCTAGGTGTTTGACATCCTTCATTTAATCCTCATAACAACCAGGGCAGATGAGAGTTATGATATCCCTTTTTTTTGGGGGGGGGGGGCTGGATCATTGGATACACACATTTTATTTTATTTATGATTTTAAAGTTTTAAGTTATCTTATTGAGTTTACACTGGTTTATAACACTGTGTGTATTTTATTTTTTTATTAACTTTTTTATTTATATATATTTGACATCAATTTGTAATCCCCATGTATTCCCCATCACCATATCACCAGTGCACCATCACATCAGTCCCCCGTGCTCCCGTCTGCCCTCAACCCTCCTCCTCTTCCTTCCCCACCAAGTGTCCCCAATTTGTCCTTGTCTTTTCATTTTTGTGTCTTTATTGTTGTTGTTGTTGTTATTATTGTTCTTATTCCTTTCCTTGATCCTTATTTGGTTCCCTTATATTCCTCCTAGGGGAGGAACCATCTGGTATTTTTCTTTTGCCTTCTGACTTATTTTGCTGAGCATAATCCCTTCCAGTTCCATCCATGTTCCTATGAATGCATCTAGTTTTCATTTTTGATTGCTGAATAGTATTCCATTGTGTATATGTACCACAGCTTCCCAATCCACTCATCTGTTTTTGGGCATTTAGGTTGTTTCCAGGTCTTACCTATTGTGAAGAGTGCTGCTATAAACATAGGGGTGCAAGTATTCTTTTGAATCAGTTATTTGTGTCTTTTGGGTATATTCCTAGGAGTAGAATTGCTGGGTCATATGGAAGTTACATTCTTAGTAGATTGAGGAACTGCCATACTGCTTTCCATAATGGTTGGACCAACTTGCATTCCCACCAGCAACACTGTGTGTATTTTAGGGGTATAGATTCACTCTTCATATATTATCACACCATGCCCATTGTCAAAGCACCAGTAGACCACCATAGTCCATTGGGTTCCTCCTTCTCTGCTCCCCACACTCACACATCTCATTTTCTTTTTTTTAAAAGATTTTATTTATTTATGCATACAAGAGCTGGAGTACAGTCCAGAATCATGGGAGGTCAGAGCATCCACCAGAGATAGAGTGGGGAGCAGAACAGGCAGATCCACTGAAACACACTGCTGAGGGGAGCAGCGGGCGAGGCAGGAGAGGTCTGCCACACCATATGGGTTACCTCCACGGCCTGCAGCAGGGATCGAACTCCTGCTGCAGTGGCTGCGGTTTGCCTCATAGTGTGCAGCTTAGCCCATTGCACCACCAGGGAGGCCCCCATTCTCACTGATAGTCTCAGTTCAGCAGTCGAATTTCAAGAATTTGCTTTAGTTTGTTTTTGCCTGTTCCTTTGCTTTGTTTCTTTATATTCCACATGAGTGAAATCATCTGGTATTTGTCTCTTTCTGGCTTATTTTACTTATTTCATTTAGCATAATATCCTCCAGTTCTATCCAGGTTGTTGCAAATGGCTAGATTTCACCTCACCTCATTTTTATAGCTGAATTCCATTGTGTAGTCTCTACCTTCTTTATCATTCACCTGTCCATGGTCACGTAAGTTGTTTCTTGTAGCTTGGCTATTGTAAATAGTGTTGCAATCAACATAGGTGTACAAATATCCCCTTGAATCGGTGTTTTTGTATTCTTCAGGTAGATACCTAAGAATTGGATTGCTGGATCATATGACAGATCTGTTTTTATATTTTGAGAAATCTCCATACTGTTTTCCACAGGGGCTGAACGGGTCCACATTCCACTAACATTGTCCTTTTTCTCTGTACCATTACCAATACTTGTTTCTAATCTTTCTGATAGAGGCCTATGAGGTGGTTTCTCTTTGTGGCTTTGACTTGCTTTACCTTGATAATAAGAGATGATGGCATTTTTACATGTGCCTGATTTACTGTTAAGATGCTGCTTTGTGGGCCCGCGCTCTCTGAGAATGAAACCACATCAGAGGACAATAGTGTGAGGCAAAAAAGAGAAATCAGATCCTGGTGACTTTCTGTGCATCCCTGGTCCAGGGCAGTGTATAAATAACTTAAAATATCATTTATGGGCCTCCCCGGTGGCGCAGTGGGTTAAGCAACGCACTATGAAGCAAACCGCAGCCACTGCAGCACGAGTTCGATCCCTGCTGCCGGCCAGGGAGGGG
>JAGFMF010011603.1:2522426-2533283 GCA_019455555.1 Galemys pyrenaicus
CAGCAGTATCAGCCAAAACAGCGGAGATCGGGCAGGGGCCAGGTTTGGAGCTCCTGATTTTTCATGGTTGTCCCTCATGCCGGTCTTTTGTCACTCAGCTTAAGTAGCATGGCCCCCGGCAACTCTGTAAGGCCCAGGCTTTTGGCCTTGGTTCCTTTCATTGACTTTCTCTTTTGAGAACCTGGGAAAGGGTGAAGTAGAAACCCCTATGCCTTAGTTTTAACCATCACAATTGTCCTATAAAGCAGATATTATAATTAGCCAGAAGTAAAATGGGGATCAGTGAAGGTAGGGCTTTACCAATGAGGAAACTGAGGTCCAAACAGCGAAGGCACTTGTCCCAAATAATCTACCCAATGAAGAACAGAACCAGGATGCTAATCTGGTTTGGATTTGAATCTGGTTCAGCTAATTTGGATGCTAATCTATACAACTTCAAAACCTGGCCTTTATCCACACCGGTGGTGCTCAGGTATGCAGACTGCAAAAGAGGCTCCCACAGCCACAATACCTACCTAAATGATAAGCGTCAAAATAATCCCCACGTTTATGCTCTTCAACCTGCAAATTCCAGGTCTCGTTGTTATCCTTGAAATGGAAGATGTGGTTTGTAGCAGGAGGGAAAAAACTAGACACCACTTAAATGTCCCTGAACAGGGATTTAGATAATGGTGTGATATAGTAGGTGGTTCTAGGAAAAACTATCCTATTATAGGGCAGTGATCAAGGTCAGAGGCTTCAGAATCAGACTGTCCTGAACTCAAATCCTGCTTCTACCTTTTACTAGTTATATGCTCAGTTTACTTCACTACTGGTCTAGAGCCTTCCTTGCTGTCGGTGTACTTGACACTCGTCCGAGAGGCCCCCAGGCTATAGCCAGTCCGGTGAGAGAGACTGCAGCCGTCTCCTCAGATGGCCTCCCGGGGCACCTCTCCAGGCCCTTTTTCTTCTGGAGCCTGGCCTAGTTCACACAGGCTGCTCTGTGAAGCTGTGGGCAGGAAGCCTCTCTCCTCAGTAGTGTTCGGTTACCCCAGTGACATTCAATTGTTCCTAAGAGAGGAGGCCTGTTTTGGCAGCTCCTAGACCTGGATTCCAGGAAGCTCTGCCTCTTTTTCTGTTTGTTTCCGATCAGCGAGTCTGCCTGTATCACTTTCCTCTGGGTTGTGTAAGTCCTCCTGATGCTCTCACCCTCTCTTATCTTGCTGTCATCTCATGCCTCTCTGAGCTCAGTGGCCAGGGAGGAAGACAGGGAAAGGGGCAAGACACAGGCCGTGTCAGCACTTTAATGCTACCCAGATAGACCCAAATGGATAGACCCAAATGGCAGCGTGGCCCCGCCCCAAAGGTTCACAGGATGTGTGTTTCACCCTAAACTGAGCAGCCTGGGGTCTTAGCCCTGAAAAGAGATCCTGGGGGTAACAATTTCATCCTGTGGGGGAAGCATCCATGACTGCATGGACACTGGCACAGCCCCCTCATCCTCTGTCAGAATAGTTTGGCAGAGGGCCTCCCTGGTGGCGCAGTGGGTTAAGCAACACACTAGGGGGGAAGACCGCAGCCACTGCAGCAGGAGTTCCATCCCTGCCGCCGGACAGGGAGGGGACCCACATGGCGCAGCAGACCTCTCCTGCCTCGCCCGCTGCTCCCCTCAGCAGTGTGTTTGTCAGCCTGTTCTGCTCCCTACTGTACTGTCTCCGGTGGATCCTCTCACCTCCCTGGACTCTGGCCTGTACCCAGCTCTTGTATGCATAAATGAATAAACCTTAAAAAAAAGAGAGAATAGTTTGGCAGAAACGAGGACAACTGGAATTGGACAGGCAACTCTGGAAGTGTTACAGGGCAACCCTAATATAAAATGGGTTTCCCACACTGGGTTTTCCACGCGCGCACTCAGAAGACTTAAAAGTTTTAACTCCAGGTACACGTGGCAAAAGTTATTAGCATGTTTTATTTTATGAAAGAAAGGGGAATAAAATAGTAATAACCCTAAAAGAAAAAGAAAGGGATATAAATTTACAAATACCCTATTAGATTTAAGCAATGGCGCGTTGAGAGCTAGCTCCGAGTCGAATGAATGGTTTCGAAGGATGGGGGTTTGGCTCTTCCGTAAGAGAGAGTGTGTCCAAGGCTTACCTCGGTTTTATAGCCAGCTTGGCTGCTTAACTTCACCCTCAGGTCCCAGTAATCCATTCTTTGATAATTATTTTATTGGATTTGTGGTTTTGGAACATTGATGGTTTGGAGTGGGGGTTGGAGTCTACACACCCATAATCCATTTAGGACCACCTTTCCCCCTAAAAGAAGCGGCTACGTGCGTCCAAGTCCTGGCTCTGCCACTCACTGGCTGCGTTACAGAAGCTAAGCCCTTCGGAGGCACAGCCCCCGGACAGGGATCAGACTGCTTAGGGAGTGTCAGGAGCACAGACCTGAAGGTGAAGACACGGAGATGAAGGAATAACCCTTCCACCCACACAGATGAGCCCCTCCCTACCAGCAGATGATAAACACCTAGCTTTGCCCCCGCAGTGGGGCAGCCGTCCTTCTGCCCACCTGTGACTGTGCAGGTGCTTCTCCCCACCAGCTCTCTCCTCCGCAGGGCAGCAGCCTCCTTACCATGCCGGGACTTCCTTCACTGACCTCTCTCACAGAGGCAACCATGTAGGCCTCTCAGCAAATCTGTCCCTGCGGGGGCTGCTCTTTCTGCCCGTTCGTGTATATGCAAGTGTACTTGACTTCTCCGTCCCTTTCTCTAATAAACCTGCTTTTTAAATATAACCGAAGTCTCCGCCTCGTGGAGAAACTCGCCTGGGGAACTCCCCGTGTGCTGCTGAACGGGGAGCTCTGGTGAAACCTTTCCCAGAGTGAACCCAAGAACCCCGCTCTCCAAACCCCAGACTCCAAAAATGACATCAGTATAGTGTTTGACATATAATAAAGGCTCAAAAAAATAAGCCATTATTATTATTCATATTTACCAGAATAAAAGGATCATATATGTGCCCAAGAAAATGTGAACAGCAATCTCGATTGCAAAACTGTTTAAATAGCTCTCCATAGGGTATGGTTTACCAAGTTACTGGAATTCCACAGCAGTTAAAAAGAGCGAGGTAGATCTACATGACAAGAAAACACCTCCCAAATGTAGTGTTACGTGGAAAAAAAGCAAGTAGCAGAAGGATACACAGCATGAAAATGTATGTAAAACTCAAAAAAGCAAAACAGTCTATTAGTAACATACATAGGTATGCACGCAGAAAAAAAGCCAAGAACAGCATGGGCTGATACAGCAGTCACTAGCCACAGGTGGCTACTTATAATCTGATGAAAAGGAAATAAAATTTAAAATGCAGCTCCTCAGGGGCATCTGCCTTCCTGTAAGTGCTGAGTAGCTTCCAGCCCATGGGTGGGACAGTATGTATACAGGTCATCTTCACCTTTGCAGGAAATTCCATTGGATCCAGCTGGTCTAGGTGGGTCCAAAAGGTCAATGATAACAGTCATTAACTTGCTTGGCAAGAACAAGAATTGCAGAGTATCATTTCTTCCTTTAAAGGCTATCTATTGCTGCTTGCTGTGTGCCAGCCACCCTTTTCAGGGTGGGGCCTCAGCTGTGAATAAATTAGGCACAGATTCCCACCCCTACCACCCCCAACATCCTCCCCTCCCCCCTCTTTTGGAGTGTTGGTCCCAGGGGGTGGTATGTCAAGTGGGAATGGCTGCTTTGGTGAAAAATAGAGCGGGAGATGTGGATAAAGAATATTGGCCGCTGGCACAAGCTGATCGTTAAAGA
The DNA here is from genome assembly GCA_019455555.1 of Galemys pyrenaicus. Taxonomy (NCBI): domain Eukaryota; kingdom Metazoa; phylum Chordata; class Mammalia; order Eulipotyphla; family Talpidae; genus Galemys; species Galemys pyrenaicus. The sequence continues at coordinate 2,526,217 of JAGFMF010011603.1, forward strand.
CATTTTTTACCCTCACCTGCATTTCTTAAAAAATGAGAACACCTCACCTGTGTAATTGAAAATGTATGAGAGGAAACAAAAGTACCTGGTCTTGGAGAGGCTTCCTGTGTTGATGTGGTCCCTCACTTGTGCTCCCGTACCAAGGGACTTAACCTTGCTGGCCTCCCTTCCCTTGTCTCCTTATTTCCCACCTGCAACTGACAAGTGCTCTGAACCCGGAACCCCAGCCCCAGCCCTCCAGCCCCAGCCCCAGCCCTCCAGCGGTTGTTCTACCTCTCTCTCCACCTGACTTGGAGGGATCATTGGCGGTCTTTGGAAGAATTAACATGAAAGACTGTGGGGAATTGTTGCAAGAATCACAACAAAGGGTGATGAGGAGGTGGCAGTGAGCTAAAGCTTGAATTGCCAGCAAATTTTGCTTGAGGGCCACCTCTGCGCACCAAGGTTAAATAAAGATCAGGTTTCCGTAATAGTAGTGCAGTCAGACTCTATAAAACCAGTTAAGGTGTACCGGGCTCCTGCCCCAGGCACCCCTAATGTTGATGAATGCATTAACCCCATGGAAGCTCTATGTATGATTTATCACCTTCACTTTACAGATATAAAACAGAGGGTGCCACCAACAAGATGACACCTGGTTACTGGGTGAAGAGGCTGGGTTTCAACCCAGAGAGCAGCTTCCAGAGCCCTCTGTCTTAACAGCCATGGTCCAGTGGCTGTGCCTACAGCCAACTAGAACAGAAAACAGAAGAAATAAAGGCTTTTGTTTGCTTAAAGCAGCGTGTCATGTGTTCTGGGCACACAGACCAACTGGGGATTAATTCTGATTGAGGGTGTTGAATCTTCCCAAGTCTGCCTTTTCCAGCTACTCCCCAAAAGCTGGTCAACCCCCATCAGGCCCTCAAGGCTCCCACCTCATTGGGAGTGACAGCCTTGGTATGATGGACAAGCTTTCTGTGATCACCCCCTCCCCGTTTCCTCTGCTCTCATTCCTCCCTCCTCACTTCACTCCACTTGAGCCACCCAGGCTTCTCACCAGATTGGTCCCTTCTTGAGCATAAGCCTCTTGCAAGGAAGTTTGGGGGTGGGGTGGAGGTGAGAGCTGAGCTGAGCCTGGCAGGGTACATAGGTGTATAGAGGTAGAAAAAGGAGGTCAAAGACCCACTCACAAAGACTTGCAAACCTTTGAGGGTATTTGGGTTTTCTCTTGAGGGCAACTGGGAACTATGGAAGTTTTGAGCAAAGGAAGAACATATTTGGGTTTGCTTTTCCCTTGGTCACTCCTTCTGTCCAGGGCACTTTGCTGGTCATGGCTTGCCACCCAGTTTGGCTATAGGTGACCCTCATTCTCATCTCCATCACTCTATTGTTAAATGAAAACTTTTTTAAAGTATATATTTTTTTCCTCTAGAGGTGTGCCTTTACATTTTTCTGAGTTTGTAACAGAATCGAGGGCAAGTAGAGTTTCTCATATACTCCTTGTCCACACACATGCATAGCATCCTCCATTATCAATATCACCTACTAGAATATGCTAAATTTTTTGCCAAAGGTGAAATTGGACACATCACAATCATTCAAAGTCCATAGTTTGCCTCTGGGTTGCGCATCCACTCTTGGTGGTGTACGTTCTGTGGGTTTGGACAAAAGCATAATGACACATAACCTACGTTAAAGGGTAGTTTCACTGCCCTAGACATCCCCTTCTTCTGCCTACTCCTCTTTCCCCTGCCTTCATTCCTGGTAAGCACTCATCTTTTTATTCTGCCCACGGTTTGCCTTTTCCAGAGTATCATATAGTTGCAATCATGTAATTTGAAGCCTTTTCTGATCAACTTCCTGAATTTAGCAACATACATTATGTACCTTCGTGGCTACATAAATAAACGTCCATATGTTTTGTTAATAGTGAGGTTACCTTTGGCTAAGATAGTCTGCTGGGTTTTACCACTGTACTTTTTTTTTTTAGGTTTGTTGTTAAGACCTGGGGTCTAGGCCAAAGGTGCAAAGGATTCACTAGAGACACAGTGGGAAACAGAACAGGCGGATCTACTGAAATAGACTGCTGAGGGGAGCAGCAGGTGAGATTGGAGAGGTCTGCGATGGCTGGTGATAGCTTGATAGAGCTGAGACTTCAATTTCTGTGCTACCAGGGATGCCCCCATTATCCATTTTCCTTTTTTAATATATTTTATTTATTGATGTACACAAGAGCTGGGGTACAGGCCAGAGTCCAGGGAGGTGAGAGGATTCACCAGAGACAGAATGGGGAGCAGAACAGGCAGATCCACTGAAACACACCGCTGAGGGCAGCAGCGGGCGAGGCAGGGGAGGTCTGCTGCGCCATGTGGGTCCCTCCCTGGCCGGCAGCAGGGATCGAACTCGCGCTGCAGCGGTTGTGGAAGCCCCACAGTGCAGTGCTCAACCCCTTGAGCCACAAGGGAGGCCTTCCCTTTATCCATTTTTCTTATCGGCCTCTGACCTGAGGGAGAGCGTCTCTTTCTGGTAGGCTCCCAGGAATTTCCTCCTATCTGGTGATTTGTGTTTTCGCCCCCCTTTCCCTTCGTCTCTTTTTCTCTTTCTGTTTTTTTTTTTTTCCTTCTCCTCTATCCCACTTCTTTTGCTATAAAGCAGGTTTGTTTTAATGTGGTCAAATTTATTTTATTTTATTTTTTAATCTTTTGGACTTTGAATCATAGGAAACCCTGTCTCATGTTCTCATATCATAGTGTCATCATTTACGTTTTACTATTCAGTCAAATATTATTCTGTATGTCTCACTGTAGATTGCTGTTTTCTTACAAAATTATGATTAAAACATAGAGATACTCTAGTTTATTCATTTGAGCTGCTAGTAAAACCACCTTTTATTTGCCCATTTCCCTGATAATGGAATTAAGGTTGCTTGCCATTTTTCATTGCTACCCGTAGTGTGCCAATGAACACCCTTGTAATCTGTAGGCTCACTTGCCAGAATTGCTTTGGCTCACATATCTAGAAGTAGAATCTCTGCCAATCTCTCCATGACAAAGGTTTTGGTTTTAATTTGCATTTCTCTTATTAATTTTGAAAACTGAGCATCTTTTCAGAACTTTATGGATCCTTTGGGTTCCTTCTCTTGCTTAAACACCTTCCCAGATGATTTAGTCCTTTTTCATTGGAGGGATTGTCTTGCTTATTGATCTATAGGCAGTCGTTCTAAATTCAAATGTAGTTTGTTATGTTGGCCTGAGTATCTTCTCCCATCTTAGCTGTCACTTGTCTTTTTGTGAGGTCCTGTGTCATAAAGAGCTATCCATTTGGATATAAACCCATGTAATAATCTTTTCCTTTATACTTTAAAACTTCTATGCCTTGTTTAAAGAATCCCTTTATCTCCAAGGCCATATACATATTTGTCTATGTGCCCCTTAATCATTTTGGAATTTTTGAATAAAAATGTTTTTAAATTTGGGGGCTTCCCTGGTGCACAAGCAGTTAAGTCTCAGCACTATGAAGCATCCGTAGACACTGCAGCACGAGTTCGGTCCCCGGCCAGTTAGGGGACCCACATGGCGCAGCAGACCTTTCCTGCCTCACCCACTGCTCCCCTCAGCAGTGTGTTTCAGTTGATCTGCCTGTTCTGCTCCCCACTCTGTCTCTGGTGAATCCTCTCACCCCCTCCCACACACTTCCAACCTATACCCCAGCTCTTGTATGCATAAATAAATAAACCTTTTTTTAAAAAAAAGGAAACAGAAACATAGCTCTAACCTCTGCCACTCTGTGGTCTTCAGCTTAGGGCAATATTCCTTTAGTTGTCATGTTGGATGATTAATCAGACCAGGCTCTAGGATGTTTAGACCCTAGACTGATTTTTTTCTTGCTGCCTTTGTTCAACATCCTCATTCCTGCCTGTGAACCTGGGGCTTAGTGATGGCCACAGCTCCTGCCTCTGGCTCCCATTACTCTGCTCCAAGTAATGCTGTTGGCTCACATTCCTCCCCTGGGACTAAGGGGACTTGTGGGGGTGGGTGGGGGGATGGGGAGCAGAGAAGCAGAAACAGCTGCTTTTCCTTCCTGAGACCATGACAGTATCTGATTCCTCCAGACACCTGCTGCAGCATAATGTCCTTAGCTAATTGACTCTCCCTGTGGCAGACACGGTCAAGCTTCCCTGCAGTCACTGGGTGATAGCTTGAGCCTTGTCCATCTCTCTCTCTTTTTTTTTAAAGATTTATTTATTTATGCCTACAAGAACTGGGGTACAGGCCAGAGGTGTGGGGGGTGAGAGGATTCACCACGGACAGAGCAGGGAGCGGAACAGGCAGATCAACGGGAAGTACACTGCTGAAGGGAGCAGTGGGCGAGGCAGGAGAGGTCTGCTATGCCATGTGGGTCCCCTCCCTGGCCAGCAACAGGGATCGAACTCGTGCTGCAGTGGCTGCGGTTTGCTTCACAGTGCATTGCTGAACCCATTGCGCTGCAAGGGAGGCCCCGCCTTGTCCATCTCTTGGAATATTTTCTCAAACCATCAGAATTGAACTGAGCCCAGCTTTGGAATGTCAGTGTCCTGTTCAGCAACTGGGCTGGATGGGGCAGCAGGTGGCTTAGAGGTAGGAGTCCTCTGGCCTTTCCATGCATCTTTCCAGCAACTTCCCCACCTAGTGCCATTTAGATTGTTCCCAGGCCCCTGGTCACTTGTTAAGGCCTATCCACATCCTATTAAACATGAGAAAATGAAGTCCCCTGGCCTGCAGATTAAACTAGATGTAATCATGTGAGTTGAGAGACAGTTGAGTAGTTGACCTAACATTTGTAGATGTTTCAATGAAATATAGGTAAATTTAAATTCTATAGCTTTCTTTTGATAATTTGGACTCTTTTTTTTCCCCCCTAGACTTCAAACACCTTTATTTGCCTTGGTTTCTGGTGTCCATTGTAAGACTGCCCTGCCACCAGTTTTCCTTCCTCAGACCAGTGTCTGCCAAGCCTGCAACAGCCCAAAGCATCCCCAAGGCTTGCCAAGCACCTTCTGTGTATAAAATCAGGAACCGCTTCCAAATCTCCCTCCTGAATGCAATCTCGAGGAATATTTGCAGTCTGTCTTCTCTTGGCAGAGTCGAGGAATATTTGCTGGGCCCCTTCATCTGTAAGAAATCTGGGAATGTGGTTTGAAGCTTCTCCTACATACCAGATCATGAGATATTTGCAGAACACCATCTTGTGTGGATAGTCATGCCTGCTTGCACTGCCCCCTCCTTTGTGGGAAGTCAAGGGATATTTACAGAACACCCTCTTATCTGTAGCATCATTAACTGCTGCAGTTTCCCATCTTTAGAACCAGGGAATTTGTAATCTTGTTCCAGGGACTATTAGGGAAATGAACACCCTCCTCCGTGTAGATCATTGTTGGCAGAGCCCTCTCCAGAATCACCAGCTGTTTGCAGAGCACATTGGAAAATCAAGGTCAACACAATCCTCTCGTATCATAGAATCATGTAATATTTGTAAAGTCTCCTCCTAAGTGTCAAATTGCAGAATGTTTACAGGGTATTTCTTGTGCAGATTTTTAGGGTGTAAGAGCAATTATTCTTCCTATATTTAGAATTATGCTATTGGGAGGAACACCCTTTGCAGAGCTCCTTTTTGTGGTTTGGATCTTAACCTTCGCTGTACACCTGCCAGTATGTAAATCCATTGACTCATTTGGAGAACCTCTTTGCTTATCATTATTGACTGACTACAAAGCTTCCTCATCTTTATAGACTCATGGAATGTTAGCTGGATTCATGGGATGTTGACTGAGCCCCCCATGGTATAGAATCATGGAATGGCACTAAACACATGCCTCACTATAAAGCTTGAAATGCTTGCACCACTACTTCCATGTCGAAGAGAAGAAATGCAAAGGGTCATAACTAGATCATGGAGGGTTTTATAGGCCAAATGAACATTAGGCTTTGTTCTGTAAGCTAGAGAGACACCAACTTTTTTTATTAGAAGAGTAAATGACAAAAAAAATTATCTTCTGGGACTTTTAATATAGTGATGGAAGCAAATGGGATAAACTGAAGAGTGGTGGCTTAAAAATGATTTTTCAAGGGGCTTCATGGTGGTGCAAGCACCACACTATGAAGTATCCACAGTCATTGCAGCATGAGTTCGATCCCCAGCCAGGGAGGGGACCCACATGGCGCAGCAGACCTCTCCTGCCTCGCCCTCTGCTCCCCTCAGCAGTGTGTTTCAGTGGACCTGCCTGTTCTGTTCCCCACTCTGTCTCTGGTGAATCCTCTCATCCTCCACACCTCTGACCTATACCCCAGTTCTTGTATGCATAAATGAATAAATCTTTCAAAATGATTTTTAAAGACAAAGCAAAATTTGGGGTATTTATTTGGCTAAGTGCAATCACTTTAATAAAGACTCGTTCTCTATTGTAGGGATCAGCAAACTATAAACATGGCCAAATTTGGCCCACTGCTTATCTTACAAAACAAAGAAACACAGTCATATACATTTGTTTATATGTAATCTGTGGTTGCTTTTGTGTTACCATTGCAGAGCTAGGTATTTGATAGAGATTGTATGGCCAGCAAAACAAAAAATATTTATCATTTGGCCCTTTACAAAAAAGTTCACCTACTCGTGCTCTCATAGGAAAAGAAATACTCTGATTTTAGTTGTTGTTTTTTTTTAAATTTTATTTATTTATGCATACAAGAGCTGGGGTACAGGCCAGAGTACAGGGCAGTGAGAGGATTCACCAGATAGAGTGGGGAGCAGAACAGGCAGACTGACTGAAATACACTGCTGAGGGGAGCAGCGGGCCAGGCAGGAGAAGTCTGCTACACCATGTGGGTCCCCTCCCTGGCCGGCGGCAGGGATCGAACTCATGCTGCAGTGGCTGCAGTTTGCTTCATAGTGCATTGCTTAACCCGCTGCACCACCAGGGAGGCCCTCTGATTTTAGTTTTTTTTTTGAAAATCCTTTTCTTTTTTTTTTTTTTTAAAGATTTATTTATTTATGCATACAAGCACTGGGGTACAGGCCAGAGGTGTGGGGGGGTGAGAGGATTCACCACAGAG
>JAGFMF010011603.1:2535220-2597751 GCA_019455555.1 Galemys pyrenaicus
CAGCAGTGTTTTGGTGGATCTCTCTGTTCTGCTCCCGGCTCTGTCTCTGAACTTTTCAACTCCCATGCCTCTGGCCTGTACCCCAGCTCTTGTATGCATAAATAAAATCTTTAAAAAAAAAGACTTAGAATAGTGCTCAACACAGTAAGTACAGCTTAAGTGCTGGTTTAAGTATGTCCAGGCCCACATACGACATCCACACACACGAACAAAACAAGTGACTAGTGTCTACTAAGGAGGTCTGCTGTTAGGGTACACAGGATTTAGGTTAGGAAATAGAAACCACTCTGAATGTTTGAGGCAAAAAATGGATATATTAAGGGATTTAGGTGCTTACAGAATCATTGGGAAGGATGGAGGAGTGGCAGACAAAGAGTAGAAGGCATTTGGGAATTCTGATTTCAAGTTCCTTCCAAGGTCATCGAACCCCTGCTGCTCCTGCCATTACCACTGTCACCTCCTAGGACCTCACAGCTTCAAACTGGGAACTATAGAGTGTCCTCTACCATGCATACCCCTTCTGGCTGCTGAACTGGTTGACCAGCTGCCAAACCACAGGAGAAGGTGGCCAGTGCCCTTCCACCCACCAGATCTCATGCAAATCATCAAATGGGCAGAACTTTTTTTAAAAAAAGATTTATTTATTTATGCATACAAGCACCGGGGTACAGGCCAGAGGTGTGGGGGGGGGGGTGAGAGGATTCACCACAGAGAGCGGGGAGCAGAACAGGCAGATTAACAGGAAGTACACTACTGAGGGGAGCAGCGGGCACAGCAGGAGAGGGTCCCCCACCTGGCCGGCAGCAGGGATCGAACTTGTGCTGCAGTGGCTGTGGTTTGCTTAACCCACTGCGCCACCAGGGAGGCCCAAATGGGCAGAACTTAATCAATCACTGGCCTCCTTATTTATTTATGCATATAAGACCTGGAGTACAGGCCAGGGGTGTGGGGAGTGGGGGTGGGGTGAGAGGATTCACCAGTGACAGAGTGGAACAGAACAGGCAGATTGAAGTACAGTGCTGAAGGGGACAGTAGGCGAGGCAGGAGAGGTCTGTTGCACCATGTGGGTCAGCTCCCTGGTCCGGGATCGAACTTGTGCTGCAGATGCTTCACAGTGCGGCACTCGACCCCTTGCGCCACCAGGGAGGCCCACTAGGGATGTCATTTTAAGCCTCTAATGACAGCAGGAGAGTGAAATGGAGGTTAAGAACCCATCCAGGTATTCACACCAAGAATTCTGGGCGATTTTATGGTGGAGAGAAATCTTTGAAATGAGCTTTAGAGGATGAAGAGAAATGAGAACACAGGGTCTCCCGGTAAGAGAAACAAAATGTGCAATAAAAATAAATAAAATAAAACAATAAAATGTGGCATAGACTAAAAACAGTCTGTTGTTTCTGTCTGCTGGGCATCTATTCCTCAAGAGTAGCCACACCAGGCCTCCTTGGTGGTCTAGGGGTTAAGTATCAGGACTATTAGTGCTATGGCCTGAGTTCAACCCCCGGGGCAGGGGGCTGACCCACATGGAGCAGCAGACCTCTCCTGACTCACCTGCTGCTCCCTTTGGTAGTGTATTCAGTGTATCTGCTTGCTCTGCTCCCCATTCTGCCTCTGGTGAATCCTCCCCCACACCTCTGACCTGTATCCCAGTTTTTCTATGCAATAAATAAATCTTAAAAAAAAAAGTGACTACAACCGGATTTCGCTTTGGATAACTGTAGGGTCAGAGAATGATCAGGTATTTCCACCCTCCCACCACTGATGATGGACACCTGCGGTGCTGCGAGCATTCCAGGATGGGCATGCGCAAGTGGGCGCACCTGTGTTGGACACGGGCATAAATGGGCGGCATCATGAGGACGCCTGAACTGCGAGGACTGACCGACAGAACCGACAGGACGAGGAGCAGCAGCAGCAGAGAGCAGTAGAAAGCAGCCAGGAGGGTGAGATGTGCCGGGGGCTGGGAGGCCTGCCAGCCTCCCGGCCCCCTGGCACCCCTGCCTGCCATGTACCTGGCCACCTCTACTAAATAAAGTATGAAAAGCCACCGAGGGCTTCAAGACTCTCCTTCCTTGACCCATCTGCCCAGAACCATCACGAACCTTGTTCCTGTGCCACCCCCATACTGCCACTACAGTTGGCGTTAGTCGGCAGGATGGTTCGATGCAGATGGGTGTGGAGTCCTAAGAAGACTGCAGGAGGGACTGAGAGGTGGCAGGCCACGAACATGTAACTTGGTGGAGTAATGGCAGCGCAGGAGGTGGCTGAAGACCAGGATGCTGCGGAAAGAGCCAGAGAAGCTGCCAGGAGTGCAGGAGGTGGACCGGTCTAGGAGCTGCGGAACAAGACCTCAAGTGGAGGAGGAGACGCCCGCGAGGACCAGCCCACGACCCAAGGCAGGACCACGATTCAGAGCTCGCCCACTGCTGATGGAAGGAAAGGACTAATGGACTGACAATCCCGTCAGAAGGCAGGTTATGTTTATGGACCCTGGGGGTGGATGATATTGTTTGTACACCCCAGGAGATGACAGTAGAGGCATGGCCAGTGAGCCTTGATGGCAAAAAGCAGCCTGGGCATAGAAAAACCCAAGAGTGGCAGAGGCAGGAAGCCCTCTGCAGCCAGGCAGAGGAGAGGTATCAAAAAGCCGAGAAAGCAAAAGCTGGCACTAAGTTGGGGAAACCCAAAGTGGCTGGCAAGCAGCCTGTTAAAAGCCGATGAGTTTCTTAAAATCACCTGTGGATGATGCCCTCTTTGTACAGAATGAGGGTGAGGAGCTGAGGAACCGTCCTTGAGGGACGGGAAGGGAACGTGGCTAGTGGTGGAGCCCACAGCCGAAGAAGGACACCCAAGAGAGAGGCCGCATGTGGAGCTTGTATCCATGGATCCCAGACCCGTGTGCGTGTGCAGGGTCTGCGTGTCACATGTGGCTATAAAAGCCGAATGTTGTACCCCAGAGAGTACCCTGGGGATTGGGCAATTACCCCCAAAAAGTATAGAATCGCCAATCCCGAGAGAGAGTGAGAGCATCCTGGGGTGGGTGCAGTGTGTGGCTTGTGGCTGAGACCACAGCCAGAGAAGGCCAGGAAGCCTGACGACTCCTGGCGTGAGACGGCAGGTGCCGTGAGTGGTTCCCGTCTCGCATAATCGGTGCCTTCGGCAGCAGATATGGTGGATCGTATCTGCTGGTGCCAGTAATCTTGTCTTTTGCCCCTAGGGTTGGTGCCCTGCCTAGGCGTATTTGTATCTATTTGTATTATGTTGTGTTTGCTGCATTGCTTTATTGATGTATAATTTGTATGGTGGAAAACCTGAGGGGGTGGACTGTAGGGTCAGAGAATGATCAGGTCTTCCCACCCTCCCACCACTGTGATGATGGACACTTGAGGTGCTGCGAGCATTCCAGGGTGGGCATGCGCAAGTGGGCGCACCTGAGTTGGGACACGGGCTTAAATGGGCGGCGTCATGAGGCCGCCAGGACCGACCAGCAGGATCGACCAACAGAACTGCTAAGAACCATCCCGAACATTGCTCCTGTGCCGCCCCTTTTCTGCCGCTACAACAACCAACCATATTGTGTGTGTCCTGTTCATAGGAAGTCTGTCCTGCTACCTGGTTCCAGGGTGAGCATGTGCTCAGGTCTGGACAGTCCACATACTCCATCCCCTTAGTCACAGTGACTGTTCAGCGACAGACATCTGACTTGGTCAAGTCCCTTAGGTTTGCTTATAAGAGCTCCCTTGGCTGGTGCTTTTTAAACTGAACAGTGAAGCCTGGAGCAGTTGACAACCATCTGGTTAGTGGAGGCAGGTGAATCTGATCAATTCAGAGGCAAACAGCTGAGATCTGAAGCTATGGGGAGAAACTGAGCACTCATGATGTCACGTGAGCCCTTGGCGCCAGCTCCACATGAAGCTGTGTAGCCTTGCTTCAAGGCATTACAGTCATTTGTGTTAGCAAATTCCCTTTTTGTGCTTAACCAGTTTGAGCTGAAAGTCCTGACTAATACGTTATGTCAAGCAAGTTGCACAAATCACTGTACTAGAGAGTTCATAGTAGCGTTACTCACACAGCAGCCTCCAACAGGAACCTACTCAAATGCCTGACAACAGTTGAATGGATTAAAAAAAAAAGGATAAAAAGCTGTGGTGTATATATATATATTTAAGATTTATTTTTATTAATTTATGCATAGAAGAACTGTGTGTAGGCCAGAGGTGTGGGAGGTAAGAGGATTTACCAGGAATAGAGTGGGGAGCAGAACAGACGGATCTACTAAAATACACTGCTGAGGGGAGCAGCAGGCAAGGCAGGAGAGGTCTGCTGCACCTTAGAGCTAGCTCCCTGGCTGGGGATGGAACTCCTGTGGCAGTGGCTGGTGATTCCGTGATAGCGCTGAGACTTTAACCCCTGCACCACCAGGGAGGCCCGAAAAGCTGTGTTATGTTCACAATGGAATAGTCTCCAGCAATTAGAGTGACTCTCACTTTTTATATGGATAGATCTTACAAATCTAATGCCAAGAGAAATACTTCAGCCATAAGAGCAGATATGCTATGATTCCATTTGTATAAAGTAAGGGCTGGTGACGTTTTATTTCTTATCCTGAGTGCTTATTAAATGGGTATATTCAATTTTTAAAATTCAGCAAGCTATCCACCTGTGATGTATTGTAGGTCAATGAATTAATATTGCCAGGGTAAATGAATTAATCAGGCTTTTTACACCACTAGCCTCTGTGGCTATCATCTGCGGTCTTGATCGTGTTAATGCAGAAGGCGTTTGGGAGTGTGGGCATGGGGCATGCGTGCCTGTTGTGGACACCAGGAGCATGAGCATGAATGTCTGAGCTTAGAGGCAGGCTAAAGCAATGGCAGTGGTGGCAGCGAGAGGGAGGATGAGCAGCATGACTACAGAAGAGGGAAGAAAGACAGAGAGAACACACCAGAAGAGCCCAGAGAACGGAGAAAGAATATAAAAAAAATTCATGGGTGCTGGGGGCCATGCTACTCATGCTGAGGTGGCACATGGGGGGCTGGGAGACTCAGTTGCCTGCCTGCTTCCTGCCCTGCCCCCAACCTGGCCTGAGACTACCTCCTTGCACATCTGCCTTCCCACCTGGTGTGTCTCTGTACCTGGTTCCCTGAGAGAGCATGAAAGCCTGAAAAACCCAGAGGGCTCCAGGACTCTCTTTATCGGTCTGCCTGAATCGATAGTGAACATGCCCTGTGCCTGCCTGCACCAGATGTGTGTGTGTTATACTTCAGTTCAAAACATAGCAAAACAAACAGAAAAACTTCAGTGGGTATAAAACAGGGGGGTAGACAGGCTGGCAGGCCAGACTGGGGAGATTCAGGACTCTATCTTGCCGTGGCTTGTACCAGTCTCTCTTCATGTCAGCTCCATTCCCAGGCTTCACGGGTTGATGCGAGGGTGGCCATTGCTCAAGTCTCACAGTCTTTATTACATATTTGTGTCTGGCGTGGAAGAGAAAACTGGCTTCTCCAGAAACACATTTAAAAATCTTGGAATCTCTGATGAGAATAGCCAGCCCTGAACCAATCATTCTCATTAGAGGGACCCAGTGCTCTAGCTGATCAGGTTGGCTCATATATCAAGTCTGAGGCAGAAATGGAGTCATAGATTGAAAGCAAGAGGAGGAGGAAATTGGAGATGTTGTAGAAGATAAAGGGGGTGTTATAAGTTCAACAAATGTCTGGTACCTGCACATCATGGTTGTCATCATCATCATCATCATCGTCACCACCGTCTCATTACCACCATCGTCTTCTCTTAACATTTAGAAAAATACCTGGCATCTAGTTCGGTACTTACGTTTGTTGAATGAGAGGCTCACTCAAATGAGTCTATCAGCTAATACTGCCCACAATCTATCCTGTCTCACGTTGGGTTCAGGATAGAAAAGACTGGAATTAAGAAATGGATTTTTCTCTCATTTTTTAAAAAAGATTTTATTTATGCATATAAGAACTGGGGTACAGGTCAAAAGTGTGGAGTGTTAGAAGATTCACCAGAGACAGAGGGGGAACAGAATAGGCAGACTGACTAAAACACACTGCCGAGGGGAGCTTCAGATGAGACAGGAGAGGTCTGCTGCTCCATGTGCGTTACTTCCCTGGCTGGAGGCAAGGATTGAACTGGTGCTGCAGTGCTTGCAGTTTGCTTCACAGTGTGCTGCTTAACTCATTGTGCCACCAGGGAGGCCCCTGAAACGGGATATAGCTCTAGAATCAACAGCTCTCTGTAGAATTCGATGCTCTTGGAGGATTTTTGCAACTGTTATATTCTGCATCCTTATAATTTGTCCTTTCTTCAGAGGGGCTTGTAAATGGAACCCTGGAAAAGTCTGGTCATGGCAAATACCCATGAGACAGAGAGGCACATGAACCTCATTCACTGATGCTAGGAGGGTAAATGGTCATACCCAATTTGGAGAACAACGTAGAAAAAGCTAAGCTGACTTTGTGCAGACCCTGCTGCTCAAATCCACTCTTCATGTGTATGTTCTGGAAAAACTCTTGCCTTTTGCACAGGACACAGACAGAAGGATGTTGTTAACAATAACTATTACTATATAACAAATGACCCAAAATTTAGTGGTGTAAGCTAATAACCATTATGCCTCTGGATTTGCAAAGGGCTCCGTGGGAACATCCTGTCTGGGACTCCAATTGGGCAGACTTGAACTTGAGAATTACTTGATAACTGTGCTTTCTCACACTCCAAATGTGAATGTCCCAACCAATAAGAAGCTGTGTTAGCTCAGAGGTTGTCAGTGTCATTTCTACTTCTTTTTATTAGCTTTAATGATTCACAATCCCACCTAGACTCAAATGGAGGGGATTTAAAGTAAGTTCTAGAAGAGCATGGAGATGGAAAACATTATTGATACCATCTTTGGAAACTATATTCTGCCACAAACGTAGTAGTGTTTGGGTTGAACCATCACTCCTTATCTAGGCTCCTGGAGGCAAGATGTGTTTTGAAATTTGGAAAATCTCAGAATTTTGAAGGTAATATGGTATAAACCCTGAATGTTATATAACACCTTTGAGATGGTTAGGTCACCTTGAAAGCAAAAATCCAGTTATTTCATCTGTGGAACATAAGAATATTCACATGAAATGGGATAAAGATTATGCTAGCTGTTATGGTCGGATTTTACCACTAAAGATGTTCAGGTCACATTAGTTCTTGCTGCCAATTAGATGATGAAATAACTTTTAGGTTTTAGATTTTTTGTAATTTGAATTGTGGCTAAGGATCTACAGAACAGTAATAGCAAAAGATTGGAAACAACCTAACAGGACCTCAGAGGAGAAAGGACTTTAAAAAGTGTGGCCTAGTCATATGATGAAATACTATACAACAGTGAAAAATAAACTCATGCTACAAGTATCATTGTGGATCCATCCTAGAAAAACATCATTGAGAGAAAACAATTTGCAGAAGAGTATATTCAAGATGAGTTAAGACAAGCCAGGTTATGCTACAATAACAAACAGCCCTAATATCTCAGAGGCAAAGGACAACACACTAAGTCTTATTTGTGCTACATGTTCATTTTTGGCCTGATGGGGTGGGAAGAGTTTCCTCTTCACACTGGAACTCACTTGGCAGGGCAGCTGCTTTGTGTATCATTGATGGTTATTGTGGAAGAGACTGAGAGCACTAGCTCAAAAAGCTGCTGGCAGGAAGTAAAAACCTGTCACTTTTGTTCTGAGCCTCAGTTTTTCCTAAAGGGGCTGATAACTGGGTGTCAGCTACCAGGATGAACCTCACAGTTTTGCTTAGTCGACAGGAGTTCTAGGCACTGGGTGCACTCAATGCCACACCTTTGGAGACCTGGAGAACACACGGCATGTCGGTGATCTCTATCTGCTCATCACCTCTGGGAGTCTAAATTGAGGTAGTCATTGCTCTATGATATTATCAAACCACGGTGCTTACTACTTACGGATTGTGCAATGCCTTCCTTGGGGGAAGTGCCCAGAACCAGCTCCAGGAAAGTTTGTAGGGGTGGGCAGGGCACTGCATTACCTTGGGACTTCTTACCTTAGGTTGTGGATCCTTCTCTTGGGTCAGACTGTCATTGGGTGTGAACCGGCACAGAGGCCCAACACAGAAATCTCCTGGGATTTCTCCATGGATCTCCCTTTCTTTAGGCCACTCCCCACTCTAAAACCTTCAAGGACTCACTAGACCCCACAGGGAAAAGGCGATGAGGCAGCTACCACTGATTGGGCACCTGCTGCATATCAGACACCCCAGATACGATCTCATGTCTTCAAAGCAACTCCAGGAAGAAGAGCTGTATGATGCCCAATTTACAGATGTGAAAATGGAGGCTCAGAGAAGGGAAAAGATTTGCCAAGGTCACAGGATTTGAGGGGGAGGAAGAGTTTTGTTACTAGGTCTTTCTGACTCCCAGGTCCCTGCTGAGTGGTTACTCTCCTCTCATTTCTCTTTTTCTCAGAAAGGTGAGCCTCTCTGGCCAGGCTTCTTCCTTTCACTGCCCCTCCTACTCTATTCTACTCTCTCCAAACCTTCTGAGACCATCTAGACTCTCACAGACATTACACTGACTACCGAGAACACAAGTCCCACCCTCACTGCATGATGCCAGTTACTCACTCTCCTGTCAGTCAGTCCTGCCTTCGAGAACCTGCTCTTAGTCATCTTTACATCTGCCATGCCAGCCTGTGCTTGGCGGCATCTGCTATTTTTCATCATTCCCTCCACAAAGATAAAGCACCTGCTGGATGTCTGACACCGTGCTAGATCCAAGGAATTAACAGAGGCTGAAACAAAATCCCTGACTTCATGATGCTTATGTTCTGACATAGGAGACAGAAAACAAACAAATAAACACACAAATGTATAATATACTATCATTGGATAAAAAGTGCCATGATAGAAAAAAAGACTGTGGGGGGCTGGGTAGAGAGTTCTGGGGTGGAGAGAAGGAAGCTATTTTAGAGGAAAAATCTCTCAAAGGAGGTGACATATGAACAGAAACCAGGTGCAGTGAGCTCATTTAACTGAAGGACTAAATCATGAATGAATGAATGAATGAATGAATGAGTGGTGTGCTTGAATGAGTTGAAAGCCTAAGTGTAAAATGGAAAGGGAATGAGGAGGGAGGATTTTAAAGACATTGATGCATCCAGGGAACCCTCGCCTCCCAACAGTATTTTATTTTTCCCTTCCATATAAAAACATCTTTTTCAATGTCCTGTTATTTCAGAAGGGACTTGAAGTAGAAATGGGTCATTGACATATAGTCCAGCTATAAGAGGGCCTCCCCGTCTTTTCACAAAGGAATGGGGAGGTTCCTTGACTATCTAGAAGAGGGTAGAGGTGGATGGTGAGGAAACCCAACTGGAGAGGCCACTGTTTTGAGTGAGTCGGGCCACCATTTTTCCTTCTAATTGGAGCCCATTTTGTGTCAGCTAATGGGGCCGACCTTCTTTTTCCCTGTTCTGGAGGGGAATTCTTCCTTTACTGTCCCAGTATTGTGAGAGCTCAGTCCTATGAGTCAATTTTATAGGGGTGGTGGGTGAAACCGAGTGGTTCCAAAAGATTCAGGTAACACCATGAGGAGCCACCGTAGGCCTCGGTGACAAGGCAGAGACCCCTCCCTTGGCTTCCAGAGCACCTCTCTCTAGCTCAGTCTCTCACTCTCCTAGGCAGTCTATAAAGCTGGATGTCCTTAAGGCTGGACCCCAGGCACTCCCTCACTTCTTCAGAACCTGGGGCCCACAGACAATATGAAGGTGTGGTTTTAATTTACATTTTGTGGAAGACAGAAGAGGCAAGCACCTGTTTCCGTATTTATTTCTAGTTTGGATATTTTCTTTTCTGAAAGAATTTCAGTCAGTCTTTTTCTTGCTTTTGTTTCTTCCTTAAATCTGTATTGTTCTTTTAAAATAGCGTTCCGGACATGAGTTCTTTGTCAGTGATATATTTCTATTTCTTCTCTTACCGTGTGAACTCTCTCTTCCCTTAATGATATCTTTTGGTGAAGAGAAATTCTTAATGTAGCCCAATTTATCAAATTTTTCCCTTTTGGTTGGTGTTTGACTACTTTTTGCGTATTCCAAGGACATGAGGCTATTCTATGACTTTTGTCTAAAAGTCTTTTTTAATGTTCACTTCACTCAGATTTACCATCTCTCTTGAAATGATTTTGTGGACAGTGTGAAGGAAGAATGGAAAATCTATTTTCCACGTGGAAATCCAATTTATTTAGTACTAATTCAATGAAACAACAAAACATTGCATGAGGATGTTATATGGGTGTTCATTCTCCCACTTCCCTATAGAGTTAAAAATGTTTTAAACAAAATATTAGAGGCAAATGATGAAAAAAATGGTAGAGCTGTTGTCAATAAAAAGGTACTATGAAAATAACATCAAATGCAGTATGTAAATCCTGATTTGATAACTGTGGAGAAAAACAACTATAAAAGATTTCTTAAACAAAAGGAGCAATTTCGGTGTGGAGTGAATATTACAGGATATCATGGTATGATTGTTCATTTTCTTAGGTGTGATAATGTTATTGTGTAGGAGAAGGTAATTTTCTTAGGCTTTACCTTGAAATATTTGAGGCATAAGCAAGTCATTCCTTCTACTATTCTTTAAGATTTTCTGAATGCTTGAAAATGTTTATCAAGGACATGGTGGGGAAGGGACTTTGTGGGCCAGAAGTAGCTGCAGGTCAGATTGTGCCAGCTATTTGGGGAGTTCTGATGCAGGGTTTCACTTGTGCTGTCTCTGTCTCTTTGCTGTGGAGTGTGATGTGGAGTAAGTGGATGGGCAACATGTTCTAGGTAATGACTCAGAGGGGTAAGTGACTTGCCTGAGGTCACCAGCCAGTTGAGGCCAAGCAGAGATTTGAGTCCACATCTGTCTGAGTAGAAATTGCTTGCTGCTTAAGCCTCTTCTCTCTTTGTTAACCTCAGTGCCTTTGCACCTGCAGTTCACCCTTTTAGGTCTCAGTCATGTCACTTGCTCAGGGAAGTCTTCCTTGGCCATGCTAGCTGCCTCCAACACAGTCCCCTGTTTTATTGTGTTTGGGTTACTTATCAGGACCTGCTATTATGAATTGATTTATTCAAGTTCCAACAAGACAAAAGATCTTAACTGTTCTGTAGCAGCCTCAGCGCCAAGAACGGTAACTGACGTTCCGTAAATGCTGAACTGAATGTATGAATGAATGAATGGATGGATGGATGGATGAATGAATGAGAGAAGGCGTATTCCGAGCCCCCTGCCTACAATCCGCGCTCTTCTGCCGCAGTGGGCGACCTGCCGCGGCAGGCGCGGCAAATCGCCCCTTGGCTTTGGGCTGGGGGCGTCCAAGCCTGGGGCCGACGGTTACTTGAGCGACGTTCCCCGAAAGCCTGGGCGGTGGCCGAGGCGGGAGCGGGGGCTGTCGCCATTTGGCGGACCTCCGCTCTGTCGCGGGGGCCGGGCGGGGTCGTGAGGCGAACGCGCGCGCGCGGGTCTTCGGCGCCCGTGACCAGCGGCGCTGGCCCCGCCCCCGCCCCGCCCCCGCGCGGCCGCCCCGCCCCGCCCCGCCCCCGCCGCAGCGCCTGCTCGGGGCCGCTCCGGCCCCCGCCCGCTTCCTGTGGCCCGGCCCGCGGCGGCCGGCGGCTGGGAGCTGCTAGGCGGCGGCGGTGGCAAGCGGCGGCCGGCGAGGCCCGGGAGGTGGTGGCCGAGGCCCAGGCGGCGGCGGCGGCGGCCCAGGAGGCGGCGGACGGGGAGCGGCGGGAGGAGGCCTGGCCCGGCCCTCGCGCGGCCGCCTGGCTGCAGCATGCGCGTCCGCCGGGGGCTGCCGCGGTTGCCGCGCCGCTCGCTCCTCGCCGCGCTCTTCTTCTTCTCGTTCTCGTCCTCGCTGCTCTACTTCGTCTATGTGGCGCCCGGCATAGGTAGGATGGGGACCTGGGACCCCAGTGGTGCCGCTCTGGTCTCGAGGAGATCCCGGAGTCCCCCGCCCCTCCCTGAAGGGACCCCGGCCCTCGGAAGATCCACCCCCCCCTCCAACCCGGAGGCGAACCTGAACCTGGTTTGCAGAAGACTCCTGAGACCTGGTCCCGACCCCCCGGAGATCCCCATGCTTGGCCCTTGGGGGACGCCCAGGGCATTCCTGCCCCAATGGCTCGCGGAGCCCCCTGACCTCGCTACCCTCCCGCCCATCCCCTCCGCTCTTAACCCCATCCCCTGGCGAGCCCGACGTAGCCTTCACGACACCCTCCTCCCTTGGTACCGGGACTCACCCTTTCCCGCCCTTGCCTCCTTGGAACCCCTCTTCCTGCTCCGGGGTTTGAGAACTCCCGCTTCTCCCCCGGGGTCTCAAGTCCGGTTGCCGGCACCAGGTGCACACCAAACCCCCGCGGCCAGCCTGTCTCTGCGGGTCTAGGCGCCTACCTCTCCCGTTCCCATCCATCCATCTCCCTCCTCCCTGGTGACTCCACCGTTTCCTGCTCCTCCTCCCTCGGTTTCTTCCCTCCACTTTCCCTGTTACATCCCCCTCCTGGTCCTCCTTCCCAGCACACACATTCTCATCTTCCGTGTGGCTGGGTCCTTTTCCTCGCCCATTGGCAACCCTTTGCCTGAAGGAGGTCCACAGCCCTCCCCAGGCAATCTGCAATCCTTGGGATGTCCCGCGTCTCCTCCCCTTCTGCGCCCCCACCCCCACCCCCAAGGACACACCCTTGTCACCTCCATCCTCTTCCCCAGATTCTCCCTCTTCTGGTTCTTAGTTTATTCTTGAATGAAGACTTGGGGAAGCGGTGCTGGCTGGGTTCTTCCTCCCTGCCCTCCCCCCCTTCTCTTTGACTTCTGCCCTCTCCTAGCCTGAGGGTACAAGGTGGCCCTTCAGTAGCTATGGTGCCTGCTCTGGGGATGGAGGGGAAATTTAAATCAACCCTAGAGGAGTGGCCATGATAAGGGCCTTGGAAATGGTGCCAGGTGGGAAGGGGGAGCATGGAGAAAAGATGGAGTGGTACTCGTTCCTTTCTTAGGCATGTCCTTTAATGGAAAGCCTCTCCAGAGGCTGAACCCTACCCAAGCATAGCCTTTTTTAAGACCACAGAATGGTCATCCAGGACTTGAGAAAGATCAGAGGAGAAACAGCCCGAGGGCTAAGGTCGAGGGCATTGGAGACAAAATTGGAGTCAGCTCTTGCCCTGTATGACCTTGAACAAATGACTAAGCCTCAGCTTTCTCCTCTGTAAAATGGGGGTATTAATCCTGACCTTATAGGGCTTTAAGGATGGAAGTAGACATATTTCCTTTTTAAGCACTTGTCACTACCTGATACATAGAGTGATTTAAAAGGGAAACAAGGTGTTACAGGGCAACCCTGATATAAAATGGGTTTGCCTGACTGGATCCTCACCACACACTTGAAAAACACTTATAATAAGCCCCAACTGCAGGCACACACACACACACACACACAACAAAGGTTAATAAAGGGTTTTATTTACAAAAGAATGGGAAATAAAGTAGTGAATTACACAGGGAAAAGAGAGGGAGACAAAAAGTAAATGTGTCCTACCAGGTCCTCGAAGCTGGAACCCAGTGGTGCGCTGAGAGCTGGCTCTGAACCAGGAGAGTACCCAAGGCCCACGTGTCTGGTTTTATACCCAGCCTGACTGTTTAGCTCTACCCTCAGGTCCCTGTGAACAACTCTTCCATGATGACCTTATAGGATTTGTAGTTATTGGGTATTGTTGGTCTGGAGTGGGGTTTGGAGCCCATAAAACATTTGTGTAGTTCATTCAGGACATCCTTTTCCCCTAACAAAGGGAGTAAGTGAAAGATTTAAGGAATGTGTTTGCCTGACTTGGCATCACCAAGGGGCTCTAGAGAAAAACTGTTTAGGATGAAAAATTATCAGAAGATACTGTTGGGGCTGGGGTATGGAGAATAAATTCTGCCCTACTAATTGTGGGTTATTTAGATGTGAGGAAAGGGAGGAAAGGGATGTTGGTTAATTGTAGGGAAACAGATTTGCACTAATGCTAGTGCTGTTCTCATTGACCAGCCAACACTGAACTAGCTGAATAGAGAAATTTCCAGATAGAGCAGATTCTCTCTTGTGGGAGCGTGTGTAAAGTAGCTCTAGGAAGATTGAACACAGGATATCCGATTGACCTAACGGTTTATGAGGTGTCTTAGGAATAGCATCCCTCTAGGAGGATGCAGTTCTGTGATCTGATGGATGAAATGTTTAGAGGATAAAAGGATAGGAATTTTGCTAGAACAAGAACAGGTGACTAATTAGTGGAATTGAGAAGAGTTCATTAGCATACTGGATATTAGGCGCTAATAAAAATGGTTGTGAAATGATGGATTTGAACCTGGAGGCAATCTTGGTGCCCTTTTCTGGAAGTGACAGGTTATTTCTGGTGTGGGTACACAAATCAGCCATATCTAAATGGAAAAATGTGTCCCATTGGAATACTAATCACCCATTTGACTAGAAAGGCTGGAAGCCAGATTCGCCAACATTAAACGGAACTTATCAACTTAATTAAAATTCTTCAACTGTAGGTTTTTAGGTCAGTAGATCCCCTGTGTGAAGCCATGGGCTACTACCATGCTTAGATTCCTATATCACTGATAGCTGAAAAAGATGCAGGGCACTCAGGTTTGAATTAGTTTCTCCTTCAATGTAAATTTTCTAAAGGGCAGACCTACTTAAGCTTCAAATTCTGTTAGTGGGAGAGGGAAGCAATAAAAAGGATGTGGAGTGTTTTTAGGGTTATGCAAGTCCAGTTGCATTCAGCAGTTGGTGGTTTTATTTATCCTAGCTTTCCTATTAATGAACTTCATTTTTCAAATGGCCAGCTCTAGATGATGGGATGGTAAATCTTTTCAAAAGGTTAAGACAGTCTGGAGAAATAGAGAGTTTTATGTGCTTGGGGATAGGAAGGCCTTATTTGAGGCAATTATGAAAATGAGCTTATTCTAAAATAATATTAGTTTGAACCATATGAAATTTTTACTTTTGCTGGTCAAAAACAGTTGTATATTGGCAATTTGATATAGCTTAGTCTAATACATTTCCTAATGAAAATTCTGTTTTCTGGCATAATGGAAAATGTCAGACTTGTATTTCCTTCCATGTTTAATTTTTTCCAGTTCTTGCTTTTGATTTGTATACTCTGTGGCCACATCTTACTTGAGCAAAAGAGGTCATTGCTCCAAGTGTATGTTACAACTATGTTTAGAAATAGGTAGACTTGATTTTTGAGATATGAGAAAAATCACATTAGTTATGACTTTGAAAGTGTTCATGTGTAATATAATCCAGCCTCAATTTCAACCTAACCATTAACTTAGTATTTTTGAGATCTGATGCCAGTTCTTCATATGGTGACCTGTCATTTCTAAGAGAAAAGGAAAACTTTGCTGGACTTGAGAGTCATCTGAAATGAGAGTGCTGTTACCATTTGATCTGGAAAAGTGGATGTGAGGAAAATTACTAAATGTGAATATAGTGGCTTTGTAACAAATGATCAGTGCTCACAGATACTTTAATTTCCACATCCCAATGCAGTGAAGGTTTTTTTTTGTTTTTTTTTTTTTTGTGTGTGTGTGATTATGTTTCTCACCACTGAAAATTGTTTTTGTTACTAATTCAAAAGCAGTGTTTTATATTAGCAGTTTGAAAGTAGAAATGAAAAGGATGGGGTAGAGTGTGAAAGGGAGGTGGTAGATTTGAAAAAGGAAGAAGGTGATAAAAATGTATACCTGCCTCTTGTGATCTGATCCTCTCTCCACAGCCTGAATGAGTCTGGTTTATTTAATCACTGTTTCACCTGCACTGTTGAACTATTCCTATTCAGGGATCTGAAGAAAGCTTTGAACTTATTTATGATCCTTTACGTCAAGTCTAAGAGCTCAGGGTACATCTGTATTGCAGTCTGATTATGTCTTTTGGAAGATAACAGAAGCAAACTATTTATAGAAATAGATGTGAAATATTGCTTTAAAATATCTTAATAATTATTGTTTATGGTGTCATCATATGGTAAGGTTGTGTAGAGGTTATGGACTTTTTGCAAATTGTTAAAACAGCATTTGAGAGAGGTTCCTGTGCATGGTGAGAATAGTCTAGGCACTGATGAAATTCTATCATTTGTACTAGTTTTCTTTTGTCTTCTGATTACTGAAGAAAAGAAATGGGAAATGATTTTTCCCTTTTGGTCTGCTTAGTACTGAGAAAAGTTTGCTTTCTGGCTGAGTTTAGAAGGTAGGAATCAGTAATTCTAATCCCACCTGATTTGACCAAATGACTGAACAAAGACTCTCTGATCTTAATACTTGGCAAAACAAAATAAAACACCTACAAAACTTTGAAAAACGAGAACTACATCTTAACCAAACTTTTAGTAGGATGTTTTTACATTTAGAGTTTTTACATTTCAGTCTCTACAAATATTGGACCTAACATTTTATTTTTAATTTTTTAAAAAAATATTTATGCATATAAGCACTGGGGTACAGGCAAGAGGTGTGGGGGGTGAGAGCATTCACCAGAGACAGAGTGGGGAGCAGAACAGACAGATCTACTGAAATGCACTGTTGAGGGGAGCAGCAGGCATGGCAGAAGAAGTCTGCCGCACTATGTGGGTCACCTCCCTGGCCGTGGCAGGGGTTGAACTCGTGCTGCAGTGGCTATGGTTTGCTTTATAGTGTAGTTTGCTTCATAGCATGTTGCTTATCCCATTGCACCAACAGGGAGGCCCTGGACCTAAGATTTTTAGATAAGATACGTGTTTAATATAATCAAATGCAACTTTTTCTAATAACCACAGGAAAAGTTCATATTAATTATGGTTTAGTATGAAAATAGCTTTTTTTTTTTGGTTCCTCATATAAAAATGCTCTAAGTATTGCAGTGCACTTCTGACCTTTTCTGGGATGAAATATATATATATATATGATAAAAAATGCTTTTTAAAACAATTTTAGAAAATTAAAATGTCTAACACCCTCCCACCCCATTTTCACCTGTGTCTGCTCAGATAATTTCCTTGAGTATTGTGTCCTGTTGATCTTCTTAGAAAGAAACCATATTTGGAAACAGTTGAAATTAGAAAACTTAACAGGACCCCTTTGACTGGGACTTTGGGGATGGTTCATATCCTCTCTGCTGAGTTTTGCTGGATTGGAAACAAGGCTTTCACGTTGGGAATAGAAATGTCTTCAGCAGTGAAAATATGCAAGTCTTGGACTTTTGGTTATTTACATTACTGATCCAGGGCACTGGATGACTCTGCTTTAATCCTGACATGGCCCCCCTAAGCTGGACAGGCCAATGGGAGCTACCTGTAATAAATCACCTGGAAGGAGGGTCTCTTTTGCCCTGACTCTTAGCACCTCTTCAGAAGAGTAGAAATTCCAAGTCTGTACAAAGCCAGAATGCCTACTGACTTGCTTCCCTAATTTTGCAGTGTGTCAGAATATGAGATAGTTGGGCATGTCCAAGCCCTATTCAGGAAACAAAACTTTAGCAGTGCTAGAAGGCTAGAAGTAAGGAATGGAACACTGCTGAGACCTGTGAAAGAAGTAGAGAAAACTGTAGGTTCACGTGGGCCAAGATAAAGGATAATCTGGAGCAAACAGATTGGGTGTTGGCTTAGACGTTAATGGAGCTGTCCTTCAAGGAGGCAGGTCTTGGTGTGCCATTAGACAAAGGGCAGTTATTCCTTAGTTTCAATACTAGCTAAATACAAGCATGCCGTCCTTTTCACACTACATGCACTTTCATAGAAAACTGCAAAAAATTAAAGGATTTAAGGTGTGGGTTAATAATGACTGTATCTGAATGTCTCATTATCAGCTGTGGAAAAGAGATGAATTCCAGACTTTCCATGGCTGCTTTCATTTTATAGATTGAATAATTATTAACTTGCTGGAAGCTCTGAATTATAAGATACCCCTGAGATACATGGTTTGAAAGCCAAGATTAATCACGAGAAACAACTAGAGGAAAAATAAAAGATAGTATATAGTCCGTGGCTAAATTGTGTGATACTTACTGGCTCTTAGTGAGACAGCCTGTTCAGATACAGGCCTTCTTCATTTATTCAGATAGATTCCTTGAATGCCTGCTCTTGCCAGATACTCTTGAGTATTGAGCAATCTAGAAGCGAAGAAGGCAGGACTTTTCTGTCATCACAGTGCTTTCATTCTGGTGGGAGGTTTTTGACTTTGTGGTGCTTTAATTCTAATGTAGAAACAGTCCACCCTGGAGACAATTTCAGATCTCTTGGTAGGAATGACTGAGCCTCTGTTTTAGAGTGATTAGAGAAAGTCTAGTTGAAGAGGGATATTTGACTTGAGGGCATGAAATCACTTATCTTCAGGGTGGGGTGGGGAGGCACCCAGTACAGGTAAAGGCCCCAAGGCAGGGAGGAGCTTGAGGAAGGATGGATTGGATGTTTGTGAGTGCTAGGAGAGGGGTAGATGAGTTCACAGATCACAAAAGTAGAAGGGATCAAACGATGCAGGAACTTGTAGGCCCTGGGAAGGACAAAAAATGGGAGTGAACATTAGCTTAGAAATCCACCAAACAGGGGTGTGAATCAACCCCCACCTGGTGGCGAGTTATTTTCAATTTTTTTTTTTTACATGCCAAATAGTGGATGCTATCTTTCTCAGCGTTGTGAGAAGTAACTATATGTAAAAGGGCTTAGCCCAGAGCTTGACACAAAGCCCCATGTTTATAATTGTACCTCTAACCTTGGGAGGTGTCCTTTTGTTCTCATACTAGGACTGAACTGAGACTTAGGAGGATAGGGCCCCATTCCGACTTTACCAATAGCTGTATGTAAACTTCTTCACTTTTCTCATTTGTAAACAGACTGAATTGAACCATAGTACATAGTGTCCCTTTCACGACTACAGCTCCATAATTCTGAGGAAGTGAGAGTTGAACCTTGAAGTAGAAGGAATAGTGACTTCTGTCCAGTAAAGCACCCCATTTTTAAAAATTCAGAGTTCCCATTCAGTTGCTCGCCTATCCTTAAAGAGATACTGGGCCATAGCTTCTGTGCTGCTGTTGGAATGGTGAAATGTTTGGGTGTAGTCCCTTGGTGAATGGAGATGTTCATACTGCACAGTGCTGTTTTAAGGCATTTGCCATAAAAAGGAGCCTTAGGATTTCCATCCTGAAGCCTTTCTTTGATATCATTCTGATAAAGAAAGGAGAAAAAAAAAAAGAAATCTGTGTTGTCTTGCTCAAAGGGAAAAGACTAAAAGAATTTCATGGGATGATCTTTGAGATGTTAAGACCATCCAACTCTACCTCACCCCTTTTTTCTTCTCTCTTTTTTGTCCTCTGGGTGATCCTTTTAAGTTTTAATCTGCTAAGTCAATTCCTTCCTCCAGCTTCACACTTTTGCTTCTAAGCATGAAATAGAGCCCTGGACTCATTAACTCCTGCCCCATCCTCAATCCTCTAGGTAATTGGATGTTAAATGAAAATGAATATTGTATTTTTACCCAGTAATTCTTTTTATATTGTGGCTTTCTGCTGAAGAACATTCATACCTCCTGCGGGTCCCATGGAGTCAGTGTTTCCCCAAGCATGGAAATCATATTGAATAATTTAAAGTGCTGTCTCTTCTCAAATTCCTCTTCTTGCCTCTCTTTTATCAGTTTGAGTAAGCAATTATTAGCTATTGCTCCTCTTCCAGGTTGCAGACATACCCAAGCACTTTACCTCCCCTGAAGGGAACCTGGCCATTGTTTGAGTTACCTTAGTTATTGTCATCAATTATGAACAGTTCTCGGAGGCCCTTAGCTGCCGAATTATGATGATGAAAAATTACAGAGGATCAGATCCAGGAAATCTGGGTTACCAGAGAGAGCTCCATGTAGTCTGAAAACTTAACCTAGGGTATACTCTGAAGTGCACAGCTGCTAATTGTTTTTATTAAAGAACTGTAAAAAGTAGCAGTAAAGAAGAAGAAATTTCCTTTTTGCCTTTCAGGTGGTCCTAAAAGTATGATTAATAGGCATTTGAACTTTTTGCTGCTACTTATGTGTTGAACAACCTAAAGTTGGAAAAACGGAAGTAATTTTTTCCTTATAGAACTATCTATAGTTCTGTACTATACTGTCTACTCCATTCTGAGGAGTCCTGCTTTTAGGCACCAAACTGGAATTCATGTTACTGATGTATGTCTTCTTGATGGGTAGACCACAGACCTGTGAAGGTCAGAAAAGAATATTTTCCTGGGTGCTGTGTTGTGGCCACGTATGTGTAGCTCAAGGAAAGTCCTTTATTCCAGTTCAGAAAAATGATAAAATTGCCAGTTTAGGGAAGTTAAACCAGATGGACCAAAGGTAATAGTCGACTGGCTTTAGTATTCGTCATGTACTTTTTTTTAAATCTGTACTTTGAATAAAACATTTAGTATCCTAATGAAGAGAAACCCTTTTTATTTACATCCTCATCATCTATAATGTACAGAGTAATGGTAAGGAAGTTTCTGGATCATAATTTCTTTGTGCCCAGGTTAGTGCCTACCACATTGTATGCACATAAATACTTAATGACATGAATGAAGAAAAAAAAAAAAACCTGTTATCTGGGTGAGCCAGCCTCTTCATGGCTGGATTGCATTTACTCTCTGGGGGGAGAAATGCTACTTCTCTTCATCCTGATTTTAAAGCGACTTTGAGGTCATTTTGCCCAAAACTACCTATACTTTTTCCTTGCTATTTTTGAATGTAGTAAAATGTATAGTATAAAGTGTGCAGTTTTTTTTAGTAATTTAAGTGTGCAAATCAGTGGCATTGAATACATTTAGTGTTATCAACCATCACCACTATTTAAACATTCTTTTTTTCATTTCAAAAAGAAACTTCCATTAAGCAATTACTCTCCATTCTTCCTCTCTGCCACCACCTGGTTACCTTTAATTTATTCTCTGTCTCTCTGAATTTAGATACTTCATGTAAATGGAATTACACAGTATTTGTCCTGTCTGGCTCACTTCACTTAACATGATGTCTTCAAGGTCCATCTGTGTGGTAGCATGTGTCAGAACTTTATTTTCATGGCCGGATGATATTGTTCTGAATGCATAGACCACGTTGTCTTTATTTATTAGTTGAAGAACGCTTTGTATGTTTCCACCTTTTGGCTACCGTAAGTAACTTTGCTGTGAATGTTAGTACGCAAGAATATGCATCCTTGTTCTCAGTTCTTTGGGTCTGTACTGAAGATTGGAATAGTTGGGTTGGATGGTAATCAGTCCTGCTGAATGTTTTTAGGAGCTGCCAGATATTTCCATCCCTCTGCTCTACCATTTTAATTCCCACCAGCAAAATATGATAGTCCACTTTGTTCACATCCTGTCCAGCTCTTGCTGTTTTCTGTTTTGTTTTGTTTTTTTGGTAATGTACAGGCACCCTAGTATGTGTGAAATAACTCACTGTGATTTTGCTTTGTGTTTCCTTAATGACTAATGTTGAACATCTTGCACATTTATTGGTCATTTGTGTATCTGGTTTTGAGAAATGTCTGTTCAGGTCCTTTGCCCATGTTTATTTTGTGTTGTTAGGGGTTCTGTATATATTGTGAAAACCATTCTCAGATACATGCTTTGGAAGTATTTTCTCCCATTCTGTGGCGGTTTTCACTTTCTTGATAGTGTCCTTTATTTATGTAGAAGTTTTTAATTTTAACGAAGTCCAATTTGCCTATTTCTTTTGTTTTTCTTTCACAATATGCTACTGTGTAAACAAACAAACCAAAAAACCTTCTTAACTTTTGCTTTCTATAGGTGTCCATTCCCTTCTTGCCCAGAAGGTCTTTTTTTTTAAAAGATTTTGATTTATGCAAATAAGAACTGGGCTACACAGGCCAACAGACCAGAGGTGTGGGGGTGACAGGATTCACCAGAGACAGAGTGGGAACAGAACAGGCAGATTGCCTGAAATACACTGCATTGGGTGAGCCAAGAGAGGACCGCTGCACCATGTGGGTCATCTCCCTAGCTGGGGATCAAATTCATGCTGCAGTGGCTGCAGATAATTTCATAATGCTGTGCCTTAACCCCTTGCACCACCATGGAGGCCCTTGTCCAGACAGTTTTTATGAGCTCTTGTGGGCATTTCTTATATAAGCTACTACTGGTCTGATTTTTGAGAAAGCAGGAGCCAAGTCTTTTGGCTTCTGTTGCATCTGGTAAGTTTAATGCTGGTTTCTTGATTTCTGATCATTTGTCTTTGAAAGGATTGAGCTGTTTGCTAACCTTGACATGCTCTGATAATTCCATCAAATATTTCAAGTATTTGAGGAGTCCTGTGTCCATGGCTGATGACAGGAGGACTGTCCACATCTTATTGATGTTTTTGTCTGTGGATTATTTTGCTCTATGGGGCTGAGGTATAACTCCAGTTTAAATGTGTCCTGTTGCTAATTGCAGTTCTCTGAAAGTCTACCAAGTCAGGGTTAGATGTTGGGATACCATATTTTTGGTGTTGCAGAGAATCTTGTTTACTGATTTAAATATATGATATAGAAGAGAAATTATGGTGAATACAGTTGAAATACTGGGTCCATTTTTTTTCCCATACAGAATTGAAATGATTTTTAAGATTTTAGATAATAGACACATTTTATGGTCTATTATGGGCCGCAAATCTTTATTAACCAGCACTTTTTATATTTTGCTACTTAATGAGTGATGCTGGTTAGCGTAAAGACCCAGAGGCCTGACTTTGTGTTTGGCATTGGTTTTTTAATTTTGTGATTCTTTAAATATTGATGATTCTTTATTCACTAGAGTATTCTGTTTCCCCACGCCTCCTGGTCCACAGCACAGGCTCAGTGACAGGCGGCTGGAATGACTAAGGCGTGTGATTTGAGTACAGGATTTTTTTCTTCCCTGTTTCCTTCATTATCAAAATGAAGAGAGTGCTCAAGAATGAGGAAATAGGAAAACCTCTGGTGTAAACTCTGCTGGACTCCTGTAACTCTGACTTGGTGAACTTTGGTAATTTAACTTTTTTTCTGGTATTTGTTGGACTTTAGATGTATTTATCTCATTGTGGGTGATAATGGTAGTGATTAAAGACAAATGGGTAATTAGAAAATTTCTCTATCTTGGGGTCTGTGATAAAGGAAGGCATACAAACTTGACTGTGCACTTGGCTATTTTCTTAGAGCTAATAACTTTATTAATTTAACCTCTGGTTATATTCCTGCAGTGTACTAGGTTTAGGGATGCAGTGGTAGCTGTTGTTACTTCTTAAAACTTCAGCTGGGGAGCACAGCTTCACTTTTAATTAAAAGAAAAAAAACCAGTTTTAAGTGACTATACTCCTGGATGGACATGTTTAACCCACGATCAGTTTCAGCTGCTGTTAACACTCCCTAATTGCCAGGAATGATAGTGTGCATATTTTAATTACAGATGTTTCAGACAGGAAGAGAATTTAAAGAAATTCACGAACAGATACTTACTCTCTCACCCGGTGATGAAAGCTGTGCCACTGTGTCTCCAAGTATGCTTGCCAGCCTTTAATTTGAGAGGCAGTTTTGCTTAGGAAATGAGAGATCATTTTATATTTTACTTCTCCAAGGAGAGATGAGCAAAAAACACTTTCTGAAATTGGAAGTCCATGTGGGTGCCATGGGAAGTGAGTCTGTTTTCAATCAACAGCTAGTTTTGGGTGCTCCACGCTACTGGCTGGAAAGTGGGACAGTTTCCATGATCATTTTTTTCAATGAAAACTTGAGTGTAGGTGCCGTTCTGTGTTTTTAAGTGTTGACTTGGCATACACTGACATTGTTATGCTGGTAATGTGTTCAGAAGTCTTAAGGCTTGTGTGAATCAGAGGACTTGGATTTATTTGTATTTCATTTGGCACCAGAGGAAATTAACTTTCCTCTGCCGTTTGGAAGGGCTTTGAAATAATGTTTTCCCTTGTTTTGTTACAGAAAATTTCAAACATATACAAAAGTGGGGTGAATTCTATAATGGACCATGAATAAAGGTAATTTTCCATGTGGCCTTTATATTTATGAATACTATAAAGGTGAGAGGGCCCAAAGATGTCCTCACCCAAGCAAAACCAAGTGCAAGCCCAGCAAGCTTAGGCTGATTAATGACCCAGACTTGAAAGATTTTGGATAATTGAATCCCATTTTTGTTTGGGCGCCTGCTGGTCCTGTTACCTAAATGAGTGTTCCTTAATACATAAGTAGGGAAGACAAACTGTATATAAACACAGGGTTATTGTGAGAATTAGGAGAGAGAATGTTTGTGGGATGCTTGCAAGACTTGGTCCCAGTTAGGTACTCAGCAAATAAATGTCCCCTCTTCCCCTTTCACAGACTTGAATCCCAGTGCTCTACTGGAGCAGCCAGGGAATTGTGGCGCGAGGACACCTCCCTGGCTGGTGGTAGCAGCTCATGTGAGCTGGCCCTGGTAGGTGCAGGTGAAGCAGTTGATGACAGTGAAGCTTCCAGAGGATTTTGTTATTTCTGTGACCTTCATTGAAACCTTTGAAATTTAGAGTGGTGTGGGGGTGAATGTGTTTGCAGAGGATGAACCCCCACAGCGGCAGCGTACCTGGAAGGATGGATGGGCTGAGCATGAGGAGCAGGTGCTGAGCAGGGGGCAACTGAAGTCCCCCGGGTGTTCTGGGAGCAGACAATTACTGCAGCCTGTGTGCACCTGTGTTCTTTCCTGTCCCTTGGCCTTCTTTTCTGAGAGTTTGTCACTAATTTTTGTAACTACTTGCATCAGCTTTGACCAAAGCCAAGAACAAAGCTGACAAGGGCAAGAATGGTACACAAATACATTTTAGCACTTGTTTTGGTGTGGATTTCGTGCTTTGTGTTTGGTAATGTATTCCAGTAGCCACAAATTAAAACAACAATATCAATTTACGTTTAGTGTTATCAGGCCTATTAATTTATTCTCTAATTGAAATAAGAAAACAGTCTACAGACCAAAGGACTCATTTCAGGTCATATTGTATGTGTAAAAACTGGGTCTTGTCATTGTGAATTTTGAAAAAACTCACCAGTAGATTATTTATGTAGGCTGTGTCATCAGAAGCATTCCAGAATGAATCATGTTTAATTAGAATCTAACAAATGTTACCACCCTTGTTCTGTTGAACAATATTTTTAAACTATTAAATCAACTTTAAAAATGATAAAAGGAAATTATAATAATTTATTCATAATCATCTTTTCATCATAAGTGTTTTCATTTCATTGTTTTCTTCTCATCTTTATACACACAAAGGTATTTGAAAAATTTGTACCTTAGGAATTGCTAGGCTGAGAAAATTGATTTTAGCAGGGTGGTAGCAATTTACTAAATGCTGTGTTTGTGCTCAAATAACCTTTGGCAGTCTCTTTGCCGTAAAATCTTTTCCTGGTTCTGTGTTTCTCTCACAACACAGTACCTTGATATAAGATTATTCTGGCAAGAGACTCTTGAAAGGAACACTATTACAAAAACATGCTTGCTGTCTTCACCTATATGTGGAAAACTTGATGGGAAGTTCTAGCCCCTGTCATGTCAAGTCAATTTAATCTTATTCCTAAATACTATTAGTAAAATTAAATAGAATAATTTAAAATTTCATTAAATGTGGTAACATTTAATTGGTGACTAATTGAATGTGGCAATGTAATATTTGATCTTTTTCTTTGATTGAATCTTACAAAGTTGAAATGAAACCTTTCTCAGAAACCTATTTTTACTTAGTGGTAGTTTTCTCCAGTCTGGTATTTTTCCTGTAGTTTGTCGAGTAAGTAAACTTTGAATGATTGAGATGCTATTCAGAGGTAGATAAGCTCTGAGACCAAAGAGGGTAGACTGAGCTGCCCCGGTCTCATTAAAAACAAGCACCCCTGCCATTACTTCCTTTGCTTTTTCGGCTATACCTGTGAGACACGGATTGCCATCGAAATCTCTAGTTAAAAGGAGTTGAATGTGTAGTTAGAGTTAATTTGTGTGGCTTCCTCCAGACTGACTCAGGCTTCCTAACCTTGGAAGATCCATCCTGGAAACATTTGACATAATGAAAATTCAAGGGGGTCCTTTGCTTCTGAGTTTTGGAAATGACTAGGTTGAAACCAAATGTGATCTTTTCTCTTTCCACCCTGTTTTTTTTTTTTTTTGTAAATACACACACACACACACAGAATGAGGATTCCATTGATGTTGTGCCATTTATTCTTTTTTGTAAAGGTGATCCTAAATATAGTGAATTCTGCAAGGCTGTGTTCCTGAAATGACCACAGGATACAAAGTTGTTGAATAAAAATCATAGATCTTATTGAAACAATGGGGTTAGGCACCCAACACTCATAAACTTTATTAGGGACACATTGAAAACAGAGCCCAATGAAAACAATAGTACATTTTTTTAAACACATGTTAAATAATTAAGAAAAAACATAAATTGGGTGGTTTTCTTTGAAAAAGACTTGACATTTGCTTTGGAAATGGGTATCAGAAATATTGTCACTTGTGATTTACTGTGCAGTGGTAGAGGAAGGCTATCTGAAATGCCACTGAGGTGTAATAATGTCGTGTATGGTTGTCCAGGGAACTGAGGGCGCCGGTACATGTCCGGGTGTGGGTATAGGTGTGTGTTTGCTCAGCTGGGTGTAGTTGCATAGAAACAAAGGTGGAATTTTGGTTATGCTCGTACTGTTGCTGAATAGATGAATTACATTGAAACAAAAGTGTGTTTTCAAAAATAAAGACATGTCTATAAGACAAAATGTGATGTAGTTTGTATAAATAGGTGAAACTTTAAAAATGGTTTTTAAGAAGTTTTGAAACCTTGAAGTTAACAGAAAAGTGGCCAAGTATAGCACAATGACTTTTCCTTGAACCATTTGGTGACATGATGCCAAAGAAGAGCACACCCATTAAAGGTAAGATATTAACATGAATAGTTGACCTTATGATCATCTCACACTCCCTTCCCGATTACAGCATTGTCAGTTATCCCATTATTGTCCTTTATGTCAAAAGGACCCAATTCAGGAGCCTCCCTAGTGGTGCAAGGGGTTAAGTCACAGCACTATGAAGTTATCCACAGCCACTGCAAAATGAGTTCAAATCCCCAGCCAGGGAGGTGACCCACATAGCACAGCAGACCTCTCCTGTCTCACTGGCTGCTCCCCTCAGCAGTGTATTTCAGTAGATCTGCCTGTTCTGCTCCCCACTCTGTCTCTAGTGAATCCTTTCACCCTCTGCACCTCTGGCCTGTATCCCGGTTCTTGTGTGCATAAATAAATCTTTAAAAAAAAAAAAAGGACCCAATTTAGAATCAGCCACTGTATTTATTACAGTTTTAGCCTTCTTCCTCTTCCACTCTCTGGACTTTCAGCTTTGAGGTTGCTAGGCAGCTATTTTGTAGCATATTCTTCACTTTGAGTTTTTAGTTTCAGGTTTTGGTTTGGAGCAAAGTCACAGAAGTGATGTCATATCCTCCTGACATATTCTCTTAGGTGACACAGGGTCATGCTCGCTTCCATTCTGATGGTGTTTATCACTTAATTGAGGGGTTTTTCTACCATACAGTAACTTTGGTCCCTTTTGTAATCAGTATTTGTTGGAGAGGTACTTTAAAACTGTATGATTATCTTGTTTATCAGACATGATCCAGTGTATGTATGTTTCTATTTATCACTATCAGTATGGACCCAGACTTTGTGATTTTCAAAGTCTATTTTTACCAGGTTGGCTTCTGGCTTTAACTAAACTCCTATGATCATTATTTATTTTCATGCTCAGTTGTACTGATGAGGCCAGCGGGTGCCCCCTGCCCAGACATCTGTCCTGTTGACATGTTCCATCATTCTTGAGCACTTCTTCCATCCTGGCATAGCAAGGAAGAAAGGCACGTTCTGTGCCGTCCTTCTCCTAGCTGCTTCTCTAGAGAACTGTGGATCTTTCTAGTGGAGAGTGGACATTTAGAAGCCAGGATCTGGGTGCGGTTACATCTTCCCAGCCTTCTCATCAGGTGGGTTCACAAGCTGATGTCATCCATACACCATCACATCCATGTGTGTATCACGGAGGACCCCGAGTTCAATAACTGTTTAAGACCAACACGATGGGGCTCATTCCAGTTTCTCCCTTTCTGTGTTTGTAACTCCTTTCTTTGGCAGTGAGACCCTTAGCCCCATTTTCTTTAATATTTTTACTTATTTGATCATTGACCATGCTGCTCTGTCCCCAGTCCCTGTTTGGACATCCATCCCACTCTAAACAGTCAGTTCTTCCCTCACCCAATTTGTGCCACCACAGCTTGTACCAGACTGCCCCTCCTCCCTGGGCAGATACTCCTTTCACCCCTGCTTGGACTCTGGAACCCTACCTCTTATCTCCCGCCAGGTGCCTTCCTCACTCCTCTCACCCCTGCTTGGACTCTGGAACCCCACCCTGCAGTCTCATCTCTCCAGCCAGGTGCCCTCCTCACCTCTCATGGGTAGTCTTCATCCACTGTACTCAGATACCCCTGTCCCCCAGCCAGTCTCCCCCTTCTATCTTTGGCACTGACATTTACCTTTCTTGGCCCCACCTAGTGGCTTTAGGGCAGAATTGTTTGGGAAGAAAAGGTGAAGATTAAAAGGGGCTGTATAAAAAACTTTTTGAGAAGTAAGTTGACATTTTGGAGGGAAGATTATTTGTTCTGACCATGCCACGTCGCTTGCATTCTGCAAATACAGTCACCATACCTAGCAGAAATTTTTCTTGGACTGTTTTCTCTATCTCTTGATGCAAAACTAATACTGATTTCTTATGGCGCACACATTTTAGCTGACCAGAGCATGACAGAGTGAAGCGTTCAGCCCACATAATTATGGTGACCATTTCCGACTCTCCAGTCTTTCCTATGAGTTAGAGGCTGGTGTTTGGGAAAGCCTGTTTCCCAGCGGTGACCGTCTCAGTCAGAAACGTCCTTCTCCGCTTCTAGCTCATAGCTCGTCTTGCTGTCTGTGAGCCTAATGTGGTCGCAGGTGCTGCCTCCTTCAGCTGAGCCTGCCTGTAAGGGTTTCCCATGAATGATCCTATTAACGAACACCCCAGTGCTGAGATGAGGAAGCCGAAGCTTGGAAAGGTTAATTTGTTCAGGGTCACATGACTTATAAATGGGTAGAGGTGGAATTGGAGCTTTTTACCCTGGAGTCTAGGCTCTTGAGTAAGTCCCTGTTCCCTTCATGTATCAGGATCAAATTGATTAGATCAAGTTTTTTTTTTTTTTTTTTTTTTAGTCATTGATTTTGAATCCTTTTGATTTAGGATGAGGAAGTGGAAACTCTTGAAAAGTGTTGGAAGAAGAAAAATAGTTGCTGTT
This sequence comes from Galemys pyrenaicus, assembly GCA_019455555.1. Classification (NCBI taxonomy): domain Eukaryota; kingdom Metazoa; phylum Chordata; class Mammalia; order Eulipotyphla; family Talpidae; genus Galemys; species Galemys pyrenaicus. The sequence continues at coordinate 2,564,624 of JAGFMF010011603.1, forward strand.
GTCCAGACACACAGGCTTTTAAATGATTATTACAGGAGTGGGTCCAGGGAGTGGTAGGTGTGAAGCCTGGCTACACCCATTTCTTTTCTGTGCGCGGTTCCTCTCTTGGGAAAGAAAGGACACTGTGAAGTGCAAGAATCAAAACTTCTTAACTTCTCTTTGAAAACAAATGTGAAAATTAAGATCTTAAAAATAGTATACTTAAGTTGGCTGACACTTTTTAAGGAAGAACAGTTTAAGTCTCTTCTGAGCTTACTGCTTGGCAGTTGTGCTGTTTTTTAATGGATGGAGTGATGTGGCTAATTGTTGAAAGTGGATGGAGTTATTTCCAGGTGCAGAGATTGCTTTCGCATCAGCTTTTCCGGTGACTTGTGTTAGGCATATGTGGGGAGCTGTCTGGGATTGGAGAACTTCCCCCAGGCTGCTCCTTACGTGGAACTGTTCTTTATGCTAGCTGCTAGTCTGCCCGAGAGTCAGACTGGCTCCTGGGCCTCATTTGCGGTCCTCTGTGGACCTAATCATGTCTGAGCGTAAACACACTGTCAGCTAGACTTTTTGAAAGTGGTGAGGAAAGTAAGCTTGTTTCTGGATAATGCATAACTAATGCATAACCATGAGGAGAGTAAGCATATTCATATTCAGAACTCCTAGACGCCTAGAAACCAGAGGTGTAGAAAGCTGCTTTCTTTTCAACTCTTTCTCTGATCTGTTACTTTCCCACCCCATCCATTCCCTTCTATCCTCCTTCCCTCTCCTGGCTTACAGACCTTTACAAACAACCAAGTTCTACTGTACAGTGCTGTGCTCTATTTAGGACAAAGGGAGTTTGCCTGCACCTGGGAGTTACAAACTACCATACCCTCTAGGCTCATATCTCAGCTCTGCAGTTTGCTGGTTTCGTGGCTCCCCACAAGTTACTGAACCATTCTGTTCCTGCTTCGTTCCCCCCCTGGGATGATAGTAGCCCCTACCTGTTAGTGAAGTGCTTGCCAGAGGGTCCCTAGCAGTGATGTGCATACCCACTAAACGTCAGCCTGCCGTCCGTTGATGCTCTGTTTACTGGGAGGTTACAGCCTCAGATACATGCTCAGAACTAGCTTACCTCTCTGGTATATAACAGGGTCTCAGGAAGCACAACATGAAAGAGTAGGGGGAGCAAGTCAAGATTACTAGAACAGCCTCTGTGTTTTACAAATGGTGAAATGGAACATTAGTCTCCAGGCAATATGAAGACTAGAGCTGATTCCCAGCTTAGTTGTTATACCAAAGATTTTCAGAGGTTTATTAGGGATTCTCATAAAGTTGGCCTTGGATGGTGATGATATGGTGATACCAGAACTTTTTCGGGAGGGCAGGGGTGAGGCAGAGAGAGGCTTGTGTATAAATAGAAAGGGCACGCTCAACGTAAGCAGATGTGATGTAGGCTACTAAGGGTAAGTGAAAAACTTGTGAGACTGCACAAAGGCTAGTGAGAAAGCAAGATTATAGAAGGCGACAATTTAAGACAGTTGAGTACTTTCTGCTGCTCTCACACCAGGAGCGGCAGTGGGCGTCAAGATGTTGTTGCTGGGAAAAGCATGTTACATGCATCTTTGGGGTGAGTAGAAGAATAAAACAGGTATAAAGGACACTGTTCTCCATAGTCTGGCTGTGGTGGAGATCATTACATTATTTGTTTTCTCTACTACTCCTATTTATTTTGGATTATAAAAGTAACATACTCAGTGTATAAACTTTGGGGAGAGGGAGCATAAAGCCTAAAGTAAAAAGAAGCAAAAGCATAAAGAAAACAAAGACAGTCTAAAACCTATTATAAACCTTTACTATTAATATTTTAGTACTATTTCTGCATTGTTCTTTTTCAGAAACATAATTGTGTTTTTGTCCTATGTACAGTTTTGTATACTAATTACAAATGTTTGTTATTTAGATTTTCAGTGCTGTAAGAAACCCTGGACTTTGCCGTCTACTATAGGAGACTTTTTTTAAAAAAGATTTATTTATTTACGCATACAAGAACTGTGGTATAGACCAGAGGTGTGGGGGAGGTGAGAGTTTTCACCAGAGACAGAGTGGGGAACAGAAGAGGCAGATTGACTGAAACACACTGCTGAGGGGAGCAGCGGGTAAGGCAGGAGAGGTCTGCTGCGCCATGTGGGTCACCACCCTGGCCGGCAGCAGAGATCAAACTCGTGCTGCGGTGGCTGCTGCGGTTTGCTTCACAGTGCGTTGCTTAACCCACTGCGCCACCAGGGAGGCCCATACTGTAGGAGACTCTTGAGAGTGTGTTTTGCATAGTAGTAACTTGAGAAACTTCAGTAGCAGTGCAGACCACCAGGAGTCGACTAATTATGCTGCACCTTCAAAGTGAATCAGAATCATAATGGCTTACACTTCCCCATCTACCTACTAGACATATCTTAGAAATCAAAGCAATAATAAATTGCTTAATCCTCAAGGAAGTTTTGTCTATTTCAACAAGCGCCATTTTGATCACTTACAGTTCTTATCTACTCTCTGTTAAATGGTACTCTAGAATCAGAGCACAGGCCCCATTGCTCGTTTGTCTTGAATCAAGTGGTTGCCAGATAAAGCCAGGTAACTACAGTAACTATGAGAGAGAGCACAATCCATTTTTGCCAAGACAGGATTCTGTTTGGTCATTGACAGAAAAGTAAGCCAAATGCTCAAGGGATATTATAGGTGAAGCTGATATCTTAGGGTGAGGGTTCTTCCCTAGACTATTTTGCCTCTGTAAATTCATAAAAGGAACTAAAATAGTTATTAAAATAACTCATTGTGCCTTCTTTAGAGCTGAATATTATGTTGAAAGATTGGTGTAGCAGCAGGAAGGGGCGACACAAGAGCAAGGTTTGGGATGGTTCTGGGCAGGCGGGTCAGGGAAGGACAGTCTTGGAGCCCTCGGTGGCTTTTCATGCTTTTATTAATAGAGGTGGCCAGGTACATGGCAGGCCTCCCAGACCCGGGCGTATCTCACCCTCTTGGCTGCTTTCTACTTCTGCTGCTCGTCAGTACTGTCGGTTCTCATGTCCTCATGACGCCGGCCATTTATGCCCGTGTCCAACTCAGGTGCGCCCACTGCGCATGCCCACCCTGGAATGCTCGCAGCACCGCAGGTGTCCATCATCACACCAGTGGTGGGAGGGCGGAAAAGCCTGATTTCTCTTGACCCTACAGGCCTTAAGGAAACATTCAGGGGAAATGATATTATTTTCACATTTTGATAGGGCTTTGATTTACATGTGTGCATGCACTTGTCAGAACTCCGTAAATGCAACACTTTGTCTCGTGAAATATTTAGAGGACATATACTGATTTTTGCAGTTTCATTAGAAATGAATAAAAGAGCAGGGTGATTGATGAATGTTTAGAAGCCTGCGTTTGTGATAGAGGTATTGTCAAAGAGGTCATACTTGTGCGCATCGATGCACACGGTATTGAATGGACACATGGACACGATGTTGCCAGGACACTTATCTGAAAGTTCCAGTCTCAATATTTTCTGTTGTCCTGATTTCACTCATTTTCTATTTTTCATTTTTTTTTGCTATGTCTAATTCAATTACCATATTTCTCAGTTTTAGAATTTTTATTTGATACTTTACAAAAATAGATTCCCTTGTTATGGTGAAATTATCCATTTTCTCTCTGTTTTTTGACTTTATTTTCTCTATTTTCTGAAATGTAGTTATTTTCAAAAGCTCATGAATGATGACTGTAGTATCTGCATCACCTATTAGTCTTTTTTGATACTCAGTCCTTTGATCTGTCTTCTTGGCATGCCTGGATCCTGTATATAAGACCTGTTGCAGCCCTTGATTTTATCTTCCTCTGGAGAGGGCTTACTCAGTTTGCCTGGCAAACAGGATGGGAACTGATTCCATTTAATCAGGAACTGAACTGACCAAAGCTAGGTTGTGGTTTTGGTACGACTCCATCTATATCTAGTTTGCATGTATCCTTAGGGGGCACACTCTGGGGGAGATCTGAATGAGACCCTGGGGCTTCGCCAAGACCCCCTCGCACTGAGCCCTTGGGCTTGCAAACACTGCTTTGCTCTTTGGAGGCTTTCCACCTGGTTTCTTAGCCTCTTGACCCACATAGCTTTGGGATTCCCGAGGCTTTTGAAGAGGAAAACTGGCTCAATTCTTTTTACCAAGATCCTGACCCCTTCAGTCTCTATTTTTGTTTCTTCAGTCCTGAGATTCTGCCAAAAGCTCTGTTGGTTTCTCTGCTCCTTAGCAGTGGCTCCAGCCCTGTGTGCAGACCTCTTGCCTGCTTCTTCAGCCTTGTTTTTGGTGTCCAGCATCAGCAAAAGCCCCGAGGTTCAAACCAGCTGCAGTGTGTGGGTTCACTCCTCAGGGCTTCACCCTTCTCCAGAATTTTGGCTCTTCAAATGTTGGTTGCTTCAGTAGCTCTCCAGAGTCTTCAGTTCTCTGAGGGGACGGACCCTTAGTCTGCAGCAAGCTGCTCAGGCCTGGTCAGAAGCAAAAGCTACTTGATACAAATCTTGCTCATGTTTTTTTTTTTTTAAATTTTTTTATTCTTTATGTTGTAGAAAAGGTGTTAGTGTTTGCTCACTTATCAGAGAAGAAATGTTCACTTCTAAAGGAATTGAAAAGAAACACGATATATTTATTCATCTAAAAATGAACCAGCTGGTATAAACTTACTTGCACATTACAGTTATGCCTTTTGTCTCATAACACCAATGGTTAACTTAAAAGTATTATAAAAAAGTAGAAGTTAAATGACTTGTCTAAGGCAGAGTTTACAGTTTGGGCCTCGATAGTTCTTTGTTGTTGGAGATTGTCTTGTGAACTTGAAAATGTTTATTAGCAGCATCCCTGGCCTTTACAAAACCACTAGATACCAAAACCACTTCTGTCAGTGAGTAGTGACAACCCAATCTCCAATACCAAGTGTCCCCCTAGGGAGCTCATCTCTGGTTGAAGACCACCAAGAGCGAGGATTACTCTTCCTAATCTGATACATTACCCAAGAAGTGGAATTGGATATTAAGTCACTCAAGTCATTGTTTTTTACCATAGGACTGTTTTTCAGCTTCGTTCTTGCCTGATTTTGATGGCAGATGGTAGGGTGGGGGTGGGGGCACAGAATGGTGGGATGGGGGCAATGTCCTGAAATGGTTTCGTGAGCAGATAGACTTTTCCTCCATCAGTGTACCTGGTGTGAATTGGGAACTCAGATCACTCATTCACTTGTTCTAGGTGGAGAAGATAGTCTTGATTTCCAGTTGCTAACATGCAGTGTCTCTTTGGGCTTTTGCAGAGCAGACCTGTTACAGTCAGTGTTTACTGTGACTGAGTATGTATGGTCTTTGAGCTTACTAGAGCAACTTAACACAGAAATCCATCCAGAGAATGTAAATAACCATTTGCAACTTAATGTAGGAAGGATAGCAACTGATCAGCACTTGGGCTGTGAAACTAAGGGTTTAAATGAGAAAAAGACAACTTAGAAGAAAAATGACTTCTGGATAGTTCTGAATGGTATGACACAGCCAAAAATGATTTCAGCGGCTTGGTACACTTTCTCTTACTCTGCAGACATTTTCCTAATCATTCTGCTTTGATGCCAGAGTTCTTATTAATAATACATGGCTTCTTTATGTGCTCCTTTCCCATCGTGCCTTTTAGGTGCTGAGTCAGAGAAGCTCAGGACCAGTGGTGAGGAGAAGTCCCACTGCAGTGCTTCAGTGCTGCCGTTTTTCTCATGCCTCTGTCTCGCGGCAGTCTTTCCATCTTACTCTGAAGCTTCTGTTCCGAGTATGCTTTTTTTACCTTTAGAGAATAAGGTTTTAAAAACTTTAGAGGTCTATGACATGAGATTTTTGGGAGCTTTTAACAGTGGGTCTGGAAAAAGAAGGAAAAAATTGGCCTGAATGTTAGTATGAATTGAGTTTGATTTCTGTCACAATAGCTGCTGTTTTTTCACTTTTCTAGCTATTGTCTGGGCAAGCCTCTTGAGTCTCTGATTTCTATTTTGTAAAATTTTAAATGATATTTGCACATTACCTTTATGGTTGGCGGCTGCTAGGAGTCAAGCAGCTATGAGGGAAAGGGACAAGAATTGTTCGATGATCAGATGGAGCATTAAGATCCCGGCTGGGAGCCAACACCCTCTACCCCTCACCCCCGACTGACTGACCATTGCCAGCCCTCTGCATTCTGGATGGCCCCTCCGAGTCTGACCTTCAAGGGCCTGGCAGCTGCTCTTTCTGCTGTTCTCCTCTTTGGACTAGAGTTCTTCGTTTCTCTGGTTGGTCAGGAAATACTGTGTTGTGATGGACGAATACCATGTTCTCTCCTGGGAGAAAACCAGGACTTTCTGAAGCCGTTGGGCTTGTGGTGTGAGTTGAGGGGGTGCCCACTGCACCTGCTGCAGCCTCTTGTCACGTTTGACTTTAAATGAAGACGTCTTCACAAACTTGTCCCATCAGTTCACCCATGCGACAAGGGATCTCTCAGTCAGCATCTTCCTAGAATCACAGCCTTCACTGTTGTTATGGATTTTAAAACTAACTTACAAAACTTACCTCTTTTTACAATCAGAATAATAATAGGGATAAAAATTATTTTGCGGGAACTCTTTGTACTATCTTCATAATTTTTTAAAATAAATCTAAAATTATTCTAAAAGAAAAGGCTTATAAAAATAACAACTGACTGACTGAAGGCCCACTCTTCTGGGGTTGACATTTGTTCATTCTAACCCTCACAAGACTTTAAGAGTTCAACTAGGAGCTTAAGAGCACACAAGTCCTGACTCAGACCTTGGTCTCAGCTGAAAGGCTAATTTTACACTGTGCACTTCCTTTCTGTCCCTTGGGGGATGGGGATAGAATCTTTTGAACAGGTGGTGTTTTATTGTGTCATGTAAGTCTTAACACACGTGATTTCTCTGTTATAAAGCACCGGTAATGCCACACAGCATTTACTGATTTGCACACTTATATTTCTAGTATGTGGCCTCCTTCAGTTCAGAGACAAACTCTTTTTCATTAAATGCATTCTGAACCAACATGTGAGTTGGTGCTAACCAAATGCCAAGCCCCATTCTTAGAACTTTGCAAGTGTTGTTTATTTTCTTAACCCAATGAGGTTAGATGTTTGTTTTGCTAACTTTATAAGTCAGGAAATTGAGGTAGACAGAGTCTAAGTAAAAGTAAACACCCAAGTCTTTAATGTTTTTGGATACCCATTGCTTAACATAATAGACACATGTTGATAGATAGACACATGTTGATGGTTAGATCAATATGGTAATGAATATAAAGCAACTTCTTAGTGTAGAAACCATGAAATTCTGATTTTATAAAGTACTTTCCTTTTTCACATAGATCAGTGGACATAAACATGTGGGCTAGGTCACCCAAGTGAGGACTCAGCCAGCTAAAGTGACTGTGTTGTGTGACAAGATAGCCAGCAGGTGTACAGCACCTGGTGACAGAGTTAGGCGGGGCTATATGCCTATTGTTGGTAGATTTTCCAGTGTTTCAAGAGAAGCTAGAAATCAGTTTTTTAATGTAGTAATAGCAAGTACTTAAATAAAAATAGCAAACCTTTAAACATATTTATTATGTGCAGGCCTTTTTTCTTGGGGGTCTTACAAATATTAACTTATTCAAAATGAGAGAAGGGAATTGTTGGTTTTTTTAATAATTAGATTTATTTAATTATATTTGATATCATTTGTAGGCCCCAGGGAATTCCTACCACCATTTACCCGTGCATCGTCACCTTAGTCCCTTGTGCTCTTTCTGCTCTCATTCTGGTCTCTATTCCACCCTCTCCCCAATGATCCCTTTGGTTTGTCTTTGATCTTTTGTTCTTGTTGTGTTTTTTGGTTTTGTTTTGTTTGTTTGTTTTTGGCTATAATTGTTCATTTCCTTGAGCTCTCTTTTTTTGGTAGTTATTGTTCCTTTACATTACTCCTTTTTTAGTGAAACCACCCGATATTTTTCTCTTGCCTTCTGACTTACTTCACTGAGTATAATTCCTTCTAGCTCCATCCATGTTTCTATAAATGACTCTAGTTAATCATTTTTGATTGCTGAATAGTATTCCATTGTATATATGTACGACATCTTCTTGATTCAGTCATCTACTTTTGGGCATTTGGGTTGTTTCCAGGTCTTACCAATTGTAAATAATGCTTCAGTAACCATGGGGGTACAGGTATTCTTTTGGATCGGTGTTTTTGTGTCCTTTGGGTAGATCCCTAGGAGTGGAATTGCTGGGTCATATGGTAGCTCTATTTTTAGTAGACTGAGGAACCTCCATACGGCTTTCCATAGTGGTTGGATTAACCTGCATTCCCAGAGAGAGGGGAATTGTTATCCCCATTTTATGAGTGAGGAGATTGAATTAGGAGTGGTTTAGTAATTTGAAGTCATCTAGATTTTAACCCTAGATTGTTCTTCAGAGTTGAGAACTTTCCATCATTTACTTCACAGTTAATTCTCAATTTAAAGAGATTAAGGGGAAAACTGGGAGACCCCAGACAGGCCAGACACCCACTGTGCACATGGTTAGACTTCTCATCCTCACTCCCTCTGAAAGCAAAAGCACTATTCCTAGCATAATTGCTTCATCCATCTTTCTTACAAATTTTTGCTGTATATCATTCATTTCACTCTTCTATATAATTTCTCCTTACAAAGGAACATAAAGTAATATTAAACAGCATGGAACTTTATTCTTCTAAGCTTTTTAAAATGTAAACTAATGTGTTGTTTGTTCCTGGATTGATTTCATTTATATTAGTGTTGTTACATATCAAAATTGTGTTTACTAGGCTTCTACCTAGAAGACTGGTAAATTTAAAACCTGGAGTTCTTAGAGGTTGGCTTTTTCAGATTTCCTTAATCTTGATTGCGGGGCAAATGATTTACTACCCTTCTTCTACCTTTGGCTTTTATTGCATAATACATTTTTTTCTTCTTTTAAATATGGTGTCTAAAAATAGACTTGCCAATTTTGTTAGCATGGATTGGTTTGTTTTCTCTAACCTACTTCATCAAAACAGGTGTCTCTTCTCTTGTTCTGGTCATTTCAGCTAAGAAAGTGGAATGAAAAGCAATATTAATGGGTTATTGGAATGTAATAGTAGGATATGCATTAAGGATATGTATTAAGATGCCAGCTTCTAAAGATGAAAAATAAAGTTTGATAGGAATCAAATAAAGTTTGATATGAATAAATTGGAGAATTACAGCTTGAAACAGTTTTCAATTTGTGAGCACATACGGTATTTATTATTTAATTGAAATTCTAGACTGGTGTTTGATTTTTTTTTTTTTTTAAACTGAGAAATTGATCCTTGGGCCTCCCTGGTGGCGCAGCGGGTCGAGCACTGCACTGTGAAGCAGCCATGGCACAGCAGTGCGAGTTCAATTCCTGGCCAGGGGGGGACCCACATGGCGTAGCAGACCTCTCTTGCCTAGCCCACTGCTCCTCTCAGCAGCTTATTTCAGTAGATCTGCCTGTTCTGCTCCCCACTCTGTGTCTGGTGAGTCCTCTCACCTCCCATGACTCTGGCTTGTACCCTAGCTCTTATATGCAAAAATAAATTAATCTTTAAAAAAAAGAAATTGATCCTTAACTTTGGAATATTATAAGCCAAAATTGTATTTTCAGATTGTTTTAAAGTACAGACCTTAATTTCCCATCTCTTTTGTTGACCACTTGATCCCTCCTGTATAATTAGAATAGACATCTTGAATTTTTGCCTTAGCCTCTGTATGCACTATACTGTGAATATTTCTCAACTATATTTAACAGGTATTTATCGGACTGTTACTATGCATTCAACATCAGTGTAGGCACTGGGATACATGAAGAAGATATTCAGGATCTGCCTGGATGTGTCAGGGTCAAGTCAGATAGGTGGTGAGTGCTGGGAGGATAGGTGGAGAAGGGGGTTCATGTGAACACACATTTTGCAGGGAAGGGGTTGTAATTTTAGATATCCTGTGGTCGGGATGGTCTTAGTGAAGTGACAGTTGAGTCAAGACCTGTGGTATTGCACCTGCAGGCCTTGGACTTGTTAGGGGAGACAGCCTGGCTACAATAGAACCCTGAGGTGGGGGCTTGCTTGGGGTGTCCATCAAACATTCTGGCTGGAGCAGAATAAGTGGGTTCAGAGAGCAAAAAGAGATGAGGTCAGAGGGGTGAAGAGGAGGGGTAGGAGAACCCCTCTTTTAAAGAGTGAGCCATGAATGTGTTAGGCTCTCTAGATGCTCTCCAGCTATTCACAGCTGTTGGAGACTTGCGGCTCTGAAGCAGCCACAGACCATCCATAAATAGGATGTGGCAGTGTTCCAGTAATATTTGTTTGAAAAACAGGTAATGGGTAGGATTTGGCCTTTAAAGTTTGCTACCTCCTGAATAGAGCCTGTGGGTCACTGTTGAGTGACTTTTACTTTGAGTGTGGTGAAACTTCACTGGGGGAGTTTAAATGGAAAGGAGTGGGGTCACCTGTGATCTGTGTTAAAAGGATACTGCTGTCTGCCTAGTTAAGAATGTTTGAAAAATGTGAGGGCTGGGCATTTACCATGACAGGAAGATGGCCAGGTGGAGCAGGTTTGGGGCGGGAGGGACAAGATTTGGCTTGGGACAATCTGTTAGCCATTCAGGTGAAGGGTGGAGGGTGCACTTGGTACAGAGACCAATGTTTGGGATTAAAGTTAGGGCTGGCCTGAATGCTTGGGCATCATTAGCTGGTATTGCAAGTCTTGAACCTGGCAGAGAGAAGAGCGAGAGTAGTTTTCTCTGGATGATTTTGATATTTTCATGACTTGATTCTGCTCTTCCATACATGTAGCTCTTTGACTCAAATGGATTAAGTCCAGAACCAGCATGCCTCTTGGGTTAGGCTTAACCCAATCATCTTATTAAGCTCTAACTCTAGTTTTTTACGTGCGTTATCTAGTGGCAGTAAGTACATTCATAATTCTGTGCAGCCATCACCACTGTTCATTTCCAGAATTTTCATCATCCCAAGCAGAATCTCTGCACCCATTATATCACAATCCCCCACTCCTTTCATCATTCAGCTTTCTCCTGCCTCTGAATGTGCATGTTCTAGGTACCTCATTTAAGTGCAGTCTTGCAGTGTTTCTGCTTTCGTGTGGCTTATTTTACGTAGCATAATTTTTTAAGGTACATCCATGTTGTAGCTTGTCTCCATACTTTTATTACTGTTTAAACTTCTTTAAATAATATAAGCTTTTGTAAGTTTTTACCTAAGAGAGATTCCTCTGCAAGAGACTCCTGTAGCAAGGCCTGTGTTCCAGAATTCTTGTGTCTGTGTTCTGGAAGCCCTGTGAATTTGCCCAAGTGGCTCTTGCAGTCCTCTTACTTGTGCTACTAGCAAAATGGTGACAGTGATTTTAAGTAGCTGAGTGATTTGCTTTCTAGCTAATGTGATTTGCTGAATTTTCTGATACTTAATCAAAGGATAAGCTTGTTTCATTTGAAATTGAATAGAAAACCTGAAAAGTGGGCAGCTTAAAGATAGCAATCAGGTCAGAATAGAGAGCTGCTTCTGGAAATGGGGTGAGGGGTATTTGGGGAGCGCATGTCTTACAGCTTGCTCATTTGGCAGACTGCTGAGTGTGGGGCAAGCCCTGCAGTGCTTGTCTCCCTCTTTGAAGCAGCAGTGGCACTGTCTGTCCCGTCTCCTAAACAACCCGCTGACTCTTACCTTGATCACAGCCTGCTTATGGCAGTGATGGGCATTGAGGGAAAACCTGGGTGTACTCTGAGATTCAGGCGTTAAGTCCACCAAACGTATAGTCAGAGCGTGCGCAAGGCGTTTGCTTAGTCACTGTGAGGTCTCATCAGCAGGACCTGGTCCTGTTCTTCATTTGTGGTGGTAGAGAATGTTGAAGAATGGAGGGAAACCAGCAATGGAAGAAAAAAACCATTCCCCCCCCCAAAAAAAAAACACAAAACAAAACAAAAAACATCATGTTTAGTATTTAAAAATTGAGAAGAAAATCAGAGGCAAAGTTTGTTTTCAGTACTCATTTCATTTACTTTCCAGTAGGCCCTCCTCGTCACGCCCCATAATTCATCGCGTCATCCCAGCAGTGCCGAAAAGCAGCATTAATGAAAGTGGAAAAAGATTGAGGTATCCATTGTTCCCCCCTTTTGAATTGTGGTTGGCTTTGGGTTTGGAACCTAGGCTGTCAGATTTTTCTGTTTTCTCTTTTTATGTAATCCAGTGGTCAAGAGATTACTCTGTCAGGGAGATTAGAAAAGACATTGCTCTGGGCTCTAGGAACCCTGAGGACTTTCCTTGTGCCCCTGTTAGCAGTAACCACAATAACAGTGTCTATATTGAAGTGTACACAGAGGCCAGGCATTGTCAAGGTTTCAGTAGCAATCTTAGTAGGGAGCTTTTAGGCCATGTCTAGGCAATGATTGATTGTCAGCTTATTTTTCTGTACAGTGGAAATAATACTGTTTACATCATTAAAATCAAATGAAACCCTACAACTCTTAATTTTCTTCTTAAGTCTTGTGTGCAAGGAGGAAGTTTGAGAGGACTGTGTCCTTGAGGATCTGTCTCACTTCATCTTCCCAGAGACCAGGTGAGCGCCTGGATGTCCAGGGTTCAGAGATTATATCTCTTATCAAGCATGCATTGGTAGGACTTTTCCCCCTAAGGCCTCACAGCCAGCTGATTATAAAAACACCCACACCAGTAGGTGTATCCACTTAAGGACTTAGGACCTCTGCATTCTTACAAGAGATGGTAATTCAGGAAAGGACCTCAACTCATGTCCAGCCAAATTATTGTCCACCTGTCCAGGACATGTCTTTTTGAGTTCCAGGTGTGTTTCTGTTTTCTGTCTGTCTTTTCTTGCACTATCTTTGGGAAACTAGTAACCAAGTTTGACCTTCATCTCTTAATTTGGCCCAGGCGCCTAGACTGTGTGTGATTGTCGGGTCGGGAAGGTGTGAGTCCTGGCTCATTTCCAGAGCCATCTATTCTCTGCTTTGCCATTCTCCTCTAATCTGAAGAAATAAAATTTGTTTCTTCTGTGTCCTAAGGTGGAAAATGTCTTAAGCTCTTGACTTAAAAAGATATTTTCACCAATCACATTAGCCAAATCCATATGTAATAATTATGTAAAAATTATGACTTAATTTCTATTGCTTTCTGGTTATATTTTCTGCTTTATCATTCAACTGTATAATAAAAAAGCATTTCCAACTCTTTCCCTAAGCAGAGAATTCCTCTTCAGAAATCAGAAATAGACCAAATAGAATGAAAGAAGTCTTATTTTGATATGATTTAGTATGCAGCTTGGGGACCGTCACATAAAAAAGGAGACTTAGGTCATGGAATGTGGTAAACTTTTTACACTAAAAAGCATACAATTTATGTAACATTTTCCAAAGAACTATACTCTGAAAAATGTAGCCTAGGCATATTTACAGTGGGCACTCTAGAGGAAGCAAGTATATCTTACAAAAATATTTGGTAATTAAATTAAATGTAATTGTTGTAAACAATCCAAATAAACAAGAATCTAAATAAAAATGTCTTTTTGATTGAAGTAACATAACATTAAACAGGTCTAAGGTGTGCATGATTATAAATCAACATCTGTATATACTACTCGTGGGTGGAGTTTTTTCTTTTTTATTGAGGTGACACTGGCTTATAGCACTGTGTATGATTTAAGGGAATAGGTCCACATCTGCCTAGGTGTGAATCACTACAGCACCCCCACCACACCACTCTTACCACCCAGAGTCCCCCTGGTCCTTTACCACAGAGCAGCGGGCTCCCCTCACCCTTGGTTCCACCCCTAAGTAAGAGATTCCACAGCAAATCCTCACGTATGTTGTTTAGAAAAGACACATTTGAAGTTTAAAGATACATCAAGCAGAAAGAAAGGTGTAGTTAATAACAGCATCAGCAACAAAAACATAATCACTCCCTAGTGTTTACACCTCACGCCTGGGATCAGAGATCTGTGTGTTCACAGGCTAACCGGTGTGAAAGGGCGAAAAATAGAAATCCTAGGACATCTTAGCAGCATTGGAGTTGCCAGTGGATTAAAGAACAGTGTTATTCTGGAAATGCTGCTGTGGGGAAGCTGGAGCGAAGGCATGGTGTGAGGGGGACACGGGGGTGGGAGGAGATGATGAGCATCTCACCAGACGTAGTGTCTGTGCTGGTGTTCTAGGACCAGACTTGGCAGGGGGAGATTATTTTAAGACATATTATTTGTGTTTTAGTTGTGTGTGCATGCATTTGCTTTGCATGAAAGTTGTGTAGTTACGGTTATCTGAAACCGGTGGTTTCCTTTCTAGCCCATGCACACCAAGGCCACTGAAAAGTTGTAGCTCCCTGGCTGACTAATACACTAAGGTTCTTCTGAAATGACTGAACCCCAGGGAACAAAGAAGTCAGCAAAACAGTTGCACCTCTTAAATGATAGGCATATATACCTCCAGTCCCACAATTCTCGAGTGATTATGTCTTTAATGCAGACAGAGGAGTAAAGAATTCTCTGCTTCTCGGGCTGATTCCTTATTCCCCCCAAAGCAGTATTGACTAGTAGGTATTCTCACAGAGTAGAAATATCACTTAACCTTGCTCTTGAAAAGAGTGAAAACTGCTTCATAGTTCCCCCTTCTCTTTCTCCCCCAAGGTGGCAGGGGGACAGGCCATTCACTTTCTCTTCTCTGGCTGGGCTCTCCTCCCTCCAGCTGGCTTCCTGCTCACTGTGGGTGCACCTGTTCTAACCCTGGTACCACGCTGCCTTCGCAGACTCACAGCCACTGCTCAGCTGCCCAGGAGCACACAAAGTGTTGCCCATAGAGCAAGAGGATTTGTAAGGGAGCAATGACTGGCAGGTGTTTGAGCTGGCTCAGGAAGGTACTTGTTCATTCTTTCTGGCTAATACGTTAGGTGAGTAGTCTTCAGTCAGTAGCTTAATTCATCTCTGCTGTTATCGCTGGTCCCAGCATAAACTATTTAGCTCAGCAGATTAATCTCACAAATTTACTTAGTATTGGTGTCCTGCTGTGAGCCTCCTCTTCTTGAGTGTGGTGCTGTGACCACAAATTAGCAAAAGACACTTCAAGAAAATCTTTCTGCGGGTTCACTTTAGAAGGGCCGGGTTCACTTTAGAAGGGCCGTTTGGGTAGAAGGTTGTAGTTGAGGCTACATAATCTCTTTGTTTTTCCTTTTAGGTGACTTTTTCTTATGTAGGTCACAGTTTTCCTATAACGTTTTTAAAGATTCACTTTTTAGCTGATAATATTTTAATCCTGTCAACCTTTATCAGTTACTTTATCAGTGGGCTAAGTCCTCTGATGAGCAGGGATTCAAACATGCCAAACTTTGTGAGGGGAGGCTGGGGTTGGAATTGGGTGGGTGGGGGAAGAGGCAATAATAAAACTCTAAGCTGAAGACTCAGGGTCTCCGTAGTTGGAGTTAAAGAATTAAGTATATTTAGGATGCCCCCAGAGCAAGTGCAGTGACCTTGCCCTACAGATGAAGTCACTCACCCTTTCATATTTGCCAGATCGTTGAAGGCTAGAGCTGAGAACTTCACTCCTTTTTAACAGTGATCTAATTGTGAAAAGCACAGATGGCTACTGACAGTTTACGAATGTTAAGCATTTGCTGATTTTAAAAATAACTGTGAGAAAGGAAAAGCAAGGTGAGAAGAGAGAGTGAAAATCAAATAGCCACGTTAGGTTTTGGCTTTTCAGACAGCAAAAGAGACAAAGCAACACAGCTGTACTAGATTTGCTCGGGTAGTTAGAATAGTTCAGGTATTGCCTCCCCATATGCTGAACCCTCGGTGTATTGATTTTAATAGCTTATTGGGCACAGCAGCTGACAAATCCACAGGGTCATAAGCCAAGGTGAATATCTAGAGAGTTGTTGGGCGTGGTGGGACATGTTAATTGGCCTCTGAGTGAACTAAGAACTCTGTTAAGATTCCTGTCCCTTGATAAACTTAACACCCTCTGGCAAGCTTGTTAATATTTAAAAATAAAGTGCATAATCTATTATGAAACACGCTAATTTAATTTTGTAGTATTTCAGTGCTATGTGGATGTCTGCAAAGGGTCAGTATCCTAAAGTCTTTGGGTTTACTTAGTGACTGTTAGCTCTTAATCACCACAGTTTTTTCAATTGTGGGGTGTGTAGGCCTAGAAAAAGATTTTAGTCTGAGAGTAAGGCCAGTGTCAGAAATTAGTCATTTTTAAAAAAGATTTATTTATTTATTCATTAATTCATACAAGAGCTGGGTACAGGCCAGAGTCGCGGGAGGTTAAGAGGATTCACCAGAGACAGAGTGGGGAGCAGAACAGGCAGACTGACTGAAATACACTGCTGAGGGGAGCAGTGGGTGAGGCAGGAGAGGTCTGCTGCTCCATGTGGGTTCCCTCCCTGGCCAGGGATCGAACTCACGCTGCTGTGCCACAGATGCTTCGCAGTGCAGCTCTTAATCCACTGCACCACCAGGGAGGCCCCAGGAATTAGTCATTTTTCTTTGGTGAACCTATGGATGTAACTGAAGAGCACCCAAGACAAGCCAGCCCTGGGGTGCTGCATGTAACAGGCAGGGGGAGTCCAGCTGGATGTGAGCTTCAACTCGACTCTTCTTTCCCTCCCTTTTCATCCTGAACTCATGCTTTTGTTGTGGTATGTGCTTTTTCTGTGAGTTTTTCTTTGTCTAAATCTTGGGGGTTCTGTATTTACATTCTGGGAAATAGGAGCAGCTCTGTCTGATCTCTTGGCTGCTCCAAACAACCTCTGCTGCTGTCTTTGGTGACTGGAGTTGGGGAGTAGAAAGATCTGAAATTGTAGAGATGGGGTCCAGGCTTTATGGCCTGTTCAGTTATGCTAAGCATGAGGAATTTGAACTTGACCTTGAAAACAGAAAAGCCATTCAAGGACTAGGTGAGAAGGTAACAGGAAGATTTATTTTTAATTTCTCTTCAGCTCTTCTAGAAATTATAGGTAGTGAGTAAATGCAATTCTTGGTTTCAAAAGCAAAGTAAAGAATTTGGGGCCACAGAAAAGCCACTGAATGCTTTTGCTTCCTAGGGAGACATTAGTAGGGTATTAACCTATACTGTGTTTTCTGACCCAGTTACAGGATTCTTAGTATTATAGTATTAATAATGTACTTTTAGGGTTAACTGGCAATTCAGATACATTCCAAATCGAACTTCTCCCCCAATTTTTTATTATGAAAAAATTCAAATATACAGAAAGTTAGAAAAATAACATACTGAACACATTATTCTCTCAAAAGGGTCAACAGTAGTTATCATTTTGCTTTAACTCTCTCTGTTTTATTTTCCTGGAGCCATGTGAAATTAAGTTGTAAATAGAGATCAAGACCTCTTAAAACTTAAGCTTACATCTTTTTTTTTTTTTTAAAGAATATTTTCCTGTGTAGTCACAATGCTGCTATTGCAACTGAGATAAGTGTTTTCACAAGAAATCTCAAATCTAATCCATACTAAAATTTCCACAGTGGGGCTATGTCTTAGCTGTAGCTATCTCCCTCCCCTAAACCACATAGAGTCAGCGCTGTCTTTTCTACCCACCACACTCCCCATTTTGGTAACTTTCTGAAGTGCCCAGGCCAGTTCAAGGAATGTTTTATATCCTGGAATTGCCTTGGATTGATGTGTTCCTTCATCCCCATTCTTTGTGTTACAGGGTAACTTTAATATAAAATGGGTTTTTTTATTGGGTTTTTATTTGCATGCTTAGAAGACTTTTATAATAAGTTTTAACTTTAGGTAAACATGATAAAAGTTATTAACGGGTTTTATTTTACAAAAGAAGGGGAATAAAATAGTAATTATACTAAGGGAAGGAGAGGGATATAAATTTGTAAATATCCTACCAGATCGTCTAAGCAATGGCGCGTTGAGAGTTGGCTTTGAGTTAAGTGAGATGGCTCCAAAGGAAGAGAGATGGCTTTTAAGGAAGAGAGAGATGGTTTTAAAGGAAGAGAGCCAGCTTAAGGCTCACCTGGTTTTATAGCCAGCCTGGCTGCTTAACTTTATTCTCAGGTCCCAGTGATCCACTCTGATAATTATTTTATTGGATTTGTGGTTTTGGAATACTGGTGGTTTGGAGTGGAGGTTGGAGTTCACACACTTATTTGTGTAATTTATTCAGGACTACCTTTCCCCCTAACATTTGGACTGGTCTGAAAGCTTGATTACATTTAGGTGGAAAGTGGTTACAAAAATGCTCTCAAGAGTTTGATGCCCTGTTAGTGAGGCCCAGCATGATCCCTTGGAGGCGCTGTGACTGTCTGAGCACTGTATTGTAAATGTACAGTTTCTCCTTTGCAATCAAGTCAGCATGGGCAAAATTTGTTTTTAATAATGTTCCAGGGTAGTCTTACAAGTTTTGACTTCTCGTTGCATTTCCAGCATTCCCTTGCAGGGGAGTCGCTCTTGTGTTTCTCTGCACTTGACAGGTGTTGAATTGCCTTGACTTCAGAGTACCACTTAGCTAGAGGAGGAAGAGTTAGTATCTGATCATTCTGTACCAAGAGAAAAAGGAAAGTGTTACAATGAATGGAAGAAAAAGCTCTGTGCTCTGCCTGGACGGCTACCTAAGAGTCCAGTTTCATGTTTGCTAAAGAGGGGGCCCTCTCTTCTGGAGGAGGGGTTGCATACCCACAAAGGGCTAAGGAAGACCTAGGGTTTTTTTGCTAAGTATTTATATATGCTTTAGCATCAAGGCATCTTCAAGTGCTATCTCGGGTAATAGTTGCCTTGTGATAGAAATCAGGGCTCTGGTTTCATGTGCCTGACGGTGGGTTTTGATCTGGGTTGGAACAATGCCTTCTGAAAACACTTAAATTCCCAAATAGTAAATAACCCTTTCTTACTGCTACCAGTATTCCCCATAAATAGCATTACAGATCCCCAGTAATACAATTACACTAATGATCCCCTCAGGACATGGAGCATAATCTTTTCAAAAGAGAATCAGGAGGAAGAATCCTTTTGGATGGTAGCTTAGAGAGGAGCACCAGAAGTTTTAGGATAATTATGAATCTGTGTGGGGGAAGGTAGAATAATGGTTTGGGATTGGGAAAATTATTTGGATCTGGAGCAGTAGAGAGAGGGGAATCCTTAATACAGCAGAAGCTCAGTTGTGTCTTTGCACTTCACCCCTCAGGATAAAAATGTATGTTCATTGCTTCTAAGAAATGAGAGGAAAAAGAGTGGATCCCATGGCAACTGTCCTAGGTGTGTTCATGATACTAAGCAGGTGTTTTTGTGTGTTTTTTTAAAGGTGTTCTCAGGAACTCTGGGAACTTTGAAATTTTGGATCACTCCATTCAAATGGATTTGGTTACTGAAAGAATTTTCACTTTTGGAACAGAGTGTCTTTGTCTTGCAAGGGTTTCTCTGGCAGGCACGGAAATGCTCCACCCTAAGAAGAAAGTGTAGCTGTCCACAGTTCTACTAGCTGAGCTGGCCCTGGGACCCCCTGGTGGACAGTGACTAAAATTGTCTGATGTAGATGTTTCCCTTTGTCCTTTTTAACAAATAGGATATGCGATGTGTGTACACTGCCACACAATAATGATATTTAAAATGAAATCATTTTCACAAGATGTTTGTCATGTTTTTCTTTCCAGCACCTTATACCTCACATTTAGATAGGTTTGCAGTTTTGTTTTATAAGGTGAACATCTTTGAACATGCGTATTTGGCTTATTACTTCTTTGGTATGAATACCTGAAAGTGGGAGCTCTGTGGTTAAAGAGTATGGGCATTTCTCTGTGATCTGTATTGCCAAATTAGCCTCTGTCCCATGCACCTATTATGTTCCTATCACCAAGGTATGAGGTAGCTGTCTCCCCACAGCATTGCCAACCTGTTTTGTTATCAGTCTTGTGAATCATTTAGACAATTTCTAGTTTCATGCTAAAATCTTACATTACATATTTGTAAAGGGATAGAAAAAATGAAGTCGGCAAATAGTATTTCAGAGTTGGAGAAGTTCAACTCTGTTATATAATTACATTCTTTTAAGTCATCACCAATCATGAGGAATTTAACAGTGGAGACAAAAGAGACAAAAATTAAAATGTGTTTTTCACATTTAATGGAAGAGAGTAAGAGGAAATCAAGAAATTAGAGGCCCTTTTGTGACCCGTCTTCTCTCCAGGAGGTGCCAAGGCAATTTCTGGCTGGTGTGTGGAGAGGGAGGGACTCCCAGAACATGCTTTTCCACCTAATTCAGGTTTCACTCAAGAAAGGGGACTGAGTGCTAAGGATCACCCTTCTGGGAAGGAAGGCCCAGAGTGTAGGACAGTTAAGCCCTATTCCCTGTCGCCTGGCAGGGAAGGGCGGGCAGATGAGTGTTCGCCTGAAGTGTATGTAAGCCAGTTTTTCCAGATTGAAGAGAAAACAATGAATTTTATAATTATGGGGTTTTGAGTTGAAAGAGACTTTGCAGTCTAGTTCTTCTCCAGGTCCAAGGGGAAGGGAGAAGAATGAGAATTCCCGGGGGGTTATATCATTTATAAACATTCAGTTCCATGTAAATTATATTTTGGAGAATTCAGTATAAATATAAACTAATGTTTTTTATTTTGGAAACCTTTTTTGTAATACACCAGGAGCTGGGAAGTTTTGTGGGTCTCCGGTGTTTCGGGGTAGGGGATCGGGGATTAGTTGAAAGGACTGAGAAGACACATCACTGGTGCCGTGGGCCAGGTGGGGCTGTAGAAGCCAGAGGGCCCACCGGGCACAGGACTTGGGTCAAACTTGTTGGCTTCTTAGCCATGAGGAATTCTCCTCCTCCTCATTTTTTCTTTAGGAGGGAGACTCTGGAGTGTCTCTTACCCCAGCCATCGTCTTGTCCTCCGTGCAGCACAAGGACACCCTCAGCATGTGCGGCCTGGTTCTATAGACGGTCTGCTTCTAAGACACTCCTCTGGGCTTCAGGTAGGGAGAGGGCTTGAGAACATGGAGCCTTCACTGGCAGCCTTTCCAGAACAGAGCGCCAGGGTGATGGTGATTGTTACTTTAAAGCTGCAGTCTGGCTGGCAGAATCTTTTTGCTAGTTCCCTAACACATATATATTTTTTCAAATGTGGAGGAAACTGGAGAAACAAAAAAAGTCAACCTACATTACTGATAGCCCCAGCTCCTAAACTGATAGGTAAATTTGCTTGCTATCGTTGTGTGTGCATGTGTGTCAGGGGAGGGGGGAGCGAGGGGCAGGATATTTTTGTTCTTGTACTTGTGCTTATTTTTTTAACAGTTACCATCACACAGAACTGTTTTCATGCTGCAGGTGTTAGTCTAAATGGGAAATGTTCAGTTTCATAGCTTTTTGCCTTTAAAAGTCTGTAAGATTCTTTCAAGGGTATGTCCTAATTCATTGTTTTATTACTTTTGAGTTGTTTAAGTTTTCCTGTTAGGAACAATGGAGAAATTCGCACATAGAAAGTCCTTATACTTGCAATAGTTTTCTTGAAATTGCTAGATCAGAGAATATGAACATTTTCATGGTTCTGTTTTGAATTTGCAGATGATTTTCCCAAAGGCTTATAGTAATTTACACTTAGATCAGCATAGTTAGGGACGTATCCATTTTCCTGTCCCCTTTTCTGCCTTATAGAATCTGTGTTGTGTGGCTGCAGAAAAAGCAGTATGCTTTCAACTTGAGAAAACAAGACACCTCCAGCAAATGGCAGTCAATAGCATGCTGTGTACCTAGCTTTAATTCATTAATTTTTCAGACTTTGTAGATGAGGGAAAAAAAAAAAAAGAAGAAGAAGACAAGAGTTAGCCTGTACTGCTAGGGAGCTGTTAGGCTGCTCGGACAGACACGCTCAGATCTATAGGAGTCCAGATCTATAGGAGTCGTGGACAGGCGATTTCGTCTGGCAGGGAAGGAGCCCATACAGCGCTTATCTTCGGAGTGGGGGTGCATCTTGAAAAGCCATGAGCAGTGCCCTTAAAACTTAGCATGAATGTGTTACCAGAGCGTTCCTTCACAGGAGAGGTGTCTGCAGCAGCAGGAGGCTGAAGCCATGGGGGTAAGGAGGAAGGTTGGAAGAGTTGGGGCTGGAGAAGTTTGGGCCCAGGAGGGCCCTAGTGTTGCTCTGCTGGCCAGTGGCATCTCTTCAGCCACTGGACTTTACCCCCAGGGCAGAGCTGGGTAGATGAAGCCTTCATCAGGCAGCACCAGAAAAGTAATTTACTGTTTTCTCTGACCTGTCATTCAAGTTAGTGCAGTGGTGCTCCCGAGAATATTTGGAGAAACAAAGCGGAACCTCAGATTAGTTTTAAGTGGTCATCATAGGTTACTCAGCTGGTTGGTATCTGCTTCAGCAGCATTTTTATTTCTAACCTCATGTAGTTTAATCATTTAACAGATCATAAACTAGTAGGTCTGTGGAAATGTTTGCCGGATCCTTAGTAGTTAATTTTTACCACTTCGTGTTTATTTTCTTTCCTTAATAGCTGGGAGTAATAATTGGAGAGGATGGGAAACATAACTTGTTGGTTTTGCTGCCCCAAATGGGCAGGACTGGAAAAGCGAAAGATTCATCAAATGAAGTTTTCCCACCAAAATAATTTTTGGAATTCTTTATTTACTCTCTTAACCCTCCCCCCACACCCACACAAGAGTTTCTTTGAACACTCTTTGTGTGAAAATTCTCACACAGTTGCTCCAGAACATTTAAATAATGTGTCAAAGGGTGTAAATTTTATTGTCAAAAAAATTCCTTGCATCTTAAAAATAAAAACAGCTTCCCCCATGTGTGTCATTGTGCATCCCAACCTTGAATCTTAATCTCTCTGTGTGTAACATGAGTATCCAACATTTTAAGCAGAGCTGAGTGTAAAAATTCAGAATTCACGTCAAGGCTTCAGGTTTATTTTTGAAAACTTAATAAAATTTTGGGGATGCCCTGATTGTGAACCTGGCATCCACTGCTGAAGTGGGATGTTGGACGCCAGTCCTGTATGTGATATTGACAGTGATGGTCAGATAAAGCAAGCAGGAAGCAAAGTGTGGGGATTGGAGACCTGGAGTCAAGAATTTCCTAGGTACGGACAGCTTTTCCGAAAAATTGAACCCTGGAGGCAAAGACATGTTGTAGAATCTTGGCTCCATGCAATCAAGTTATCCACCCAGACTGCTTCTACTCCTTTATAAAATGAGGGTGCTGTCCTGCCTCTCAAAATAAAATAAAAAACATTTTATTTTGGGGTAAAATGAGATAGTACTTGGAAAGCACTGGCACACTGGATGCAAGACTCTTGAGAGCAGGATAAGTGGGTTCATTCTGCACAGAACACCTGCTGTGCAGAGTGTAAACACTGATGACCTCTGATTTGAAGGGTGAGATGAATTATGTTTTCAGATTCAAGTTTTTTCTCAGAAAATATGAGTTCAGAGGCAGGGCCAGTTTTGCAAATATTCTAGCATGGCAAAACATTCCTGACATTTTGTTATTTGCTTTTCTCTAATTTTGATCATATATGCTTACCTTATATGTGGGGGGAAGAATACACAACCTTCCCACTTCCTTGTGTTTATTTTTTTTCTATTTCTGTTACCCTGTATCCTCTCCCTCTCCCCTATCCTTCATTTTATTTTGAAAGCATAGGCATGTGAATGAGGTATAACCCTATATTGATAGCGTTGATACTGTCTTCCTGTAATATACTTGACCTGTTCTCAGCCAATGTGGTCTGGTCTGTAGGGGTGTTGAGAGCAAAGAGGCCTGATGTATGTCAGTCCAGGGGAAGGCCCTGCCCTGACAGCTCCTGCTGACCACTAAGCCAGCTCTCTGCTGACTGCCTGGTCCTGCCCCTTTCCTGGCTGTGAGGTTGTCTTAGGGAGAAGCTGGCTGTGTTCCCTGACATCTCCCCTCCGCTCCATCTGCTCACTCTGGTCGGCAGCCTTGTCACTTTCCTCCTGCTGCTTTATGTGGAGAGACAACGTAGCCTTTGGTAAGATGTAGACATCCAGCTTGCAGTGAGCAAGTGGCATTCTTCATACAGAACCTTACATAGGGCATCCCAAGAAGTTCCCTCTAAAGAACTTAAATCAGCTTCAAAAGGCTCAGTCCTGCATCTGGAGCCATGAGTTCTAATTGGGGAGAATTTACTTATTGATGGTACCTACTAGTTGGCCCACCTAAAATCTGATTGTGGGTCATGCATTTCTTAAGGTCAGGACCCTAAGTATAGCACAGAAAGCCCTTGTGGTTGTGCCCTCCTCTTTCTTTCTAGCCTCTTCTCGCATGTTTTGTTCCGCTGCGCACACTCTTCACTGCAGCCATGCTGCGTGCTTGTAGCTCCTCAGATGTGCTTTCCTGCTCTGTGCCCCTTGCCTTCCTAGGAGTGGCTTGCCCACCCCACCCTCAGTGTGTTTCCGAAGCTGCTCTCCTGTGCCTCTGGCTGATGTGACTAGTTAGGAGTTTCCTTGTCTGGCTCCGCCACTGAAGGACGAGAGCCCTGAATGTTACCTATAGTTATCTTTTTATCTGTAGAGCAAGAACACGTCCCTCACCTTTCCTAGGTTCCTTTTTATAAAAAAATATATATAGCATTTTACCTTATTTCTTAAACCGAAAGTAAAAAATCACAGTTGCTCTTTACCCCCTCCCCCCCCTTTTTTTTTTTGGTTAAAAAAAAAAACCTTTTCATTTAATGATATGTTTTGGAAAAATAGTGTTTTTTTTAGTTTGTAAATTTTATTGAAGTAGAACATGCATAAATAGGTACATTTTTTTCATTTTTACAAAATGACCAATATCTAGGTCAGGAAAGAAAGACCACCAGATGCCCCCTTTCAATCTAGTAGCTTCTATGAACATGCTGTGAATGTTTTGGTAACTCCCAGCCCTGGCTTAGCAGGTAGGAGAGCAGAACCATCTGCATGAGCTAAGTCAGAATTGGCTCACTTCCTGTTCTGCAGAGCAGCCATAGAGGAATCTGCTGCTTGCAGGTAAACCATCCTTTCAGCCCCCACTAATAATAACCAAGTAGCCAGATAAAGAAGATTTAAACAACAGGCGCCCAGTGTGGCATCTCCTCAGTGTGTCCTTGTGCAATCAGGGAAGTGATTCATTCCTGACATTAGCCCTCTGAACAGGATGTCGTCAGTACTTCTTCAGGCCTAGATGATTTAGGAAAGAGCTAAGCCTATAGATGAAAACCAGAATTCCCACCCTTTCCCAAGAATGATAACTCACTGTTCCTATCTGTAAACTAAACTCAAATGTGATTGCTGGGACACTTCCCACAGAGTCTATCTGTCAGATACTTCCTGAGTTTGAATCCTTGCTTTGATGATTTAATAAACTCTATATCTATTTTTGAGACTTTTATTTCAGTCAACACTACAATATTTTTTTATTCTGATATGGATGAACTTTTGGGTTCTTTCCAGTTTGGAGCTATTTGGTTGGTCATTTTTTATTGCCTCATCGTACTCCACCCATGTGTTCATCCGGTGTCCTTTGGATGGTATTCCTATTATGAATTATGTTGACAAGATTTTCAATAAAATTCTGCATTATATTAGAAATGTTAAAAACAACAACAACTGAACAGCTTTGTGGAGAATAATAGCACCGGTATGAGAACATATTTTGGGAAGTCACCTTTTTGGGCAGCTCTGCTCAAATGGTAAAAAGAAACTGCTGAGTTTTCTTAGTCAGTGCATGGACACCAGCTCACTCAGAACGTTTTGGCTTCCTCTCATAAAGGATTGGGCTAGTGCAACATTTAGAGACAGTCTTGAAATCCCAAACGCTGATCTCCTTTGACACAGCTGAGTTCAGAATACTCACTTGTTTATTGTCATGATGTAGATTTCATTTATTCAAATATTTATTATACATCTTCTGTGCATAATAAAAAGACACGTTGTTGTTCAAGTAGGGTGGGGGTGGGGGACATGGCACTGAAGGAAGTAGATAGTGGTCCTTGCCCTCCTGAGCTCACATTCTTCCTGAGGAAGCTGACAAGAAACAGGAGAAACAAGAAAATATGTAGCATGTTAAAAGGGAAAGTCAGAAGAGGATGTGGGGGTTTTTTTTAAGGAGTGGTCAGGAATTGTTTTAATCAAATTCCTCTTAGCTTACCAAGTCACTGAACAAATGTTAAGAATATACATGTTGAGATAAAAAATTAAAACTTATACAGAGCCTTTGTTCCTGTCTTCTCTTTTTGGGTGCCTTGTGTCACATTACTTTGCTCCTAATGTGGAATGTTAGATTTCATTATCTTGTGAGGCATTTTTATGAGCCAGTCATTTATAAATGTGTGTGTTCAAGTAAAAAATTGTATTACTTGATTCACAGGGATGTGGAGGCTGATTGGAATTCTAATGGACGGGAGAGTATGTCTTCCTGTTAAGGGACAAAAGGGAAAAAGGACTCTGCTGTGTGACTGAAAGGTGACTGGAGGGCAGGAGATCTAACATTTTGCTCCCGGAAACCCTCCCATTAAAATCATGGCCCACAGCTGTTAACACTGGCATCTGGCTGGAAATTTCCATTTGGGTAAACTGGATGGGGCTTATTTTTCTCATCTGAATTATGGTCATAAGAGATTCCTCAGTGGAGATACTGAGGCTTGGTAACAATTACATTTGCTCATGAAAGTGTAAAGAAGTGATTGGTGAGCCTAAAGTTAAAGTAAATGTACTTTTTACTACCATGCATCACTGTCTGCCTGTACCGTGTCATGCTTTGGGCAGCTGACGCCTAGTTTTGTGTGTAAAATACCACGCGGGGATGTAGGTGCCCGGCGGATGCATGTAGACACAATGGAGGCTTTAACAGCCGTGTGCCCACTGACATTTAGCTTTCGGCTGTGATTCACTGGTGGTCAGGACCATATATTGGAAAGCATTGCTTTTCAAATTAAAATTTATCAAAATGTTATGGAACACCCAGCCTCACACATCTCTTCTTACTTTACTTCCCTAATCATGTGACCTTGGTAAATGACCTCTAGAACCCTTCCTTACCTAAAATAATAAATCAAGATGATGTCTGCTTCACAGGCACGTGAATTTTAAATGAAACACTTGAGATGGAAAGCAATGTATGTGTGCATATACACTTCCTACTTCCAGCCTGAGCCATGGGCTAAACTTAGTAACAAGCTTTCATAGCAGTACTTGTAAGGTCCTACAGTTTGATCTCTATAACCAGCTGCATAAGCACAGAACGGAAGAGCCGCTTAGCAGCAACATATCTAGGAAGTCTGAGAGGATTTTTCTCCAGCAAGTTTAGAATGAATCAATAACAGGGTGTGACTGCTAGTTATACCCACAGTATTCAGCAAATACTGATTATTTCCCAGGAATAGAAGTCTCAAATTCTGTCATTAATATCCATGTCATTAATTGCCATATTATTACCAATTAATAATATGGTAATATATGATGGGGGGCTTCAAGAGTGGTCTCAAGGCGACAGCACCTTGGGTGGGGCGTGCGGGGGGAGTGTGTCAGGGAGTGGTCCTGCTTGTCTCTGGGCCATCACTGCACCTGGACCACGCTGTCAGCACAGCGCCGTCCCGTTCTCCAGTATGGACCACCGGCCAGTATGCAGAGGAGAGCAGCCAGGATGGGGTGGGGAGTTGTGATGATACTTGGGGGATGCGCGAAGAAAGGGGTGCTGTCCAACTGGGGTGGGGGAAGTTAGGTGGGATAGAGGTGTGAAGGTGGAGGGTTGAAAATACTTGTCCAACATCTGATGTGTGGTGAGCGATTTGACTATTCTGTCAAGGGACAGGATGGGAACCAGTGAGTCAAAGCTACTGGGAAAAATTTTGGACCCAACCCAAAGCGGAATTTTCTGTGAAGTTGGCTGTGTTTTACATACTGACTGTGTTCTTGGAAGGTGTAAAGTTTTTCAGTGGTATGGAAACATTCAGTGGTATTGCAGTGTTCTCTGAAATCTCATCCAAATCCGAGTTTATGCATTTGTGATGGTTTTCTTTTGTTTGGCAGTTTTTATTTCCTCAGCCTTTTATTTATTTATTTTTGCAGCATTGTGAGAGTTCCTGTGGAGATTTAGAAAAAGCATTAGTATCAGTGTAAATTTATTAGTTGAATGACAGGAGTAACATGTGAGATAGGGTTACCAAACTAAGACAAAATAGAAACAAAAGCCAAATTCTTGATAATCAGTAACAGTACTGTAGAAATTTGAGAAGGGGAAGGCTGGAAAAGTATGTGATTAAGGGGCTTGAAGAATTAATAGGATTTGTATGGCAGCACCTGGGAGAGCAAAAGCCCAGGGATGAAGAAAGCGAGGGACATACAAGGATTTTGAGCAAGAACAGGGTGGATAAATCTGTAATTAAGAAAGACCCATCTGGCAGTGTTGTACAGGAGATGAAGAGACTATCTTCCTGTGAGAATCGTTTAAACCTTGTGGGTACATGAAATTTTGAGGGAGAGGTTGTAGCTAGAACACAGTGCACGTGGTTTTAAAGCCTGGTGGTTAAGAACACAGGTACATATGGTTTAAATCCAGCCCTTAGATGACCTTCACGAAACTGTGAAGAAACCATACCCTAGATGTCGACTAAATTGGGTAGTGTTACTTGCCTTGTAGGATAATTAGGAAGTAATTATGAAGTAAATGTTACCTACTGTTCTTACTTATTGTACTATTATTCTTAGTTATTGTGAAGCTGAGATTCCCTAGAGCAGTGTTTCTGGAAGTGTGGTTCTCACGCTTGTGGGCTTGTTACAGGTACCAGTACATCCCAACCCCCCAGATGTACAGAGCGGCGTCTCTGGGGGTGAGGCTTAGGAAGCAGGCTCTTCAGAACGTTCTCCAGCCATCTGCAGAGAAGGATTTGAGACATCTCCTAAGAAATCCGGTAGTTGGCATCGAGGATTAGTGGGCTGTTTCGGAAGGGGGAGTTTTTCAAGGTGGGACTAAGCAACAGTGTCCTCTGTGGTATGGAAAATAAAGTACGGTGTAAAATATATAAGATTTGGGGTCGTGTATTCTTTGCAGTGCTCAGCTAGTAGTTCTCACATGGCGATCAACAAATACTTGTTTTTATTTGGCTGAGAGTGGGTGGATCTCGAACATCGGCAGGTGTTAGGGGTTCAGCTCAGTTCAGACCAGTGGACACCGTCTGCCACAGGTAGTTAGTGATGGCTCCATGGCTAAGGGCTTGGTCTCCTGGGGCCCCTCTCCGCCTCCACTCAGACACCTGTCTCTAGCCCCAGCTGCTCTCTGGCTCTGACCAACTGAGGTTCCCACGACCTCCTCCATGGGTTCAGTTAATTTCCTGGAAGACTCATAGGAACTCAGGAAGCCCATTTACCCATGAGATATTTTCAGGAACTACCAGTTGGAAGATGTGCCTCGGTCAAAGTATGGGGAAACTTCCATGCCCCTTCAGGAATACCATTTGCTCCAAATCTGTGTTTCTGCCCTCCTGGAAGTTCTCAGAAGGGCTTCCTCTTGGTTTTTAATGGCGGCCTTGGTACTCAGGCACGGTTGGTCATTGGTAATTGGTGAAGATCTCCAGCGGAAGGGGGGTGCCCTGAAAGTTCCACCCTCTTAATCACGTGATTAATTCCCTGGCAGTCAGTCCCCACCCTTAGGTGCTTCCCCTAAAGTCATCTCATTCATATAGCAAGAGACATGTCTTACACTCTCAAATAGGGAAACCTAGACTTTTGTGAGCCAAGAACTGTGGATCTAGATCAAATATATATAAGAAATATATCTTGGTCATCCGAATCTTATATATCACAGTATCACAATATTACTGAAGACAAGTGACTTAGTGTAGTACCTTGGGGGTGGGTTGAAGATTTCAGGGCATTTATGTTTCATATCTGTATATGTGGGATCAGAATACCAAATGATGATAATACCATGGAACTCCATTAGAAATTTTATATTGGACGAAGTTCAACTCTTAAGTTGACAGAGACTTAAGGACTGTCTACTGTGATTGGGACCATTCTATCTGCTCCAAGTAGAAATGAGCTCTTTTTCAGTGGCTTCACAGAACGACACTTTTCAAAGGATTTGATGCTTTCCTTTCTGGTAACTTTTTCTGGTTACAGAGACTAAACACTGTATCTGGTTAGTTTTCTGGCAGTGCCAGAAGTTAAGCTTGTGGCCACCTCCCAGTCCAGGAAAGACCAATTGGAAACACTGTCTCAGTCCTGAAAACATTCTGAACATTGATTTTGTTGTTGTTGTTAATTCTTTTCTGGCTTGGTCTCTACCAGATGATTTGACAAGATGATATGAAATTTTTTGAAAGATAATTAACGTCCCTGTTTAACATCGGCCTCCTGGGTTTCCACCGACAGTCGTGCCAGTTGGTTTGTCTCCATCCCCACGCCCTTCATAGCGTAAGTCCCAGACACAGAGCTTGAAGTAAACTGATTTCTAAGCTTCATCCATTTAGTCTGTTTACGTACTGTCCATTATGTACAGGGCATTGCGATAATAATGAGGAATCAGTGTCCATAGATCCGTCATGTTGAAGAGCCAGAATGGATAGCCCAGGCCGAGTCTGTTGTCTGCAGGAGAGTCCCAGGTCATGGTCATGTACCTGGCCAGGGCCTGGCTGGAGGTCAGTGTTCAGATGATCCCTGGCATATGCTGAGTAAAGATTGGTGACTGTGCCCCTCCTGTAAGTCACCTCCCTTTTACGGTGAAAGGGAAAGTGAGTAATGGAGCGTGGCCGCTTAAGCTATTTTTTAGCCTCAAAATTGCTTGGAAATATTTCGATGACAGAGTGTTTGAGAGTGGAAGTAGAATACGGGAATTATATTTTGATGTATTTGTGAGCTCCTACTTTTGAATCATAGAGAGACTTCAAGAAAATCTAACTGGAGATCACTCCAGAGGCAGCAGTGCTGGAATAACTGGAACAGTCAGTTGTTAGTAACGGGCCTGTGTTGTCCCACCCGCTGCTTTCTCTTTGCTTTCGACTTTGGGACTGAGCTCGGTGGGTAGTGAGTTCTGCTGATGTTCTTGACCTTCTTTTTTCCAACACTCCCCACCCCAAAGTAAAGCAGCAGCCTCAGTCAAAAGGTTGACCAGACCTAGATTTGTGACCCCAGTGGCCGTTAGTTTCTTTCACTGAGTGAACAATTGACACTGAGGAGGAATTAGAGCAGCGGTCTACTTAAATTTATTTTCATTGATCCATAAAGTTAGTTCTTTGTGATAATCATAGCAATGGCACATAGACTGGGTATCAAATAATTCTTTAAATTCATGGTTTTCCTAAAACTGCTGGCCAGTACAGAAATTTCCCTAAGTCCCTATGCTACCCCAGGATGTTGGTGTCCAGAAAACATTGGCCTTACATGGAAAATAGGTACAGTGTTTGTAGGATTTTAGAACTGAAAGAGGTTTAAGGGGGGAATAATGCCCAAAGTTACTTGTGTTTTAATGATTGTTTTTGAATTCACCTCTTTCCCTTCCTTCCTGTCCTCTGCAGTGAACACCTACCTCTTCATGATGCAAGCGCAGGGCATCCTGATCCGGGACAACATGAGGACAATAGGCGCTCAGGTGTATGAGCAGGTGGTTCGGAGTGCCTATGCCAAGAGGAACAGTAGCGTCAATGACTCAGGTATAGTTTTATTTTTAAAAAGGATTTATTCATGCATACAAGAGATGGGGTACAGGCTAGAGGCAGGGGGTGGGAGGATTCACCAGAGACAGAGCGGGGAGCAGAACAGGCAGATCGACTGAAATACACTGCTCAAGGGAGCAGCGGGTGAGGCAGGAGAGGTCTGCTGCGCCATGTGGGTCCCCTCCCTGGCCAGGGATTGAACTCCGCTCTGCAGCAGCTGCAGAAGCTCCACGGTGCAGTGCTCAACCCCTTGTGCCAACAGGGAGGCACAACTCAGGTATATATATTTTTTTTTTAAAGATTTTATTTATTTATGCATATAAGAACTGGGGTACAGGCCAGAGATTTGGGGAGGGGGTGAGAGGATTCACCAGAGACAGAGTGGAGAGCAGAATAGGCAGATGGACTGAAGTACACTGCTGAGGGAAGCAGCGGCCGAGACGAGGGGTCTGCTGTGCCATGTGGGTTACCTCCCTGGTCCAGGATCGAACTCACGCTGCAGTGACTGCAGATAGCTTCATAGTGCTGAGACTTAACCCTTTTTGCCACCAGGGAGGCCCCTCAAGACCTCTTTTCAAAGTAGTGAACCTCCTCAAGGCAGATTAAGCCTCTGTTTGGGAACCAGCAAAACGATTACCAAAAACTTTTCTGGAAATAATTTGATAATTTATATCCATACCACCAATGAAGGAATGCAGAAGTGGGTCAGATATGTTACTTTTATTTTGTGGGGCTTGTTTGTCGTTTTGAGTTAGACGTGATGGTGGTGGTGCTGGTACTGCCCCCAGTATCAAGACTCTGCCTTGACTTGTTTGACTCAGTGAGACTTGTTTGCCTGGTTGCTTATGATTTAGTGAAAATGAACAAATTTCCTCCCAGTTCAGTCAGGTGATCTGGGACAGTCCCTATAGATCAGAGCTCCTGGAAGTTTTCCTGGCTTCCTTTCTCACTGGGGTGGTTCATCCTGTGGTTTAGTCCTAGCTACTTACTTGGGCTTGGTGGTCAGACTCTCAGCTTTGAAGAAACTTCAGATGATTCAGCTAAATACAGTAGTGGCAGTCACAGAGTGATGGACATAGGGGAGGACATTTCTGCCTCAGCCTTTGAAACTTTCACCCGTGGCTTTTATCACCTTCTAAGCACTAGTCATATAAAAAAGGAAAAAAAGGACAGAGGTCAGATGGCATGCCTAACATTATAAGAGCTTGTCCTGAATCATGATTTTGACTGTTATTTAAAGACTATATTCATGACAAGTTCTTCACCTTTGAGAGAAGGCTTTTTTAAATGTCTTTTTATCTCTCCCTCCCCCTCTCCCTTCCCCCTCTCCCTTCCCCCTCCTCCTCCCCCCCTCTCTCCCCTTCTCCCCCTCCCCTTCTCTTTCCCGCCCCCTCCCCCTCTCCCTTTTCCTAGCGCTCCCCTCTCCCTCCC